>CM048670.1:5204375-5813750 GCA_026401315.1 Dysphania ambrosioides
GCACCAACTCTACAGGTCTACACAAACCATTCTCCTATAAGAAACCACCAACACGGCAACACCCACTCAAGTCCACCAAAAAAGTATCTATCCTGCATATGCCAAACTCCCCCTAAGACACAGAAAAAATGATTTGCTTACAACTATGAATTAATTTCAATAAAAGTAAGTACACTTAAGCAAAAATAAGCTTAGTTCAGCAAAATTGAGTTAATATAAGGGAAAGTTTAACAAAAAGTTTTTTCAGTAAATATAAGCCGGGGATTCAACATTCAGATCAATCATATTATCAAGTTTTCCGGTATCACCAAGAGAAAAATACCAATTTAATATCCAAGTAAATTTCAATTTCTATAAACAAAGTGCCATAGATAACTATCTATGGTCCACACATCCTAGTACGTAAAGGAATCAAGCTAATAGTTGTATGCAATTCCAGTATTTTCTACTGGAGAATGGTATACTCACAAACCTAGGGCGCAGATACTACCATTGAATTGGATTTTCAAGCTTCCAGGTTCAAATTAAACAGTAAGCAAATTTCTCAAACTAGGAGAAATGCAGCAATTAACACATAATTCAAAACATATAACATGTATATAAAAGGACATAGACATTATAATGTGTATTTACCATACACACACTACACAAACCCCAAGGGTCAGAAATACTTAAGAAAATAAGTGTTTGGCAGGAATTATGATTCAACAAACTTCAAACCTAAACTTGTCGACTTTTCCAGTCTCAAGTATCCAAATAACTTCAAGATAAGACTTTTATTGATTTTAATTGATCTTCGTTCCACCTTATGCTCAATAAACAGCAGCTAGCATTCCCTATCCCCTCCTCATAACCACTAGCATTGCACAACCATTAGCAACCAGAAAACATCGCTTTCTATCCGCTTTCACATATAATAAGATAAAATCAACCGACCAATTCAACAATAATGCCAATGAAAGCTCAAATTCGATAAAATTACTCATAATTCATCATCCTAAGCTGATCAAAAACATCAAATCACCTATTGAACCAACTGATAAACTAAATATCAATCCAATTATACATCGAATTTCAGCAAACAGCGAGGCCGAATATCCAACAAATACCTGATATTTCACCAACTTATACATTGATTACAGCAGTTCAAAACACGAGGTCGACTATCCAACAAATACCTCAAATTTCACCAAATTATACATTGAATTCCAGAAACTCATAACACAATGACGTCGAATATCCAACAAACGCCTCGAATTTCACCGAATTTCAAGCATAACACAACTACATTGCACATTCTCACCAAAAATAAATAAATAAAATAACATGCAAAACTCAAAATTAGCAATGAATAACAGCAAAATTAAAAAAAAAATAATAGAAAAGCACAAATGAAAAACTGCGAGAACTCTCACCTGGTAATCGGCGACCTTAAGGAGTAGAACCAACAAAAATAGGGCTTATCAAGCGCAAGAATACCGAATTACGCCTTTGCTGGTTCGCTTCAACCCAAAGCTTGAAGAAGAAGATGAAAAAAAAACACTTAACGCTAAAATCATCTCAACGAGGATTGAGGATTGCAATTTGCAGGCATTACTGTGGAATCGAAGAAACGGGAGAGTAAACAAACGTTTGAGAAGTGTTTTAATAGGAGTCGCAGAGGTGGTTACTTGGAGGTTGGAACCCGAAATTTATAGTTTCTGAAAACACGGACTACGGAGTTACGGTGTATCATTTTGGGCTGCACCGGGATTGGCCTTACGAGTTACGGACCATATCGACTCTCAAATTTAGGCTTCTCGGATATGTGCCCAAATTTATCAAACCATAGCAGCAACAAAGCAAGCCTCTTGGATGTTTTAGGTTAGTGTTTCTGGTGTTAACAATATAGAGGGTAGATTGTATGAACCAAGAGTTTATCTCATATGATTATCTTTAAATATCTTCTTTCTTCTTTCTTCTTTCTTTTTATACTCTTTTTTTTATATGTGCATATTAAATCACAACACTATAACCCCTAAAGAAATGTTGGTCATTGTTCTATATAATTTCTCCTAGCGTCTACAACAATTACAAAATAATCTAATTATTATTCTGTATTTTAGCCACCCAAATAATGTTTTATGAGTGATATCTTGATCAATTTCTCCATTTCTTTGTATATTATGTTCCTTTCACACCCGAATATATCTTTACCATCTAAAGTTATAGTATTTTCACTACTAATGACATTTTATTTATTTTGTACTACTCCTGCTAACTTTAAATCGTTAATATTCTAACTTTACTTAGCATCTACCCCTGTTCTAGTCTCATCTATCAAACACAATATCATTTGGGAAAAAGAAAAAAAAAAAAAAAAAAAAGCAAAATATGGTAACTCATCCTGAATAAGCCATGTTATTTCGGACTGGTCTAGTGCAAATAGGAAGGGACAGCTTATGACAAATCGTTGGTGTAATCTGATAGTCAATTGAAAGTCTTCAGTCACCCTTCCAAAAAATCTAACATATGTTTTAACATCTCTATATATCCTTTATTTCGACACTTTTATACGCCCATATTTATAAAAGTAATAAGGTCTCCACAATTAAAAAATGTACAAACCCAAATCTGCTTAGTTGGCAAGAACATAACTTTTCACAGAAACTTGTATTTCTTTTTTTTTTTTTGGAAATTGATTACTTAATAAATTCATATTAAGTAGAATAAGTACTCTAGACTTGTTTGGTTGACCTACAAAATTTGCATTTCCATATTTCATACTCAATAGACGGTGATTGGTTGATTTAATACAATTGTTGACCAACTTTAACCACTTTGTGTCAATTTTAACTTAAACTTGATGCTAAATTTTAGAGGGTAGTTATTTAATTACACTTTATATCTAATCATGAGAATTTTGAGTGATTATTAAGTATTAATTTTCATGTATTTTTGTGAAATTCCAATTTTAAATGGGGAATTGACATTCCTACATTTTTTCCCTTTCTGTTGTCACCCTCCTTATTTTTGAGTTTCCATATCTTTTTTTCATTTTCCCATTCTTTTATCAATTAAACACTACTCCCTCATTCCCTAAAAAATTGCCCCACTTTGACTTTCACGATCTCCAATACAAGTCTTTAAACTTTTTTATCTCCAAATCCGTATGGCAAAAAATTGTAAAAACTTTATATTATAAAAATTTACATTAAGATGCATCCAACAAGATCCCACTTGAATATATTATTTCTTATAAAATGATAAGAATTTATGATCAAACTTTTTAAACTTTGAATTCAAATAGTGGATTGAGACGATTTTTTAGGAATGGAGGTAAGAGTAACACTTATTTGCATAGATTGGAAAGAAAGGTAGGGAGGACATGACAGGGCTGACACCTGACACTTGACTCTTAATTATATTGAGCTGATTTTATCTTTGTATGAAATACCATTTCTTGTATGTCATTGTGTTTTAGAGTCTGAAAAGTTATACCAAGTATGAAAATGAAGTATGGAATATGAAGTTTGAAGCTTTAAAAATATGCTCAAGGGACAATGAAATTATACGGAATAGGGATACATGCATAGATATATAGTTTTTCTTAATTTGTAAAAGGTTACTTTCTATATGTACTTATTTTTTACTTAAACTATGTCCTGTGTTTGATGGTCATTGTGATGACAGTGTTTTGAGCATTGAAACTTTTAAACTTGGCTTACTCTTAGACTTTCAAAACTTAAAAATCCGATAATATGCTTTTTATTTCTTATTATTCTTCTAGTTTGTTTTTTTACAAATTTCAAAACAAATTAAAATTAATTGCGTGATTGTAAAAATTATAAAAAATTGATATTTAAAAAATACATTAAAATAAATTTATCAAAACTCTACATAATTATATTTTGTGTTATAAATTAGGAGAATTTATATCAAAATATAACTCTAAAATCTACAACATTTTAAACATTTTAATGAAGAAGAATGGAAGAACATTTTAATCAAGAAGAATGAAAGAATATAATCGAGTATATTATGCCTGCAAGGCTTCATCAGTCTAATTCATGTTTTAATTATGTCTTTCAATTATTCAACCTATAATCATTAAATAATCTCCTGCACAAAGCAATACTGTTGGAGTAATAATTATAGTAGTAGTCTTCAATAGTAATAATCATAAAACATTTAGTGAAAAAGTCAAAAATGTCCTCTAAACAAGCAGCCAAAAGAACCTCTGAGAAGCAAATGTTCACCGCTCTGACAAACCTAAGGCGGCCCAAACCGTGGACCTCGCAGGTCATTTACTACGTCTGTTTTATGCTCATGCTTTTACTCTCTTCCATATGCGCGTACAATTCAATTCTTGAGCAAATACGAAGTACTCCGGAGTATTTACTACGAAGTTCTGAAGTATGTTTAAAAATCACATAAAGAGTGGAGTAAATATGACTCTGTATTTTTATCATAAAAAAGTATTCTGCATTAATCAATTTTAATGGGTAAAGTTTATTTTAATATTTTTAAAAAGTTATTAATAAAAATAAAATTAAGTTTTGACTTTCTTTAATTCTTGCCTCTTTTATTATTTTAGCAAACACTTTAAGAATTTAAAAAATTTTCACTATATATAAATTTTACCATGCATCTAATGATCTAGGTTGTCATAATATGAGTTATATTTTCATGCATTCAATTTTCGCAGATGTTTGGAGAAAGGGTTCTATTTCAACCTTGTTAACCTAGTGTATGTATTCTAACTTTTGTATTTTACCTCTCTCTTCACATATCAATAAAATTAGTTCTTCATCTACTTGTAGACATAACTAAAGTGAACCACGTAAATTTTTGTGAGGGTATGTAATCTTTATTATTGTTTATCATTTTTTCTTTCGTTACATGTACATAAAAGCAAGATGCACAATTACACGTCAAATAATGAGTATACAAATAACGCATCTTAATAACACTTGCCCTTGTCATCCAAGTGTTAATAATTTCTGTTCTTTCTCAAGGAATATAAAAATACATGCTAGAGTTCTGTTTAGTGCACGAAACATAATGACTATATTTTCAAACGAAGTATCAAAATCATCACACGTTAGTGCGTTACCCAACACTCGTGGGGCAAGTCCTACACATCAAAAGACCCTCTCTCATTAATTCATCTGCCAAAAAAAAAAAAAAAAAAACCCCTCTTTCCTTAACGACACCAAACACAAAAGTTTTGGTCATCATAAATATTTAGATTCCATACACTAAAAAAGTATAACACAGGTTAAATTTCACACTCAAAATAAAAATTAAAAGGTTAAAAGATGGACCAACCTTTGCCTCAGTAGCTCAAAGCCCCATATAACTCAGGTTTAAACTGTAAACTTTAAGGTACCCCTATAATATTTGATTCTAGCACTCCAACTTGGAAAACATCTTCTCACAGTCTCACTGCTCCAAATTCTCTCAAACCTTCTCTATCACACTTCCTCACCAAAAAACTTGCCTTTACAGTTCATCTGTTTTCCTCTGCTTAGACTTGATTCCTGCTTAAAATATCATCATGCTGGGTACGTCTTAATTATCCTTGTATTTTCTTTTGTTAATTCTTGCATGCTTTATTTTTTGAAGAGAATTGTCATTACTCTAATGATTGATTCTTGTATTTGTGTTCTTTAATTCTTTTGACTTTTCCAGTTCCTAGATTTTCTTCTTTCACTCCTTTTTTTTTGGGAATTTAGACCTATGTTTGTGTTTTTTGATTTTAATTGATGGTTTGGTTTTAGAAGTTGAAATTAACTCTTCTTGTAGGTGAATTTTGAGCTGAATTAGTGAATTATACTCATTTTTTTGGTATTATATAGTCTCTGAAACTATATATTATCAAATTATAAGTTGCATGATAGATCTCAAAATCTGTATAAATAATGTGTGTTTGCTTGAGTTCTAAGGCGGAATAGGAAAAAAGACATGAAGCAAATTCCATGTTTTCTGCTTTGCTCGTATGAATTGTCTTTATTCTTTTTTATTTCATTATTCTTTCATATTAAATCATTTTTTCTTTTTTTTTTCTTCCATTGTGATGAGAAAGTTTAATTTTTACTCTATTGATTAGATATTATCGAAGATTGGTACTTGGGATTTTCTATTTTATTGTTTTTTATAATATATTTTTGGACAACTATGCATGGAAGATTGCATCTTATATAGTATAATTTATTCCATTTTTAAGCTGATATATGGTCCATCATATTGTTAATATATATAGCATTATAATTGTATGTGTAATTATTGGTTAGTGAGTACCACGTGTAATTGCTTGGTAGTGGAGTACTAGAAATCCACTTGAGCACCGTCGTACTGTGTGGTAGTGTGTTCAATTTAATTAAGGATCTGATTTTAGATTACATGTGCCTATGGGAACTAAATTCTTGAAAAATAACCTATTGTAATTTGTAAAGCATGCTACTCCCTTGTTTTTTTTTCTTCTTCCTGTTTGCATTTTTTGTAATTTTTTGTGTAAATTTAGAGGTAGACATTAAACTTAAATAAATTTCAAGTGCGTATTTGGAAAAATTATAAAAAATGACATTTAAAAAAGTATATTGAGATGAATTTATCAAAATCTCACGTAATTGTGTTTTTTCTTATAGATTGGGAGAATTATGGCTAAAGGTTTAACTTCAAAAAATAAAACATTCCAAATGGAAAAGAAATGGGGCGACTAACTTTTTTTAGAGGTGTAAAACATGATATCCCATGCACCCTTGCTAAAGTGAAATCTAAAATCAAACTATGTGATCAACTTTTTAGAGTAAAATCAAATTTAAATTATAGATTTTTTTTTCCGGGAGTAATGTTACAATGGTGTAATTTTGTAAGATCTTAATCTTAGGAGCTATTACACAATTTTGAAACGAAAATCCTGTTGTAGTGTTGATAAAAATTTATTTAGTAGTGCCAATGTTTTTGTTAGTTTTCTGCATTTTTTTCTTCTTTTCTATGGAGTCTCAAGTAATAGTTACATAATCTTATTTTGGAAGTGAATGAAAATTTTCGGAAATACAATACTGTAACTACTAGCCTAGTTGTTGTCCATTAGCTGAATTTTTTTTCTTTTTCTTTGTTTTTGTGTTTGACTCTTACATAGTACTCAATATAGATAGATAAGCAAGTTTTTCAGAGGCTTCACTTGTCTAATACTATTTTTTTTCAGATACCTACAACGGACTCCATTTCATTCTATAGAAAAATGGAGGAATTTAGGAGGGATCTAGTGCTGAAATTTCTGGTATATTAGTTTGGCATGTATGTTAGCCTGGGCTTTAGCTCAAGAAACTATGGGATTTGAATTGCATAAAGCCTTTCAAGTGGAAACTAGAAGGTTGCTCTGGTTAATTGGCTTGGTGTTTGTAACTGTTGTATTGTTCCAATGTGTAGAATTGCCTAAGGGTAATGCTTTATGGTCCTTGTTTTCTCTGGGGGAAATCCCCAAGCAAAATTCTTCCAGCATTTTTGGTAATAATTTGACGTCCAATCCTATTTTACCGAGCAATATGACTTCACCTAGTGTTGTAAGTACAAGCATCATATATGAGGACAGGAACAATTCTTTGGTGAGAGTTGAGGAGGGTCACAATGGATCCTTTGTCTTGGAGACTCCTGCGCTTAGCAATGCTTCTGAGGGTAATTCTTCATTTGCTGAGGCTCGCAAAGAAGACTTTGCTTTGCCACCAGGGCATAATGGGAATTCCAACTTGGCCTCAATAGAACCTCCCATTGCACCATTGATTTTATCACATAATGAAGCTCCTAGTTTGACTGTGGAGTTTAGCACTCCACCTCCGTCACCACCTCTGATTCATGTTTCACCAAAGAAGCCAAAGCCGATGATGTTTAAAAAGGAGGTCCTTACATTGTCAGACATGAATAAGGCGTTGATCCAAAGTTATTTGTCACCTCCTACTATGGTATGTATGGTTGTTTGAATATTGTATATTGTCCAAGGTAGCCTAGTTTGTCATGCTAGTTAAGGATACTTTTCCATTTATTTTAGGTACCACGATGGTCATCAAAAGCAGATGAGGAATTAATGCTTGCAAAACAATTGATTGAGAATGCACCTCCCTTGAAGAATGAACTATATGCTCCATTGTATCGTAATGCAAGCTTGTTTCAGAGGTATTGCCTAGATCTTTGCCTTTTTCTTGGACAGGGCTGAATATGAACATATTTGTCTGCCAACAGTTTCTTATTCACAAAATGAACAATTTAGTTGTTTGAAGATACTAGACTTTATCACTGCACTAATCCTGCTTAAATCAGATTCAACAGCGAATTTGGAAGTATTTCTCTTACGAAGGTTATATCTTATCTATTATTCTTAGTTTTTGTTACAAACATCATGCACACATTTTAACCTGTAATGCTTCTTGAAATCTGAATATCACCAACAGTGATGGATATTAATTATTTGCACCAACTGAATGAAATTTCTCCAGGAGCTATACTTTAATGGAGCAGATGCTTAAAGTCTATATCTACAAGGAAGGAGACAGGCGAATATTTCACAGGCCACCACTTGAGGGGATATACGCTTCGGAAGGATGGTTTATGAAACAGATGGAAGCAGACCGGCATTATGTGACCAAAAGGCCCAAGGAAGCACACCTCTTTTACCTTCCTTTCAGCTCTCGACAACTGGAGGAGGCTTTGTACGTGCCCAATTCTCATAGCCATAAAAACCTTATAAAGCATCTAAAGGACTATGTGGACATGATTTCTTCAAAATACCCTTTTTGGAACAGAACCGAAGGTGCAGATCACTTCCTTGTTGCCTGCCATGATTGGGTATGTCTGATGCTTCCTCATCTCTATTATAACTCTGATTTTATTACAATATGTTCTTCTTGATTGGGCTGAATTTCTTATCAAGTCTATACTATGCCAGAGTGCATTGATACTAATACCGTAGCATCCTTAATATTCACTGCTATAGCTTAAGACTTCTACTTCCCATGTCAAATGAAAATGGTTGGCCTGATCTCTTTTTTTTATTTTTCAGTTCACAAGATTTGGATTTCCATTTTTTGGCCTACTAAATGTCCTAACTTTGAAACTAAGAAGCACCCTGCATCCCAAGACCCAAATATTACTTGTTCCCAGTTGCCAGTTTTAAGATCAGCCAATGGTCATCTCGATAGAAAAATGTATTCCCTGGGTATGGAAATAATAGTAATATTTGATATTTTGAGATGTATGAGAGCACTTTTACATTTTCTAAGATAGAAAATGCCAATAGTTTGATCACCTCACCCCCCCCCCCCCCCCCCCCCACTTAAAAAGATGAGAAGTAGACAAATATATATTCAGCATCGCAGTGGGTAGTTAAGAAAAACAATGATGAACCCTTAATTGGATTGGGACAATGTGTTGATCAACTTTGGACAAGGGAGTACTGTTTTTCATTGTCACTCTCCTAGTGCAAGAGTGGACATCCTAACGTAAAGATTATGGAAGTGCTGATCAGTTCATTGTCTTCCCTCGTAGGCTCCATCTGAAACAAAGCGACCAATGGCTAGTTGCATTAGAGCTCTATGTAATGCTGATGTCAAAGAAGGATTCAAATTTGGCAAGGATGCATCTCTCCCGGAAACATATGTACGAAAAGCACGAAATCCTATGAGAGATATAGGAGGAAAACCTCCTTCCAAGAGAAAAACCTTAGCTTTCTATGCTGGAAATATGCATGGATACCTCAGGCCAGTCCTCTTACAATATTGGGGCAACAATATTGATCCTGACATGCAGATATTCGGCAGCTTGCCTCGTTCCAAGGACAATCGAAACTACATCAACTACATGAAAACCAGCAAGTATTGTCTTTGTCCTAGAGGATACGAAGTCAACAGCCCACGAGTCGTCGAGGCTATCTTTTATGAATGTGTCCCAGTGATCATATCTGATAACTTCGTTCCACCATTTTTCGAGACTTTGAACTGGGAGTCATTTGCTGTTTTCGTGGCAGAAAAGGATATCCCGAATTTGAAAAGCATTCTTCATTCAATCCCAGAGAGGACCTATTTTCGGATGCACATGAGGGTTAAAAAGGTACAGCAGCATTTCTTGTGGCACCCTAAACCTCTTAAGTATGATTTATTTCATATGGTTCTGCACTCAATCTGGTATAACAGAGTCTTCCAATTCAGACCCAGATGACACTATTTGTTACTCCGTTTGAGATATTGTTGAAAGACTAATAACATTTCTTAGGTTCTTTGTTTTACTCTATTTTGTAGAGGGGTAGTTGGGATGTTATTGATTCTTTATTCATTTGTTCCGTAAATGTAAATAAGTCGTGTTAATATCAAGGAACTCCGTACATACGACCCCAGTAAGAGCTAGGAAGTTTTAGTGTAATAAACCCCCATTCCATTATCCACGATCATTTATTGCGGAATCTTGAAGTATGAAATTCGATGTATGGTTTAGTGGCTAAAATAAATCCACTCGAATTGCATGAGACAATTATCTAATTTTAATCTCACAGGGAGGTTGAAATCATCCGGTTGATCTCGTGGACAAAGGTAAAACAAGGAACTTTTGGTGGTGGAAGGGGTCTCTAATGAGGCCATCGTAAACTTCTAAAAAATAACTATTCCTACTATTACTTAGTAGGGAAAGTAAGATTGAATTCTACAAACAATGTGGGATAGCGTATTGAATTGCTATTAATCTAACTTTCTTTCGATTGATGGGTTGAGTAAATCAAGGTCTAATAATAAACTAATTTATGAACTAAAACCATCTAGAGTCAAATATATCCATTAGCATGGTCTAATGCAATGATATATTCTACCCTAATTTGATTAAATAAATATTCATGGGAAAGATGCGTCTTAAAAAGTACCATAGATCTCTCTTGAGTATCTACAACTACTTTTTATCATGCAATCATACCTACTCTAGTGGATTCATGTAAACTAGAGCCATTAAGCAAAGTGCTCTAACTCCCAAATATTTCATTCTACTTACTCCCTTTGAGAATTTTGTATTTTTAATTGAAATATTTAAATTTGTCAAAATTCGACTCTCGCTGTGATAGAATAATAACAATACAAATTAGTGTCATAATCTAAAATGGTTGTGAAGCACAATCAATTAAGCATGAACAAATAAATAATGGAATTGAAAATTGAAAGAGAGAAATCACGTAACTAGTTTCATGATTAGGGTTTAATAAATCCTAATATTAGCAAACTACTCTAACATAATAAAAAGAATATGACAAGACATAAAAGAAATATACAAGAGAAATATTAGAAGAAAATATGTTTCTTGAATTAATAGTGGGTGTTGAAAGAACAAAATTAGAGTTTTCAATGAATAATGATTAAAAAAAAATTTTGTGTGTGTGTGTGTGTGTGTGTGTGTGTGTGTGTGTGTGTGTGTGTGTGTGTGTGTGTGTGTGTGTGTGTGTGTGTGTGTGTGTGTGTGTGTGTGTGTGTGTGTGTGTGTGTGTGTGTGTGTGTGTGTGTGTGTGTGTGTGTGTGTGTGTGTGTGTGTGTGTGTGTGTGTAATGGCTTAGAAACACATTGAGTCTTATTAAGAAAAACTGTGAAAATCGAGCCCATGCCAACTCACACGTATTATCTGCTCTCAAATGCTAAAAATGAGTTTTATGTTAGAATTTCACTTGCGAAGGTAGACACGAACATCTCTTTTGTAGACATGGACGTGTCTCCTCTCTTATGGCACTTGGGTGGCTTGGGTGTTCTTATTTCTTCAAGAGACGTGGCATGGACACATCTATACCTAGCCTTTAACTTCTAGTTTTGTCCCTACCTTGTATTTTTAACACCATACACTCACATCTTTAAGCCATGTATCCCCTTCAATGTCGATCCTTCAATTTGAAGATTTGAGCTTCTTGGAGATAGACACTAAGACTTCGTAACCACTTCTATAATTCTTAAAACCTTCGTTAATCCTTTCGTGATTGCTTAAATATTCCCTAAAATCCATGTAAAACACTAAAACACCCATGAACATACCATATAACACTAAGTGAAGTAAAACTCCGACAAATGCATGCTAAACGCACCTAACCTATATGAAAATGCCTCTAAAACGCCCTATAAATATGCATAAAAGCAGGTCTTGCCGGTCTCATCCATGGTTGCATTCAGGATAAAAAAAAAAAAAGCAGGTTTCACATCTAATTCCATGTCAAGGTTAAGGTTATCTGGATCTATAAGTTAAGGTTGTCTAGATCTATCATTACTTAGCATGTGTATAAATATATATATATATATATATATATATATATATATATATATATATATATATATATATATATATATATATATATTTCACATCTAATTCCATGTCAAGGTTAAGGTTATCTGGATCTATAAGTTAAGGTTGTCTAGATCTATCATTACTTAGCATGTATATATATATATATATATATATATATATATATATATATATATATATATATATATATATATATATATATATATATATATATCCCAACATTGACTTCTAAGCCTAACTATATCCCAGCACATTAGAAAAACATTCCTAATACAACTCTATACGAAAAATACCCCGAAGTATAAGATAGTTCCTAATAAGTATCCCGAGTCTCGACCAATAATCAAGTTTATTGATAATTGTAAAGGTTATTCCAATTATTAAGGATATCTTTTAAGACAGATTTTGTATATATACATGATATAATAATATTATTGTGTAGCCAACAAAAGTTATCCCCCAACACAAAAGAAATCACCACTAAAACAAAAGATATCACTAATTTAGTTGATAAAGATTGAAATATGTTTGAAGGAAATGTTGGGTATATTGTACAAAAGCGAGCCATTTATACAACAAACGTCACTATCAAATTAACAAATGAGACTTTATAAGGGTCTAACATTCAATATGGTTTGTGTATTTCCACTTACTAAAATTTTTGTGTACCCTTTATGCTACGCCATCTTCTATCACATTATAAGAACCCTTTTATAAGGATTAAGGAGCTTACAAACACTACTCAACCTATAATTTACTACTTTATTAACTAACTTTTACGTTATGTTAATTCAAAACACTAGTCAGTTTTAAACAATAATGTAACAACTTACTCCACCAGAAAAACCAAATATAAACAAGAAACAATCCCTCTTGTGGAAAATCAAACATATATATATATATATATATATATATATATATATATATATATATATATATATATATATATATATATATATATATATATATATATATATATATATATATATTATACATAGCAAGTTCTAATTCAATCGTTTAGCTTTATTTAGTTGGAGCTACATAGATGAATTCTACCTTGACTTGAAAACTACAGTTGGATTTTGAGTTTAAGTTTGAACTCAATTCAATATATAAATTGAATCAACATCTAGGTATTTATCTTAGCGTAAGTACAAAGTATAAATAAGGAGAAATTGATACTTGTGACACTCTACAACTAGATCCATCTCAAATAATAATAGTTCATAACCTATATATTACATACTCAATGGATTACATCCTATAAATTAATAATTATAAAAAAAATCAAAAGATATTTAACTATAAATTGGGTTCATATAATTATATATTTTTACAAAATACAATAGTCAAACATGAGAAGTAAAATAAACAACTAAACAAGGAAAATAAAAAAAAAAATCAAATGAGAAGAAAGGGGAAAGGAGGGAACCAAACAAAATGTAGGGAAATTTGACAAATGACTGAATGAGGCATTTGAAAGTTGAATGGCCTATTCAATATCATTGAGCCATTGATTGCACATTTGCACAGGCTATTAATTGACCATGAAAAGAACATACTCCGTTGCACAAAAGATATATCAACAAGAAATTATATAAAGGATGACTTTAGGGTAAAAATATTTTGAATTCGTAAAAGATGTTTTTATTTTTTCTCTTTTCGGTTATATTTCTCAATTTTGGCGAGTTTGTGATCTAATTTCAAGTTAGCTTAAACTCATTACATTTAGTAGTTAAAATAATAATACTAAACTTTACAACAACTCACATTTAAATAAACCACACTAAACCAAGTTTTTGGCAGAGTATAATACAAATTATTTAATTGTTTTCTTCGTGTTCATCCTTATAAAGTTATTTTTTTAACTTATTTTTATTAGTATATAACAGAACCTTATTTTCTCTATTTCTTAATTCTTATGACATTTGACTTTTTTATACTACTTTGACAATTTTTTTACCCATTCCTATTTCAAAATAACTATGCTATTGTTGCTTTTTATACGGTGATTTCAATTATTGGATTAATATCATTATATATTTTTAATACATTAGTTACCGATAAACAAATCAAGAGAAATATCAACTTCGCCGTTCATATAAGAGGGGGAGTTGAAGGCCTGAAGGGAAGATTATATTAAAATGTCATGTCATTAATGTATTAAGTAAAACATTTTGTTACGGAGTACCTTAATTTGGATTTGGGCATTTGGCGAACCATAGTTGAAAAATAACTTAACAAATACAACATTTAATCTAAAACCTATCATCAATCAATTTCTCTTTCAATACCATTCCTCTTTCTTACCAAGAGAAAAATGTTTCGCCATTTTCAGATTTCACATCATCCCCTTTAGTTACATATTTCTGGGTATGCTTCATTACCAAATTTCATCAACGGACAGAAAAAGTGGTGGAGGAGAGAGAGAAAAAGGGGTTACAAAACCCCCATGATTTTGATCAGATCTATCCATTCCAATACTGTAATTTGATGTTCTGAAATTTCAATCAAAATTAAAGAAAAAAAATACAATTTTGTTTCTGTATTTTTTAATAAATTTGTTAGATTTTAATGGCAAGTGCTGATGTGAAGGTGAAACCCATCAACAGAAATCAAGCAGGGCCTTCTTCTTCATCAAGCAAACCCATTTTAAAGAAAAAGATTGAAACTTCAACTAAACATTCATATGTTCCTGATACCAAGAATAGTATTAAGTCAATTCCAGTTAAATCTGCAAAATCTGAGGTACCCATAAAATTTGTTCTCTGATTTGGATGATTCTGTGACTTGATGAAAAATTATTAATCTTTGCATCTGGATGTGTTGGGTTTTGGTTGGTTATTTGAATATGTTTTCGTGTTATTACGCATATTTATGTCAATGATCTAAAACGGGTACTTGAGGTGAAATGAAAAGTTTGAGAAATAATGAATTATGGTACCTCGCATGATGTTAATTTATGTATGTTGGGTTTTGTAAAGTCTGAAATTTTATGTTAAAGTATTATTACACTTGTTGGAGTGTCGAGGATCTCACTCGGATACTTGAGGTGCAAGGAAGACTAACATCTTGGGAAGTATAGCTGATTATTTTCATGTCATTGTTTATATGTGAAGGATAAAGGTAAAGCAGTTGTACCTGCAACACCTGTTAAGAAAAAAAGGGAGAAGAAGGTGTACAGTTTGACAGGACAGAAATATGACCCCCCAGAGGAGGTATAAATGGATAATTGTCCTGCAATGGTTACATTGGTGCAAGTTTTATGTTTAAGTGAAAATGTGTGTTTTTGTTGACAGAGAGAACCTTTGAGGATATTCTACGAGTCATTATCGAAGCAGATACCAACAAGTGAAATGGCTGAATTCTGGTAAGCATCACAAGGCTTTGTACTCATTGTAGTGAAATGGGGACATAGAGTAGAGTGTGTTTCATGAAGACGAAGAAAAGAGAACTGAGCCACTTACTGGTTGAATAAGGACTTAGGACTGAATATTATCACAGTACATGTCCCTTTACTTCTTCCCGAGGGTTAGTTCTGATTAATATTTTTTGGCTATGAATGTTTTGCCTATCCAAATTATTTGAAATTATTGAATCACATGATTGTTGCACTTGGGATATTTGAAACAGCCAATTTATGCTGTTTCACTTAATCCTTAGTCAAGAGGAATGCTTTACATGATCAAGTATATAATGCGTGACATAATTAGAGACTACTTTTAGACATGTTAACAGATATAGTTATACTTTCGACCTAAAGATTCTTTATGGCTGCATTAGCATTGGTATATTTGACCCGTAAAGTGTGATTGATTAATTCTCATCAAAGGGCTAGAGGCAGATGCCACCATAGTTGTTGAGAGGAACATTATGTAGATATGTACCAATTACCATATAACACTTTCCCCTTGTATGTTGCCTTCTTTATTGAACCTTTGATGTGTCCTAGTAACATGTAACATGGAGTGGTATATCTACCGTATATTTTTAGTGGTATATCTAGTGTATATATATATTTTTTCTATGCATCAATATGAAATGTTTTATCGATTTCTCCTCCATAGTGCTTATATATGACGACGATGAAGTACTTCTATGACTTTTTTCATTACTTATCTTCAATTTACTTCTTGAGTTGTGCTATTGAATCATTTTCAGTAGAAGCTAGGAGAATGTAAAACCCAACTTTGACCTAGAATTTAGGAAGTGCAGAAAATGGTTTCTCTGCCAAGGTGAAAATGTCACAATTTCAGTGACATTTAAGGATCTCATTGGCATTTGAATGATGCTTAGAGCCTTAGACTTCCTTGTGTAAATAAAGTGCTTCTGTATGGCTGAGTGCTGATCCTTGGGAGCTATCATGACTACTGACTAGTGTAGAATATGTTTTGGAGAGCATATGTTTAATGGAGTAAATGGACTGAAAAAAGTCTTGGAATGCAAATTGATGTATTATTGTGTGCTATTCTCTGGACTTCACTGAAAATTATCTATGAGATAAAAATGCTGGGAAGTAGGTATGGATAAACATTTAGACCTACGAATTTGGGCCAAAACTTAGACTTTTTAATGGCTGAGCCTATCCCCTGAGTCAAGACATATATACATATTTCAAATACTAGTACTCCATATATGTCTGCATCAGAGAGTCTTTAAGTATCGTAGCAGAATGAGCAATAGAGGGAGTGGTTAAGGTATAGCTGGAGTTAATTTCGTGTAGGAAGCAGAGGTCGTGTGTCCTATGGTGAGTTTGCAACACTGTTAGGTTTTGAAAGACTTGCACCCACCTGCCTTTGTGTCTATTGGGTAATTTCTTCTAGTTTATATTGACTGAAGAAAAATCAACTTGCTTAAATGTCAAAATAGTAGGTGTCAGAAGATAAAATCTAAATGGGTAAGTTGGTCTCATTTAAGCTGTTCATGACTAATGAGAGGAGAGGAAATTATTAGAGATTAGGATGGGGATCATTTTAAGGAACACAATTCTATTGTTATTTGTTGCAGAGATCTCCTTTTATGAGTAGTTTTTAAAAGATGAGGTTACTGGTAGCTTTGTTGATGGTTCAGACTAAGATCTTCTGATTGTTATTCTCATTGGGTCTGCAAAAAGCTAGAGTATTATTTGCAACAGGAGATGAGAGAGGATGAGCTGCTCAAATGACAAGAGATGTCACATTAGTTATAACCTTATAGTTAAGGACTTTCAGGCCTATTAGTATGCCTACTATTGTTTACAAGGTTTATAGCGTATGTTACATTTGACCAATAAAGTGTAGTTTTACCTAGTTGGCTTTTCTTAACCCAAGTGCGTGTATGGATTTTAGGCAATTTGTTGATGTTGCTATGGTAGGAGCTGGATTGGGGGAATAATATTTATAGAGGCAGTTTTTAAACTTGATTTGAGAGACGATATAGAATTTGTTGGAATACTCTTGATACAGTGATGTAGTTATGGAGAAGAAGAGTTCTGGTTTTTAGGTGGAGATGGATTAGTGAACTTCTTGGAAGACCTAGGAGTAGACTAGTATAGTGGGGCTTTTGGTTAATTTTTTTTTGGCAGGAGCACCTTACTTACCTTAGTTCCCCTTAGTGAAGAGTATTTGGAGCCTCAAAATGTGATTTATGAAATTTTGGCACCTTACCTGTATGCTGAGAAGTGTCTAGGAAGCTAGGGGATAAAGGTCTTATTTTTCTTTGGAGGTTGTGTTACACTTGGTTGATTGGAGGATATTGAGAGATTACTTTTGATCTGGAGTAGGTTAAGGGAAATGAGATGATCTCGTTAGGAAGTAGTGTGCTTTTAGGACTAAGAAGGGTTTTGGTACTCTGGTGTCTAAAAACATCTTCTTAGTGGGATACTAGTAGTGGTGTTTCATGATTGAGATTGGTTTTCTTTGGCATGAAGTGATTCATAATGTTACAGACTTCTCAGAATTGGTTGGGATATGTTAACAGGGGCTTATGCCTTCTTGTCCTTGGAAGTTTATTTCACATATATCATCATTCTCCTTAACATTGATCAAGTACAAAGTGGATAACTGGATAATGAGAATATTATTTTTAATGGGAGTTTTTTTATTATCCTTTTTTCTGAACTTTTAGGCTTTTGACATGGAACGTAGGCTTCTCATCTTGGAAACTTCATTTTTGAAGGGATCCAAATGATTGAGAGCTTGGGCAGCATATTAACCTATCTCACTCTGAAATCTATTTTATAACACCCCCTTTCCCTCTTTCTAGTGTGACCTGTGAGAAGTTGCTTGAGTACCAATTGAAGCATTATCTCTTCATGCTTGCATTATCTGTCATATTAGTGAAAGATTTGAGTATACTTTTTTTTTTGCATTGTTTGAATCGACGACTTTTCTATGGCAGAGGCATTATGCTATTTTGTTTGGTCTTAATGGGGTTTTCTTATAGGTTAATAGGCGTTATATTTACCATGTTGGATCATTTACTAATACACGAAATGAGACCTTGAAAGAAAAAGGAGTTTTTGAGTGGGGTTTGCTAATTTATGGGTGCTTGGGTTGGAGAAGAATGGTTTGGATACTTCTTGGCATTGTTATGTATTCGGTACTTTTTTTAGCTTTTTGTGTGACCATTCTCATGGATCATTCCATAACATGTCTCTTTATAATATAATGTAAGACTGAAAGTTGGTCGGATGTATCATCGTTCTCCTTGCTCTTGGTTAAGCACAAAGTGGATAACTGGATGTTGGAGGTAATAATATTTTTGGTGGGTTTTTTTCTTATCCTTTTTTCTGGATTTTGTAGGCTGTCCTATTTCAATTTTTTTTTGTCACGGAATGGAATTTACTCATCTTGAAAATTTCATATTTGAAGGGATCCGAATGATTGGGAGCTTGGGGAGCATATTAACCTATTGAGCACTCTGAAATCTATTTTGTAACCAATCAAACATCGACAGAAACTCTAAATGCACCATCTTTCCCTCCTTACCTCTTTCGAAGGCCTTAGGCTCCAGAGCGGGTGAAAGTTTTGAGTTTCTAGTTTGACCTTTGAGAAGTTGCTTGGAGACCAATTGAGGCATTATCTCTTCATGCTTGCATTTTCTGTTCTGTTATTGAGGAGATTTGAGAGTATTCGTTTTTGCATTGTTTGGGCTAATGACTTTTTGATGCATTGTATTTTGGTTCGGATTTAATGGGTTTTCCTATTTACTGTATTGGATCATTAACTAATACACAAAATGAGAAAAAGACAAAAGGGTTGCAGATTTTTGTGTTGGGTTTGCTAATATATGGGTACTTGGGTTGGGATGAATGGTTTGGATTCCACTTGACATTGTTATGGATTCAGTACTCTTTTTAGCTATTCTCATGGACCATTCCGTAACAGATTTCTTTATAATGTAGTGCAAGATTGGAGCATCCTGAATGAGACTTCTAAATCTAGCAAAGATGAATATTTATCTGTCTGACGTACATGAGGAAGGAATGAATTAGCTTGACCATTTTATGGATGTGGATATAATGTCATAGTGTTTCAATCTGTGTACTTTTACTGAGTTTCTTTCTTTGGTTTGATTCATCCATAGATTTTAACAAAAGGATGAATTGTGTTATTTTGGATAGGGATGAAAAACCCAAATAACTAAGCTACAAGCTATTATTTATAGGCAGTGTCCTCTTAGCTACTTTTACTCCAGTAATTTTTGTTCTTTAGATGGGAGACCTTTCATATGTAGCATGTCTGGTGCATTTGTAAAGTGGCCATCACTTAAAACTCAATGGGTTGACTTGATTTTGGTATTGTTTCACAATTGCCTAATTTTTTGTTCCATGTCAAAAATTATTGGTGTGCTATGCCCAATCCACTTGCTATTTGAAAGACTTCCATAGTTGCCTTGAAATCCCTATGTTTCTCTAGTAGTCCCATAACAAGAGTTAATAGAAGAAGCATGGTTCATTTTAGTTGCTTTCTCGCCCTGGCACCAATTAATTGCTCAGTAGTAAGTATTAATGAATAAGCTTATTTATTGGTGGTCTGGAGATGTACCCTATGGACAACTATGCCATATCTTGGAGGTAAATTCTAGTGCGTGCAGGTGCTTGCTTATTATGGTTACTGATAAATACGAGCTTAAATGGCATGTGACTTTTGCTCGAGTGTGAAGGTGACATCCAAGAGAAGGAAATTTGTAATTGTAACATGATGTTGATGATAATCCGCTTAGCACCAATATCTTTTCAGATGAGAAAGCCTAGTGCTTATTCTTGTAATATCGCATTCCTAGAACGCCTTAATGGAGCTCCTAAGACAATTTACATGCTTAATATATTACAATGTTCCTATACCATAATAAATATTCAGACTGGATTTTTAGTTAAGTTATATCATTCATTCCACCACTTAATCTAGTACGGATCATGCTGTGGTGTTTTTTATTGTATCCTTTTATTTGGTATTTTGCATTGAAAGTTTTGATCGTCCTCTTTGTTCTTTATGATAGATCTATAGATATTGGGGGTGTTTGGCAATTGGTTGTTGACCGCAAGGTTGGTTTGGCCGGTTGTGTGTATTAGATGGGTGTTTATGGTAGCTTTTTGACTGTTGGCTGCTTAAAAGTATGTTCGGTAAATTTTGTTATTAGTTGTTCATAAAAAATGACCTTTTGGAACATTAATATTATTTTTTTTGTCTTTGTAATTAGAGTGTATTCATGCAAATGTGCGGAATATCAAAAGTATGTATATACCACCATTGTTTTGAGAGTTAAGAATTGCATATATAGTTCAAATTCCAACCATTTGCTTAATTAAAAAACCAAAAGCATTTCCAGAACAAGTTAACTATACAAGAGAAAAAGGATGTGAAATCTAACCTCTAGTTCTTGGTTTTCAGAGTTCCGTCAACAATTTTAATACTCATTTTCTTTCAAGTCTGATATAGCTAGAAAAAGTGTAAGAAGAAACTACATAAAATTGAGCAATTAAGCGGAGGAAATTGAATTGATCCAATGATTAAGCACTAAACTTTGCCTCAAAATCATTTCCAAATTAAAATTAATTGAATTACACACCTCAATCAAAGAACACTGATTTATTATAGTGGGGTAGGGTTCTTGACAATGCTTGAACCCTTGTAGACAGATTTGAAACATTCACTAATGGCATATTGAGTTGAGATGAATTCCTGCTTAATAGTGTCGAGGTGTTCAGGATAGCAATGAAAATTGTGAAGTGGTGTTTCCATGTTGGTACTTTTCATTTGCTGAAACAGAGGATAGTAGAGAAGCAGTATTGGGGATTTTGATTGGAGTTGATGTTGTTTTTAATTGTATCAAGTTGTTTAGGTTTTCATTTGTTTTCAATTTATCAATATTCTTTTTCTCTAATTTAATTTTCTCGAGTGAGTTGTTCAAGAGAGGAGAAAGAGCATTAATGAAAAGATGGAAGTTTTTTTTTTAAAAAAATTATCTAATTACTTTCATACCCTAGAGAGAATTCAGAAGAGAGTGCACAAGATTGCTGGATAGGAGTTTTAGAGCATTTTGGTGAAAACCAATATTTTTATTTATAAAGTAGCGTAGATATATCTTCCATATCTTTTGTTGTAAAGACTTATTTGGATGGAGGGGGTAATATTTATTATTATTTTTATTACAAATTTTATTATTATTATTATTATTATTATTATTATCATCATCACTATTATTATTGTTGTTGTTATTATTATATTATTGTTGTTATTATGATCATTATTGTAGAAACTCGAAAGGAATTAGGAAGGAAAAAGGTAAAGCAATAATGGTAATTAGAATACCAAAAAAGCCAAAAGCCTATATGGAAAAGCTAGTCTTTTCATTTTTGGCTGGAAAGCCAAGCAGAATACTACTAAGCAAATAATTTTTGGCTGTTGACCAATTTCAAAAGCCAAAAACCAATCACTAAAGTAATTGACAAACATCCTTTTTGAGATATTCTGCCATCTAGGTATCCAGATATGTCTAGTTGACTCTCTGTATTGATTTTTATACTTTTAAGGGAACAAAACTAGTCTGGTTATCATTTCAGAATGCTTATAGCTGAAGAAGTCTTTGGTATTGCTAAGCATCAGTTTATGGATGAAGGGGCAATTATGGTAATGGCATAAGTCAGTTAGGAATGGCTTGAGAAAGAAATTAGTTTGTTAGGAGGGGAATAGTTCCCCCAAAATATGGAAATCAGGATCATTATGTTAAAGATTCTTGAGTGATTTGTTAGCATTCCTGTTAGTCTTTGGGAGAAAATCAAGCCTTCTAGAGCTTTGACGATCAATTTGTTATCCAGGATTTCTAATTGTCAAGATACCCCTTTTTCCTTTACTTCTGCCATTAATTGTGTCTTGGTGTACTGTTTTCAGTTAATTCATAGCAACCTGATTTTGTTATATTAATTCATAGCAGCTAGTTGGTAGAGTTTGTCTTGGTGTACTGATTTCAGTTTGTAGTGTTTGTCTTGATTGACAACCTGACCTCCTTTTTGATAAGGAGCAACATGTTGAATATGCTTGCTATTTATTTAACTGTCCCTATCACGATACTCACCTAACTCTTGTATAATAATGGAGACAATAGTTTGTAATATCAGATACAATCATGAAAATAAAAGCACTTGCTTGAATTGTTGACTAGGACTTATTTTTAATACAAAGCAGAATATACATCTGTGTCTTGAATCATCCACCATCTCATCTCTGGCTATGAACAGCTTTCTAGCTTCTTTTGGTGGTGTCTAAGGCTTCTTGATGTTATAAATCTCCAATTTTTTGCATGTTTAAATTGTTTTAGTCCTTGAAGGTTCTGCCCAGTGGGGCATAAAAGCTTGTTACATATTGACTAAAGCCAACTAAAAAACATATTGTTGCTGAGGCAGACTTAATTTCTCTAGCACTCTAAGATTTATATACAACAAAGCCAAGACTTCTCCTTAAAAGATGGGAGTTGGCTATATGAACCAAGAGTCTCTCTTATGTGATCATTTATAAAAATCCCCTTCCTCCATTCCATCCTATTAGAGCTACATTTTCTTGCAAACTCATTATCTCCATATCTTTTGTAACTCTCTCCATCTAAGTCATCTTTGGTCTACTTTGACCGCGTTTAAGGTATCCTTTACCCAACCCTCCATCTTTCTCAGTGGTGTTGTAGTGCTCAACGTCTTAAATGCGTAAACCATCGTAAACGATTCTTCCTTATCTAATTCCTCAATTTTTGCTACTCCAAATTTCTTTCGGATATCTACATTTCTAATTATATCCCTTAAGGTGTTCCCGTACATTCACTTTAACATATGCATCTCAATTCATCTTCTTAAAGCGCTACTTCTTGAAAATCCAACACTTCTTTGCCCCATAGAATTTCCATTCTAACCTTAAGGGTGCACTCCAATCACACAATTGTCTTGTTGTAGCTTGACTCTTCATTTCAACCACCCATATTATATTCTATGGGTCACATCTTGATCATTGTTTCCATTTCTTTAAAGAACTGATATAAAGCATTTGAAATATTCGCTTGCAGGTAACTCCTTGCCATCTTAATTCAATCTTCATTTGACCTTCTCCCAATTCGAAAATGAAAATCCATATACTTTGTTTCATTCCTACTAATTTTGAAATCTCTAGATTCCTACATTTTCTTCATGCTCTGACATAGCATTCACCCCTGCTCTAGTTTCGTCCACTAAAACAATATCATCTGCGAAAACCAAACACCCACAATATTGACCTTGTTACTATATTCAAGATTGTCGCGAAAAGGAAGGGGCTTAGGGTAGATCTTTGGTGTAAATCAATTATAATAGCAAAGTCCTCTGTCATTCCTCCATAACTTCTAATATTTGTTGTAATATTGTGATACATATCTTTAATTAAGTCGATGGGCTTGTGTACACTTCTTAGTCATTACCCACCCAAGTACCTCTCTTGGTACCTTGTTATACGTCTTCTCGAAATCAATGAACGCCATGTGTAAATCTTTCTTACTTGCACAATAATGCTCCATAGTTTACCTAATCAAACCAAATTAGTTTTCTAAAAGACTTCCTCAACCTTTATTCAAATGCTCAATCTCGTAATTTCGTGGGGTGGCTCATAGTCTTTATTCCTTAATAATTTTAGTACTTTTGAACATCTCCTTGATTCTTATAAATAGGCACCATGGTGATTTTCCAATCTTGTGACATCTTACTTGTCCTTCGATAAGATTCGTTAACCACTCGATACCAATTTTTCTAAATATCTCTAAATTGAATACCATTTGACCAACAACTCTTTAATTCCATCCACTTCAATGTCTCGTCTATTTTCACTTTGTATCATTTTCATATACTCACAGTTTCCTTATGTTGTGCCATCTATATACCAATTTGACTTTCATTAAATAACTCGCCAAAATATTTCCTTCATCTGTCTTTGATTCCTCATACGTTAGAAGAATTATTTGGTTTTTATCCTTAACATACTTAACCAAACAAAGATCTTTAATCAAATATTTGTCTATTCAGATATCCTATATATCTCTCTTTCCCCTCCTTAGAATTTAATTTATCGTAAGTATCCATATACTCCTTGTCCCTAGCCTCTTGAATACCTTTTCTTGCCACAACTTTAGCTTCTCCTATATCTTGCAATAGTTTTTTCATTTCTAGAATTTCCCATGTTTAAGTAGCACGTTCTTTTCTTCTTGACCGCTACTTTAACATCTTCATTCCACCACATTGTATCCTTGTGCAATGGTGGTTTTCTGCTTACTCTTTGAGTACCTCCTAGCTACTTTACAAATACATGCCTTCATCTTTAGCCAAGTAGAGTCTAGGTTCTCCTCCACAACCTAATTGGCGTCTTTAATCAATCTTTCTACCACAACTAGACGTTGACTCCCTTTAAAAAGCATTATCTAATCCTTTTCTCTCTTGATTGTATGTTCCTCTTAAGGTTTGATACGATGCGAATAATTAAGACTAATAGTCTATGTGTGAATACACTCGTCCCTAGAATTAGCTACTCTGATATTCATAATAGATATTAATGACCTGTGTATTGAAGACTATGAACACAGGTATGATTTTAACATCACATTCTTTCATCCATTATAGATATTGTGCGTTTCTGAACCACCTACGGCAAATCCCATATTTGAATTTGTTTGCTAATTGAAGCTAAATAATGAAAAAACATTTATTAGGTTTCTAAAAATAACAATGCTCCACCACTACATTGTTTATGTAAAATGATCTGTTTCCTACAAGTTCATTCAGAACTTTTTAGTTTTGCACTAGTCTTGTCTGAAGTAAAACTTGATCCAAAAATAATTGAATAAAGCCACTTTCTCTGCATGTGTACATTGCCATATAATTCATATCGTCACCTTGAGCCTCTCAGGTTGGCATGCTTTTGCATTAAATTTTGGTGTTGGATGTCGATTCATGTCTCAATGGGACAAAAGTTGTATAAATGTCTTCTATAATATAACAAAGTCTCACCTTTATTAAAAAAGATGGGATCGGCTACATGAATTAAGAGTCTCTTTTACGTATTATTTATAAAAATCACCCTCTTTTATTCCCTCCTATTTATCTTGTTAACCTATATTTTACATATCTTTCTGAATTCCATCCATCCAATTTATTTTTAGCATGCTGACCGCGTTTGAGGTCTTCATTAACCTCATTCTCTACCTTCCTCATCGGTGCTAAATATGGTCTTCTATAATGCAGAATGATAATTATCCTCATGTTGAAAATTGGATACATGTTATAACTTAAAATGTCAATTTAGACGTCTATTTTTACTCCATATGGAACTTGATTGATTTGAAAAGGGGCTTCCGCTCTTTCTTTGAGGGCTTTAGCGGTTGCTGGTATGACTTGTGTTGATTTGAAGTCGGGAAACAAAAGCATTTTTTTTGGAAGTACTGATGGTTTTGCACATCAAAGTTGTAGTATTGTTATCTTTGAGATTTTTATTTCCAAAAGCTGTAAGATGATAGCTGTTGACTATTCTATTTTTTCTTATAACCTCATGTTGTATTACACTTGATCTATGGCGGATTTACTATCATCTTTTTGAAGAAAATCCTTTAAATCTGAGATTGGACGAGCTAATAGTAGCAGACCTTGGGGGAAAAAACCTTAGGACTCAATTGGGAATCTGCTCTCTGCTTGAAATAATTTGCTACTTGTGAAGAGTTGGCAATAACAATGGCAGTTTTGCAGGTTGATGGAACATGGCTTATTATCCCCTGATAGAGCCAAAAAGACCTTTGAAAGGAAGCAACGAAAGCAGAAACAACTTAAGATAGGAACTCCCATGAAATCTGCGCCATCATCTAGCAGACCAGAAAGCTCTAGACAAAAGCTTCCATCTAAGAATGGTGACATGAAGGCCAAGAATAGAATGGTTGAAGACAGTGATGACGAAGTCATTGGGATCCCCAAAAGAAGGAAGGCGTAAGATATGGTATCTGCGAGCTCTCTCTTCACAGAAATTTGTATTTGTAGAACATTTCATAAAGCCAGCTTCATTCTTTCTTTCAAATACAGAACAACATGATAGAAACAGTGCACTTTAACAATCTCATAGGTGAAAAAAGACCTGTTTTTTTTCTTGTTACACAGTCAAATTCAGAGATTAAAACATGTTGGGAAATGTCCGAAATGTTTTTTTTTTTTGTTTGTCAAAAGTATCATTTAGAAATTCAAGTGTATATTTTTTTAAAAAAATTCTTTTTAGTTGATTATTGAATGCTTATGGGCCATCTGCATGCATGCTTATAAAGAGCGGTTCCAGGTAAGTTTACTCTTCAATACACCACTCAAAAAAAAAAATGATAAATGAAGAGAAATCTAGCAATTCCATGTGCATTTATAGTACGGTCAGTAAAATGTCTCCATGATGGTCTCTGTAAGGGCGTGTTATTAGGGCAAAACGTGACTCTTTGTGCCCTACCATGCCTCGTATTTAGATGTATAACTCAATGATCAAATATTCGCGTTTGTAGAAACATTCTGGAAACTCAGGACTCTTCTCTTTTTAATACGGCTAGGGTTATATAGCTAGGATTAGGTTAATATTGTGTATATTTGTATCATTAGTTTTCTAAGCTTATGGGACTCTTTGTGTATATATACCATTGTTTATACATTAATCAGGATATGAAAATATATTTTACCTGCACTTTTACTAACTCAATTTCAAAATAACTGCACTATTTTAACTTTTACGTTTGTCAATGTATTCATTTAGCTATTAATATATGATTATCTATAAATAAATATAAAGAAAAAAGTTTAATATTTGAAAATACACAATAAGATTAACCAAAATAGTATTGCATAATAATATTTTGTATTAAATGGTAATATAAAAATGTTTAAAATCTTTTTATAAATAGTGCAACTATTTTTAAAATAGAGATAATATTATTTATTTTTCTTCCATTAGTGTACTTGTGTCATATGAACTTCTTGTGAACTGGACGAAAACACGATGAAAAATATCTGTTTCAGACTTTCAGGTAGTCAATATTTATGAGATGAGATGAGATGAGATGATTAGAATTATTTCACAGTTATATTCCGTCCATGGCAGGAAAGCTCATGAACAGTTCCTTTGTCATGTGGTTTTAATGGAAGCCACACAGCAAGTCATTGATGATTGCGACCCTTAAGATTTTGTCTAAGATTAAAGATCATGTGGATTTGACCACTGTTTCCTTGTTTGTTAAAAGCCACAATTTGTGCTTTTTGACAAATGGTTCTTTTTTTCCTAGTAAAACAGAAAAATAAAGGTTATGAACAAGGTTATTCAAGTTCCATTCACAGCTTATATAAGTTCTAGTCACGAAAAGAAGTTCAAATTATTCTATATAAGGGTTAATTCGGCAAAAAAGAGCCATTTTTAAGTATGCTTAGGGATGCTTATGAGCCGAGTCGAGCTCGAGTTTGGCTAAGCTCGACTCGAGCTCAATAATTCAAACTCTAGCTCGAAAGCTCGTGAGCTAAAAAATCAAAGCTCAACTCGAGCTCGATTTAACGTCATTTCAAGCTCGACACAAACTCAAGCTCGTTTCAAGCTCAATTTAAGCTCGACTCATTTTCAGCTTGATTAAAAGTTGAATAGGACGACTTATACCCCAATTGGGCCAAGAAGAAGGCTAAATTTTAGCTTTAATAAGCTTAATTTGGTTTTAGGTGGAAAACACTATTGAGTTTATATATACTAATTGCTTCAAACAATCTATCATTTTTTTCAATGTGAGACTTTAATTTTATATATAAAACTCTCTCCAACCATATTTCATTTTAATCCAATATTGGACTTTTGGTTTATATCAAACCATCTTTTATTTATTTCAATTATATATTTTAAGTATACTTTTTAATAAATATATACTATAAATAAAAATTCGAGTTTCTCACGAGCTCTTCGAGTTGACCTTTGATTTGCTCGACTTAGCTCGTTAACTTATTGAGCCGAGTTCAATCGAGTCGAGCTTTGACTGAGTTTTGACCGAGTCGAGTCCGAGTAGCTCACGAGTAGCTCAACTCAATAAATACCCCTATATGCTTAAAAAAAGGTCTAATAAGGAAAAGAAGTTCAAATTATTCAAAATTAGTGTATGCTTAAATAAGTTCTAGCAAGGAAAAGAAGTTCAAATATTCTAATCAAGAGAGCCATCTTCAAGTATACTTCCTTTATTTTTTTTTAATTGCTACTTTTTTATTTTAAAAGTCAAATTTTATAAACTTTGACCATAAATTCTGATTATGTTATAACAAATAATATATTCAAGTGAAATCTTGTTGGATGTATATCTATGTAAATTTTTAGAATATCAAGTTTTTATAATATTTTATCTTACGAATTTAGAGAAATGATTATTTTAAATTGTATTTTAAAAATCGAAAAAAGTCAAATCCAGCAATTAAAAAGAGACATAATACTTAAATAAGTTCTACCATGGAAAATAAGTTCAAATAATTCCAACTAAGAGTTAATTTGGCAAAAAGAGCAAGTCCGTAGGGACGACGTGTACGGGTGTGCGCCTGTCCGTCAGAAAAGAAGGTTTGGGTTTAAGAAGAGCCTAAAGGAGTGGATTGGGTGCTGTCGTTCTGGTGGTTGATTGTTACTCCTACATTTCATGTGACAGTGAAAATTGTTGCATATAGGACTTTAGGCCCATAAAAAACTTTCTCCTCTGCACCTCTAAGACGAGGAAGCCCAGGTCCATTTATGGCTAACAGAAGGCGGTAAGCTCCAATTAATTGAAAATATACCATCAAGTTTTAGCAATTGCTATTGGAGTATAGCCAATGTATAGTACTATTAGTGATGACAATTCAATCCGAATTCAAACCGAGTTCGATTCAATCCGAATGAAAAATTCGATCCAAACCCGATAAAATAAAACTCCGACTCCAAATAGAAGATAAGTCGGATTCGGATATTGTATTACATCCGACCCGATTGTGATATAAGTCCGATAGTTCGATCCGAATTATTAGTATCAAGGCTAGTTTTAAAAAAGCCCAAATATAATAACCCAAAACAAAAAATTAATTAAACAAATAAATAAACCATAGTATTTGCTTGTGTTGTATATTTTTTTTTAATTTACTTTATATATTATAAATGAATTGTAGTATTGGTAATAAAATTAACAAAAAAATAGGTATTAAAAATTTAAATTTTGGATCTAATTCGAAAGTCCGACGGGTCGGATTCGGAGATCCGACGGATCGGAGTTGGAGTTTGCGGATTCGGAGTTGGATTCAGATCCTAAATTAAGGTCCGCAAACTTGTTGGATTGGATTCAAATTTTGTGATTCATTCCGACTCCGATTCATTGCCATTCCTAAGTGCTATAGGTCTATAGTTGATGTGTAATGTAATTTTTTTGTTTTTCTCCCTGCGTAAAGTGTATTGAAATTAGTCATGTTTTGTCCAAATTAATTTTTTAAATTTTATAAATGGACAAATAGAGTTATATTGTAAGGAAAAGTAAGTATGCAAATATTTTGACGAGGAAGAAAATATCATGAGCTATCAAATCCTAAGAACAAATTTATTTAGAAAGGAATTTCACCATGAAATTGGCATACAATGCTAACACGGCAAGTATTTAGTCTTACCCATTCAATCATGTTTATAGGTGATATTAGTATACAAAATATGATGAGTGTAATCCACTTTAATTACATCAAATATTATTTGAAGTGACCTCGGTTTTTTTTAATTAAGAAAAAGGGAGCACGTCTTGTTTAACCTACATAAAGAAGTTTCTTATACAAAAATAATGTTATGAAGTATCCTCTATTTTTTTCATTTAAAATCATAAAAGAAATCAAGATAAATTTACGTGAATATTAAATTGTACATATTTTTATAAAAAATAAAGAATTAAATATAAATATTTTTCTTTATTTTTATTATTTTATGAGTATTGAGTACTTTTATTTTATAAAAAAAATTCATTATATATTTATTTGGAGTATATATAATGAAATATCACTACAAAATTACAAAAAAAATACACATAATGAATATTTCGTGTGGAGTATATATTCTATAAAAGAAATGGTTACAAAAATTTATTTAAAATAAAATAGATTCAAAATAAAAAAAAATTTATAAAATTTTCAAATGAAAAATATGGGAACAAATTTTAAGAAATGAAGGGAGCATTAAATATATACTCCATACAAAATATTAAATTCATAAACTGCTCGAATGTTAATGAGTTCTATCAAATAACCTTAGCTTGGAACAGTTCATATGCTTAGTAAGATTGTATCTTTTGAGACGGGTTTTATAGAAGGAATCCATCCTAAGAATTGAGTGTCATTCGAAGACTTAGCCAAGGTAGCATTACCATGCAACCACCGATTTGATCAATATTAAGGACACAACTGTATATATTCATAACAAATGGGTAATACCGTAATAACTAATACGTGGTGATGAAGGATTGTGAAGCCCATATGCAATGCATGTCTGTATTCTATTCCATCCCCCACACACACAAAAAAAACGTGGATTTATCTTTGGATAATATTTTCTCCGTTTCTTAAAAATTGACCCAATAACAAAAAATAACTTTTTTTAAAGATAAAATGAAAAATATTTAAAGGGATTATATTAAGAAAACTTAAAATAAAAAATAGAACGATTGGAGAAAGTATATTGGTTAATGTAATCACAACAGTGTGGGCGATATGTAGTGTAATACTAAGATTAAATGTCGGCTGTTCCACCTTTATTGTGAAAGGCAGTGGTCAGTGGAAATGCAAGTGCTGCTTTTTTTTTTCTTTCTATTTTTCCAACGTCCGACACATTTTAATAAAACATCATGAAAACGAAATGTCTAGGATGTAGGATATTGGGTTGCTCTCAACACACCCTTATAGAAGGCCAGGCAGCCAAAGTGTTGCCTACGTTGAATTATATCAGTTTATCAGTCTTTCTCCGTCCAAGTATCCGCAAATTTTTTAATCTACTCCACTCGAAAGTCGAGACTAATACTATCTATATGTATATCTACGTACAGACTGAAGTTATTTATGTCATAAAATATAATATAAAAAATGAATGATTCTAAATGGGATGAATAAAATTTTCCAATATGGAATACAAGAAGGAAAAAAAACGGATGAAGTACTCTTGAGTATATATATATTTTATAACAATGGAGAGTTACCCACTTGCCTTCTATCAAACTCCAGCGCTCAGCAAATCGAAAATTGAGCTACTGGTGCGTTAATTCGTCAAACTGTACTGTCAATCTGAAGTATTTTATGAGATTCAAAGTGAAGAACCAACAATAAATTTGTCAAATTTGTAAGTAACCTAATTGAAGAGAAGCCCATTTAAAGACACCATTGTAACCCCCAAGACATGCTAAAGCCTTTGAATGCAAGGCATGAGAAGCATAACTAGAAACACTACCCCCCTGAAGTAGAAGAAGCATCCACCTCCCACCCCATTCCTACTCTATGAGAAGATTTCAACCAACAATCATCGACTTGAATGACAAATTGACAACCATAACAGAATCAATGCAAATATTACCAACGAAAACCATATCAAATCCGGGAGGAGGGCCATCGCTTATATTCGGCGAATGTAGGAACCACAATCTCTTTTCTGGCTTTGGTTTGTAAATAAAGCATGATTTTGTATAAACCTGTCAATAAAGAGCAGACAATAATCAACATCCCACTTCTTAGAATTAAAAACCAAAATATTGCGTCGTCTAAGCCACAAAGCTCATATAGCCGGGCCACAAATTCTACCACACAAGGACTATATTGTCTGTATGTACTATAAAAGAGCTAGACAAAGGTTGAGCGTCAATCTATGAACGACTAACCCTCGTCTACCAACGAATTAAGGCAATCTCGATATTTTCGGTGCAAAAGGTTGGGTCGTACTAGCTCGCTTTTATGCTCAATGTTTCTGTTAAACTCACGTACGTTTATTGGAAAATTGCTTGAATTATTCTGTTTACAAGATTTGCATATTTATACTAATGCATCTACAATCCTGCCTTGCTACTGACTCTATTATTTGAAATAACTAAGGACTCTAACTAATCTTATCATATTGTTTAATCTTATTATCATCTTGTTCTAATCTTATCTTTTCCTAATTTGATCTTATTTTCTACACTCCCCCTCAAGTTGGGTAGTCGGATCGTCAACTCCCAACTTGCTTAAAGATTTCTCGAATTCTTTTGTTCCAACTGCCTTAGTTAGTATATCTGCCAACTGATCGATTGATCGCACGAATGGAAGACTAATACACTTAGACTCCAAAACATCTTTTATGAAGTGTATGTCCACTTCTACATGCTTCGTCTGATCATGATGGACTGGATTCTCTGAGATACTTATTGCTGATTGATTATCACACATCAAGTCACACCTCTTCTCTGGTGGAAAACCTAACTCAGTTAGCAACTTTCTAAGCCAGAGCACTTCAACAACTCCTCGAAATTCTGCCTCTGCACTTGACAAAGCTACTACCTTTTGTTTTTTACTCTCCCAAGTTACCAAATTCCCACCAACTAGTGTGGAATAACCTGATGTGGATCTTCTACTATCCTTATCACCTGCCCAATCAGCGTCTGTATATGCTTGAAGATCAAGATGCCCATTCTTCCGAAATACTATACCTTACCTTTTCCTGGAGTTCCTTTCAAATCACTCAAGATTCTGTAAACTGCTTCCATATGTTGTATCTGTGGCATATGTATAAATTTGCTCACTACTCCAACTGCATATGCAATATCAGGACGAGTATGTGACAAATAAATTAACTTTCCTACCAATCTCTGATATTGCGCTTGGTCTGCAGAATCCGCTTCCTCATCAATTCACAGGCCATGATTCACTATTATTGGAGTTTCTGGAGGTTTACAGTCTAACATACCTACCTCAGTCAAAAGATCTAGAACGTATTTCCTTTGAGAAATAAAAATACCCATTTCTGACTTGAGTACTTCAATTCCTAAGAAATACTTGAGTTGCCCAAGATCCTTCATTTCAAACTCCTAAAAGAGCCTCTCTTTTAACTGGGTAATTTCATCACTGTCATCTCCTGTTATTACCATATCATCTATATAAATAATTAAATATGTAATACGTCCTTCCTTATTCTTCAAGAAGAGAGTATGATCTGCATTACTTTGTTTGAACCCAAAACACTTCATAGCCGCTGTAAACCTACCAAACCATGCTCGGGGCGACTGTTTTAGGCCATACAACGCATTCCGTAGTTGACAACCCTCTCCATTTAAAAAATCCTAAGAGAATCCTGGAGGAGCTTCCATATACACTTTTTCTATAATTTCTCCATGTAGAAATGCATTCTTTACATCAAACTGATGTAAAGGCCAACCCTTATTCGCAGCTACAGAAAAAATAACTCTGATAGTATTGTTTTTTTCCACTGGAGGGAATGTCTCAGGATAATCAATGCCATAGACCTGTGTATATCCTTTTGCCACTAGCTGCGCTTTATACCTTTCAATGTTTCCATCGACTTTGTATTTGACTGTAAACACCCATCTGCACCCCACAACTTTCTTCCTATCCGGAATTAAACATTTTTCCCATGTCTTATTTTTTTTCAAGGCATCAATTCTTTCTTTCATAGCCTTCCTCCATTGTACACTTCTTAGTGCTTCCTCCACCATCCTAGGAACAGTTTCAGAGTAGACAGCAGTATTGAACGCAACTGCTGTACTGGTCAACGTCTGGTTTGCCTGGTTAATGCCTGACACTGGATATCTTGATCTTTGTGTCTCGTATGATGGATCATAACGTTTTGGAGGAATCCCCCTAGTACTTCTCGGGGGAAGCCGATAATGCTCTTCCCCTCCTTCCTCTATCACAGTTTCCTGCAAAACCTCCTCAATTCTTTCACAAGTGTCAGTTTCTAATGAGTTCTCAGGATTAATTACCTCATTCTCCTGATGCACCAGCTCCGGAATACTTGGTAATGGTACTGAAGCAGAGGAAGATACTTCATTTTCAGAGTCACCTGCTGCATCCACTGGAGTACCATATGTACCATATGTACGTAGCCAACTTAGATCGTCACCCGATTTCTCCCCCTGACATTGAAGTTGGGTGTAAAAGAATCTGGTTTCTACAAAGTCACAATCTAAAGTGGTGTACAACCGGCTCATAACAGGATCAAAACACTGATATTCTTTCTGTGTCACCCCATACCCAACAAAAACGCACTTGACTGCTCTAGGTTCTAACTTATGACGATCACGTTTTTGGAGGTGGACATACGCAATACACCCAAAAACCCGAGGTAAAAGAGACTGAGAAAAGGGAATTTGTCCATGCATGCGTAAAACATCAAGAGGCGTTTTATACTGAAGTTTTTTTGTAGGGAGTCTATTAGAAAGGTAATTGGCTGTAGCGATAGTTTCTGGTCAAAAAGATTTAGGTACACATGACTCAATTATCATTGCACGTGTTATTTCAAGTAGAGTGTGATTTTTCCTCTCTGCAACTCTATTTTATTGGGGAGTATCAGGCAGTAGTTTGATGCAACAAGCCCTATTTATGAAAGAAGGATTTCATATCATGATTAACATATTCTCCACCATTATCAGAACGGAGTATGCTAATTCTGGTTTGGAATTGATTAAGAATCATTTGGTAGAAGGACGTAAAATTTTAAAACACCTCCGATTTATATTTCATAAAATAAACCCAACTTATACGAGTACAATCATCAATAAAAAGAATGTAATATCTAAATTTATGACAGCCAAGTTCTGGAGCGGGTCCCCAAACATGAGAGTGTATTAAATAGAAAGGTTTATTAGCATGACTACTACTACTCGAATAACTATGTTTATGACTTTTTGCAAGAAAACAAGCCTCACACTGTAAATTTTTATTTAAACCAACAAGAGAAGGAAAAAGGTGTTCTAAATACCCTAAAGACGGATGACCTAGACGGCGATGCCACATCCAAATTTGCTCCTCAGCTGATGTTCGACTTATCAGGGCCATGCCTCCACTCGAGAACTCATCAACGTAGTATAGCCCATCCTTTTTAGTACCATGCCCAACGATCTTTCCGATCTGAGCATCCTGCACAATACATGAATCCAAAGTCATTAAAACTGTACAATGTAATTCTCTCGTTAATTGACTGATAGATAATAATTTATAGGAAATATTCGGAATATAGAGGCAATTGGTCAAGTCACGATTTTTCCCAAGTCATATTATCCCTGCCCCTTTAATGTCTAAACACTCTCCACTAGCTATTTGTATAAGATGTGTTTTTGGTTTTTCAAAAGTTAAAAAATCCTGTTTATCGAATGACATTGTATCTATTGCCTCGCAATCAAAAATCCAATGATTCTCGGGTTTTATGATATTCACATGCCCAGGGGATATCGGGTTATTTGAGGGGTTAATTGTGAGATGGGCTACGTTATGTGTAATGGGTTTGCTCAGAGTTTGGGTTGTACTCAAGGCCCGACCGTGATTAGAATCCAAAGCAAGGCCATGGCCCATTACACGTTGGGTTTCGGTTTTTTATGGGTAGTGAGACATGGGGGGGTAGATTGTGGGGATAGTGGAGCATAGGGTTAGGGTTTTTTGGGGTTTGGTGCGTAGGGTTTGATGGGTATAAAGGGGAGATATTTTGGGGAAGGTAGGTAGGGTTAGGTTTGGGGTGCTCATTTCCCTCAATCCGCCGTTTCTCACCTTCTTCAACCACGGTCTCCTCTAAGCTTCCCTTTCCCCCTTTCGCTTCCTCCTCTTTCTCCACGGGTGACGCTCATGCCATGGCTCTGGTTCCCCACCTTCGTGATTCATCTCGTCCACCTCCTCTCTTCTTCATGTCTTGCCACCATTTGGGGTAGCCTACTAACCTAAAGCAATCCTCCTTCGTATGCCGGGTTCCAGTGCAGTGGCTACACCTCAGGTGAGCCTTCTCGTCGTCTTTCTTGGTGGTTCGTTTCTGTTCACCCCTCGTGTTCAGCCCACTCCCTATTCCAGCCGACGACCCAGGTAAGTCAAGTGAGGGTTTCTCGACGTTTGTTTTCATGATTATCCTCCTTGCCATCTCCCTCCTAATGGTGTTGTATGCCATATCAACGGTTGGCAAGGGATCTTGATTTACAAGATCTCTTTGTTCTTTGTCAAATGAATCATCAAGTCCTGGTAGAAACTAATAGAGCCTTGTTTGTTGTTGTAATTGGTTGTACATGGTGATGTCTTTGGAACATGACATCGGATTCGGCATTCGCCGGTCGATTTCTTTCCATAGATTGATTAGCTTGCCGTAGTATACTTCAATCAATTCCGAGTTTTGTTTGATTGTGTACACTCTGGTGGCTAAATCAAATGTTTGAAGTCCATCCTTGCCTCCACTATATACTGCTTCAATCCCGATCCACAACTCTCTTGCGGTTGCAAAGTCTAGAAACTGATTCACTAATTCTGGGTTTATGTTGTCAACTATCCAAGTTCGGACCACTGCATCACGCTGTGTCCATTAGCCGTACTAATAGGTGTCATTGGAGGGTGGGGGGGTCGTGATGTGACTAAGCCTCCCCCTCCCTTCAATCGCCATGAGCATCAGCCTGGACCACTTGGCGTAATTCTGGTGGTGTAGCTTCTCAGATACGGTAAGGGACGACTCGTGGCTCTCTTGGCTTTTGTTGTTCAACTTTTCTAGTAGTTGAAGCAACTGTGCCATTGTCACATGGTCCTCTAGGTTCTTCGGTGGTTCACTCATATTCAGGTATGGTCCTTGGTAAAGGATGATGCCCTTATATCGGAAAAAACCGCCAGAAACCACCCTAAGCTCCGGTGGCTCTGATACCAAGCTCGCTTTTATGCTCAATGTTTCTATTAAACTCACGTACGTTTATTGAAAAATTGCTTGAATTATTCTGTTTACAAGATTTGCATATTTATACTAATGCATCTACAATCCTGCCTTGCTACTGACTCTGTTAATTGAAATAACCAAGGACTCTAACTAATCTTATCATATTGTTTAATCTTATTACTATCTTGTTCTAATCTTATCTTTTCCTAATTTGATCTTATTTTCTACAGTACTCACTCCAAGGCAATGTCAGATTGCAACCTCACTTATTACTCCGATAACTAATTGCTTTTTTACGTTGTCGGGATATGAAAAAGAAAGACTTATGTACAACTTTAATTGACTACCCATTTGGAGTGTTTAATCACTTATTACTCCCATTTATTAGTAATCAATATCATCATAAAAATGTAATGCGAATGATGAAATGATTTACAAGGCGACCATCATCGCATCCTATTTATGGAGTACTTTGCATTTCATTTTTTTTTATTTCTCTACATATAAACCATATACCTTAATCATAGAGGTAATAAATAAGAGTAGCCGTCATGTTGCAACTTTGGCAATAAGTTGTCAAAGTACTCCGTACTTCAGTAAAAAAAATATATGGAGGTGAAGAAGTGGGGGTATGAACATGTGATTGATGAGTCTTGTTTAAGTTGTTGGCATAGACCCTAACGGGCTAACAAGCTAGCTATGTTAAGTCTTATTGAATCTATTAAGTGGCTCCCATGCGGCCATGCTATTAGACTATCACCTCCACCCAACAGTCCAACACGCCTTACTTAGTTTATTGGCTATTATAAGTCTTACGAACGACCCTAGTCCACCACACTCCACAATGGATAGTATACTACTTATTGCACCCCTAAGTAAACGGCTATTTAATTTTTAAAAGTTAATTATTATGCGAAAAAAATGTTGTGAGAAATTATTATTTAAAAATTTTATTTGGACGATACTAGCACCTAGTGGTTTTCTAGCCGTTAATACGGTTGTACGGCATTTAATAGTCACATGCTAGCTAATTTTTTTCTCTACCCCCTCCCTTTTCTACTTACTTCTTCATCTCTGCCCCTTTTATTCAATAATTGTATTAATTTATTCCAATTACACCCTAAATATTGTAGTTGAACAATTATCCCCCCTTCTACTGAATTCTTCATCTCTGCCCCTTTTATTCAATAATTATAGTAATTTAATCCAATTACACCCTAAATATTGTAATTAAAAATTATTATTGAATAAAAGAAAAAAAAAATTCAACACCTTTTAATGATTTTACCAAAGCCGTGGAAGCAATATCAACCCATTAAACCTCGCCTAGAAGACCAAGGGAAATTCCACATTATGACCCTGCACTATTACGTTTTCTACGTTGTATCCAGTGATTTTTAAAAGTCTACAATGTAACCTCGAGGTACTTTTAGTAAACACAATGTAGCCTTTCTTGGATGAGTTAACTGACGGAGTTCAGCTCCGTTAAGGTCGTTAGACTTATTTCCCTTGTTCCCTCCCAGTCACTATTATTTATATCTAATTTAGAGTTCTTGCAAGTGCTTTTCAATTTCCCCCATTTATCTCTAATTTAGGGTTCTTTTTTCTCCTCTTCTGTAATTGTCTGCACTACCCAATGTCAAGCTCCTCATTCAAATCGAATTCTAGTTGTGGTCTGGAATTTGTAGCCCCACGTTGCAATTGTGAGAATCGTAAAGTTGCAAAGATTAAGCTATCAACAACTACGCGCAATCCTATGAAAGCATTTTTTAAGTGTAATGACTGTGAATTGTTCAAGTGGTTGGATGAAGGTGATATACGAGGGTTGGAAGGTCTGAAGACTAGTGAGCTTGAATATGTTCAACACCAACTTGCGGATTTCATATTTTACATTAAGGAAGTTGTGAAAATTGGGGTTTTCATGTATGTTGTTTGATTGGTAATTAATTTGTTAAAAATGGGGTGAGTTAATGTATAAGTTAGTGTGTAAGTGGGGTAGTTTAGTTTCATTACTGAACACTAGTTTTTAATATGGTTTCCCTAAATTACTATGTTTAAATATGATTTTCCTAAATTACTATGTTTTCAATATGAAGTATATGAAGTTATTTCTTTTTTTTTTTTAACTAGAATTTCAATGATTCTTGTAGCTATTCCTCCAATTTAGTAGATCTCTTTCCTCCTCTTTAATGACACAATGAAGATTAAGAATTCATGAATCAAATGTTGTTATGGAGTGTAGTCAATGTGGTGTGGGAGAGAATTTTTTTTTAAAAGGCATAACCACCTTTTTGTTTTACGACCCACATTTACAAGTCTTTTAGACCTCAGAAAGCATCAATAGGAAGTTTACCGCTTCCAGTCTCTACTAAGCAAAAGTTCACTCCTGAGAGGCTATATGCAAAGCACTTTACCCTATACAATACTCATTATGCCTTCTTATCCTGTGTAATATTTTCTTTCATGATAAAATTTACATAAAATAAGGTCTACAAAGGGAAAAAAGGAAGGCCGAGGGAAATTTGGTAGCTTGTGGTAATTTAAATCCAAGGCCTTATTCACGTTAAAGGTTTGTTTAATCTCTATCTATAGATGTAGATCCAAAACACAAAAGAATTCTCATTGAACATTATTCCCACAGTTAAGAGGGACATCACATGAACCCTCCTAATAAGATGCATACATGCATATACATATGGAGACAAAAGCACCAAAAAACTTAAATTCATGTCTTATGTCTAAAGTCTAAACTGAGATAATGAATAAAAAGAAAGAGCTTTGCTGTGCTTCATGACTGCATCCATTCTAAGTTGCATATGCATCCATGAGTCTGTGCATTTCTTCTTTATACAATAAGAATAAATAGCAAGCAAAAACAGGTAATGGTTGGCTTGAGCATTCTCTAGGGTACCAACTGGAAAAGAGAAACGAACTACCTGTGCTTATGGGAATAAACTGCAGAAAGAAATAGCAAGAAACTCATCATTGAGCAGCAAAAATTCATAACACAATACACACAACAATTTTAAATCTATAGATTCCAAATGAGAATAACAAAAAGAAACGGAGTGAGTGCCTTTTATGTTGTGGTTCACTAGTTCATTATTAATAATCCCTCAATTTATTTTTGTTCTTCTCGTTTCAAATCTATATATTTTAGAGTTAAATTTTGACCATGAATTTTTCATAATTTATAAGAATAAACATAATCATATGGGGTTTTAAAATATTCATTTCAATGTATATTTTTCAAATGTTAACTTTTTATAATTTTTGTAAATACAAAATTAAAGATATATAATATTTAAGTTTTCTTTGAGATTTGTGCAAAAAAAAAATGAGAACAAAAAGGAATTGATGGAGTATTACACAATTGTTAGCCTTCTAAATCTCCTCACACATCTAAAAATGTGTTTAAAGCGGATTTTCTAACCTACTCAAAAAACTTCGTAATTGATATATTAAGAATGTCTATAGATAAGTTATAATTCAAATATATTTTAGACTCATATAATGATATAAGGATAGATTTTAGTATAGATTTAGAGCATTTGAAACTAATATTTCATAACTTCGACTTATTTGCGTTTCAATATAACTTTTAAGAGTTATTTATTTGTTTTCATGTGCTTTTCAGATGACTTAGATACCTATGAAATTACAGAGGATCCACAATGATAAAACCAAGATGCAAAACCGTTACAAAAGTTGTTCAAAAGTGATATTGCTTCACGATTTTAAACACAAGTTTTTATCAACAAATGACTTTTATATAATGTCAATTGGATTAGTATGTAGACTTTTATAGCTTATGGTATACTAAATGACTCGAGTAAAGGTTCAAATCAAATAATTTTAGGTCGTTTTAATATGAATTGGGTAACTAACTCTGTACAAATAAAGACATAAAGTGACACGTTGGTGTCACTCCCGCACTTGACTTCATAATATTTCTGCTGTGCTGTGGGTTATTTGGCCCAATATTCGCATTACGACCTTTAGTCGGTATATTACTCTCTATGTTTTAGACTTTAAAATATCTTTTCTTAGCCCATAATGAGGAGGAGAGTTTTGATTTAGGGGATTTCTATCATTTTGCAAGATTTTTAATCATAAACTGAAATAATATCTTTTCCTTTCTCTTGTACATTTGTTTTACACTTTGTTTCTCTTCTTTAATTATGTTAAAGTAGATTAGTTATCTAGGATTATGTTGGACCTTAATATGTGTTGATGTCATATATTAATCTCACTTTTCCAATTTTGTTATTCATCCTATGTTAGGGTTGCTTTTATCAACATTATTTGAGAAATATTGTTTGATGAATGAGATTAATTAAGATCGCAATGATAATTGACTCTTAAGTAATTTTAAAACCCTAATTTAAAATAAGAGAAAATCATCACAACAATAGTTGTCAAAACTTAGGATTTTAGGATGTAAAACTTAATGTTTTTAGTTTGCTTGACTACATAACAATAGGCCTGATTGATTTATTAAGAAAGTCATTAGTCAAAATTAATCATTCATATTAGTATAGGGCACATATATCGTGTTGAACATATTTACAGAAGTATTAATGATTGCGTTAGTAGGAATACTAAATTCTAAATTCTTAATACATACTTTTAATTTATCATATTAGAGATTACTCAACCTACAAGGTGATTAACTCTATTAACAATAATTCATCATAATATAATATATTGCTCAACATTCTCTATAGGATTCACCCTTACCTTATTACATAATATATTATCCAACATTCTTTATACGATTGACCGTACCTTAATACATAATTAGGAGTATAAATTAATTTTTTTAAAAATTTTAATAGATCAGCTACCACATCATCATCTATCATACTATTGTATAAGCTATGTTTGCAGACAATCCACAATAAGCACTTATTTGCTTAATAAGGAGTATATGATGCATTTTGGTTAAAAAAGGATAAAACATTAAGGGATAGAGGAAGTATAGGTGTATTTACAGCGCCAATTCCTTAAACCTACCCGTCTAGCTTACTAGCATATCAAATATCAGTGCATAGTTTACAATCAAGTTTTAATCCATAAAATTATTTTTGGTTGCACCTCTGCATCAAGCGAAATTTTGATACACACAATGTTTGATGGCACGTTTACCTTACTATGAATCTATGATTACCTTTATTTGTGAACTGCCAACCACACACATCATAAGGCCAAATTCAATTCTCTTTTTACGTTCCTCAGAAACCTTAGCTTGTTTGTACGGATCCTTATCCTAATCACTGATGTCATTGTAGAGAACGATCCCAGATAAGGTTCACCACAATATTATTAGGTATACACTTTAATCTGAAGAATTGATGGAACACATGATCCACATAAGTACTCCACTCCAACATTTGAGTGTTTTTTTGCGACCACAAATGCAACATATTCAATACGTACTTCACTAAAATCTGAATGCAAATATCCTTCAGAGTTCTTCAAATCTCGTTGATTAAGAGATTCAGCTTCGTTATGGATATTAGGGTTAGATCAATTCCTTGCATATATATATTTTTTTGGAATTTCGTGATTTTATTTGGGATTCTATTGTTTATTCGTTGATTGCTTTGGGTTTGATTAGTTCTTTGTTTTTCAAGGAACATGTATCATCAGACAAGATGGAAGAAAGAATTAGAAATTTTGTATTACACCTGGGAGTACCTAGAATAAGGTAACTCTCTTTCAAATCTGGGTCTTTTTAGATTTTTTTTTTAAAAGAAAGCAATTATTATACCTAACAACTTTGTCTCAGAGAGGACATTTCTAATTAGCTTTCTTAAAGTTATGGTCAAGCATAAATATGATCTCAAGAAGACTAAGTGTTTCTTGTCTCGGCCACCTTGTAGCACTGACATCGCCTCCGTCGAAACCTTCGAAATTATTAGTAGTAGTTGCGGCAGTAACAATCGTAGTATTTGAGGTTTGAGTGAAAGTAAAGCCAGTGTTGATGCAGATGCTCCTTGTGATGGTGAAAAGCAACATTACTTGTAGTAGAGTGGTGCAACATGTTTGACATATTACGGCTCATCACTGTCATCTTATATTGGGCTGCGAAAGGAGAAGCAGGGTTAAAAATGAGCAAAATATGATTAAAATGAGCAAATTTAGCCTTGAAAGTACCTTTCTTTAGGTACTCCTGAGAGTATGATGGACTCTCCCAAAAAGAATGAGTTACCACAATAAGTTTCAAATGTCCAAATTATTGGGCTTAATTAAAAATATATTTCTTTTAATTCTTTCCATTTGAATTTATAGATATTATAGTCAAATTTGACATAAATTTTTTCAATATATAAACAAAAAACATTTTATAAAAGATTTAGATGGGTTCATCTCAATGTGTATTTTTCAAATATTAATTTTATAATTTTTATAAAGAGTCTTATTTAAGTTTTAAATTTACCTTAATATCTGCGATAAAAAGTAAATAAGAAAAAAAGAGAGTAAAATACTGAAAGTTTTAAAAAGAAGATTTTACTTAATTTTGAATTTCTTTATTTGGATAAATTGATGTCATTGAGATTCTTGGTGAGCTATAATATTTTATATATATTTTGTGAGGGTCTTATTTGAATTGTAGCTAAGTCTTTGTCTGCTTGATTTTTCAGGGGAAATTTCAAATATATTTCTAAGATATGTTTGTAAATATATGTAATAATTTTTATATGAAATTTTATTTTTTAATAGTGGAACATCATATTTTTTTAGTACAATTACATTTGCAATAGTACAACTTCATATCTAAATACAATTCAAAAACAAATAAAGGTATAACAAAGAAATTAAAATAGTGAAAATATATATAATTTTATTTCTTAATAGTGCAACTTTATATTCTATAAGTATAATCTTATTGACAAATATTACAATTTTAATTTATAAAAGTACAATTCAAAAAAGAAAATAAAGGTAAAACAATAAGGTCATGCGATTTGTATAATTTATTTCCTAATAGTGTGACTACATATTTTATAAATATAACTTCATTTGCAAAAGTACAATTTCAATTCTCAAAAATACAATTTAAAAAAAAAAATTACCAATTCACCTTTCGAAATACACACTGTTGCATATCTCAAATATATATAGAACAACCTCAATTTTCATATTCAATCATTCACATTTTATGCATAACTATCCTTTCTAAAAAAAATTATGCATAAAAGTAGAGCTAGAGCTCACTGAACACTTAGGCAATGACATCAAAGTTAAGGCTTCAGCTCCTGAAATGGTAGTGTGTTAACATATCTTAAAAGTATATTTAGATGTCAGAATATTTCATTTAATTTCAACATATCTTACAATAGTAAATTTATATCATAAATTATTATTGTAATTCATAATAAAAATACATTGTCATTTTACACATGAGAGCCATTTCAATACTGAATTTATTTTCAAAATTATTGAAGTCAAGAGTTGTCAACGTCGAATAACTCTTCTTGCCAAAGTGGTTTTTAAAGATTTGGGATGTTGGTAATGAAATTGCAAGCAGACTCCAAAATAAGGATGATATGCAGTGTGCCTGAACGATAGGAATGTTTATCTATTTTATGCATGTATAATATATTTTTGGGAAAAATAAGATTTCTATATTTTTTTATACGTGAATAATTTCATTTAGTTTGATAGGTAACATTATGAGATTAGTGTATGATACTTCTATTTTTGAAAAGGGTTTAGACAAAATTTATGTCAAAGGGATTGTTATGGTTATGTTCACCTCCAAAATTATGCTGTCCTACTTACCTACTTTTTTTTTTAATTTCTGGTCCTATTATTTCGAAAAACAATTTCATTTTTATTTTTATTTTTAATTGTTTAGATAAATGACAAAAAAATATTTTTGTTTTAGTGTTGAGTTTTAATCAATAACTAGATGACTTTTAGATTTTTACTCTATATCATTTTTTTATTTGGCTAACACTGATCATAAACACAACATAGGTCTGTTACTAGGTTATGAGTTAAATGTCAAGTTGGACCTGTTATGAGCTCATAACCAACAAACTCGTTGAAAAGCTTATATAATATATGGAAAAGAGTTATTGGGCCAAGCTCAATAACTTAAGTCACGCCAATCCAACAAAGCAGCCTATATCTTAGGATGAGCCAACTTTACACTTAACTTAATTTTAAGGTACAATAGCTCTTTTACTAGTTATGTAAAGGTACATTCATTCCAACAAACACAAAAACACTAGGCTTATAGAATTATCTAGGTTTTGAGTACTGCTCTTACTTAAGCATTGAAATGGATTTATTCGAATATCACCCCCGAAATTAACAACTTTATTGGTGCAGATATTCACCATAACGAGGGATTCAAAGAAACTTTTCATGAGGCTCAAAACCGCATGCTTATTCAACACTCAATAATCTTTCGTTTCCAAAATAGAACAAACTCACATGAATAATCCCCATCAAAGTGGAGAATAATTATAAATACATCATGAAAAATTACATCCATTAGACCATTACCAAAGAATTTGTAAGTTCGTTCCGTACAGTAACATTTTTGAACGTGGTTGCGCGATCGAGTTAATGGTCTCTATTTATGCTCTTTTGATAAAATCTCTAAATTTCTCTTGGTGCTCATGGATTTCCCAAGTAATAATGAAACATAGCCCACATTAATGCCACAAAATATCAACAACATAAACTTTAAACCGAAACAAAAAAAATATGATTACAAAATATTACTATTGGATTTTATTTTGGTTAGGAGGATTGAGCATAAATGCATATTAAATGGCACTGTTGACTGTTGATGATCTTGTGAATGACTGACTATACATTAAAATAGTGAAAGATTTTACCTACCAACCAGGTTTACGTACATGTATACATACATACATACATACATACATACAAAGCAAGCTTCAATTATGAAGATATATCCAATGGTGACTATTTTCTAATTAATTGTTACATTAAAGTGGTTGCTTTAGCTTAGGGTTTCTAAGTAGTTTGTTAATTAATTAGACGACGTACTATTGGAAAATAAAGTTTTGAGCTGTTAAACAAAGTTGCATGCATGGTAAATTAATTGACCAGTTACGTTAAATTTTATGTTAAAAAAATATGTACTATGTATATTATTCTCCAATATTAACTTATTGAAGTATATATCCAGTAAGGACCTATGTAACAATGGCTAAGGACTAGAATGAATATAAAATGGTCATTTGATGGAATATCTATGAAATAATCCACAATTTGTTAACAATGAATAAACTTAGATTTGCTATGCCTTATATAGAATAGAAAAATCTGATTTTACATCAATAATTAATTAATTAATTAATTATCGGGTTTATTATAATATTGTAGTACCGGGAGTTTGATAGCACTAAACTATAAGGATTTCTACAATATACGATTGGCTTTCCTATTGGCATAGTGAACTATATATGTAACGATTTAAGTTGTAGAAGGCCAAAGGGTTGTAGCAAACTGGATAACTTTGCCTAGAAAATCTCTCCTGAAATCAAGGAAAATGGTTAGGAATTTGTTATCTAGAGCTAGCCTAATTGTAATATTAATATAGGTGATCAATTCTAAAGTTAAAACACACACAAAAAAAAAATCAATACAAAAACCAAAGTTAAGCCAAATTTTAGCTTGGTATCAGAGTCTGACCTAGTAACTTGCGTTATTATTATTCTCTAGGTCAAATAAAAAGTGGATTATGTAAAGAAGAGCAAAATGCTTTGGACCCATGGCATATTAGATATGAGTATCTTGAATAAAAAACAAAGAATTTTACATGTAAGGGGGAGTACTAAAAATCTAAAAAACTCGTAAAACATTGCATGTGAGTATCTCGCAGTGGCAAATTAATAGAGAAATGTCCACTATATAAGGTTAAGGAACTACTCTCTTTTTGCCATCTCGTTTTAAAGTGAAATTCTCTTAATCTTATAAAGTGGATTATCTCCTATATACGGGTATGACAAAGACATATTTAACAAGGGCCTTAAACGAGTAGGCTATTGATCGATATCATCTACTAAGAGAGTAAGAGTTGAATCTTCCACATGTAAGGCTATATATGGAATACAGATTATTATAGATTGCACCTGATCGAGCTAGGTTATTAAAATTCAAAATTTAATTTGCAATAGCTTACACAATGAGTCTGACCAATGAACCAAAAAAGTAGTTAGATGAGGAGGGGGTTTCCTAGAGGCCACAAATGTTCTAGCTAGGTTGCTTTGGCACAAATGTTGTTAGAGCGAGCGATTTGTTGTTAGCCTAAAAGATGGTTCATACTTCATAATGGCCAAGCTATTACACCACAAGTCTATATATTTGTTTACAGATGTTAAAAAAAAAATATGTTAACACTTATGCCTACCATATAGGGAGTAGCTTAGAGTCTTAGACAGAAATATAATTGAGCAGCATATTTAGGTTTTGCCTTTCGAGTGGGTCGGCTCCCTCCAAAATGTGGATTACAAGGTTTTAACCCCATCGAAATCATATTAGTTCGGATATAAAATAAACGAATCGAGTTACAAAGGAAATAAAGGGGAGCTAGTTTGTGTTCGTTTATAACAAGCTATTTATTTATCAATCTTTATTTATAAGAATAAGTGAGACTAAGAGACATTTGAAGGAAAAAAAAAAAAAAAACATGAGAGGGGTTTTTGGATGAAGATTTACCTATTTATTTGTTTACTTATTGTGTGTAAAGAGAGCTACAAAGAAAATTAATGACGTAGACGATTTTCAATTCCATCTAGGTTTTCAATATTACTCTTAAGACTTTAACCAAATAATAAGTTAGACGACATCCAAATAAAGAATCATCTACATAATCATAATTTCTTACTTAACATGTAAAAAGTTTACATAGACATTCACTGTAACTCTAGTTTTCCATATTCAATTAAAGGAATATAGAGGAAATATTATATACCAAGCCAACATGGCAACATCTATTTTGAAATAATTGCAGTACTTTGTCTTTTATACTATTTGCTTACAAAGTCAACAACATATTTCTATTAAGGAATTTAAAAATGCAAATAGGATCAATTAATACGTTGTTAAATTAGTTTCACTGTATATTTTTATTATATAGACTTTTTTTTATAATTGAAGCTAAGAATCGATAATTAAAAATTTTAATAGTTAAAGTTGTGCCTTAAGAAATATAAAAAGTCTAGCTATTGCATTTATTTTGGAACGTAGCTTTGTACATATCTGAGGGTGTATTATATTAACTTAATTTCTTACTTCTTATTTTCTTCTATTCCTATCTTATTAAAAATAAATCAATTATAAGTTATAATTGAATAGTCTTTATTTTTATTGATAATATATTAACTGATTTGTTAAGATGGTTTCTAAAATGGAAAGGAGGAAACAAAAGAACTCTGTGTGGCAAGTTACTAATCTATAAATGTCTTTCAATGTATATGTGCAAATATATATTGTATGGGTCTACTATTGGGTCATGCCTTAGAAATCATATTAGACATGTCCGTTGACTCATGACCACCAACCTTAGAATAAACTTATCTAGTACATGAAGAGAATGAGTCATTGGTTCAATCTCAATAACCTAGGTTATGTTACAAAATAAAGAGACAAGCATTTTAGGATGAATTTGCTCCACAATTGACCTAATCCTTGTGTATAAGTACCATATTTAAGATCTATACAAATGTACGTTCACTCTTAAAACTCAAAACACCAATTTGGAGGATTATTTAGCTTAGATCTTGAGTAGTGTCTTGACTTAATCATCGAAATAGGTTTCTTCTACCACAACCCTCGAGGACGTTAATCTTATTGGTGCATGTACTCATCACCACTATATGACTCAATGAGCGCTTAATTAGGCCCAATTCATCATCATCATCATTCAACAATCGGTTGATTCACATACTTTCCCATTCCAATCATACAAAAATAAAATGAAAAATTACATTACATTTCATCCCTTATTTTACAAATTCCTTATCATCTAGACCTTATCCGTAATAGTTTTTACTTGCCTACTTTTTACAACCTCAAGGCAGCACACAGCATAAAATGGAAGAAACTAGCAAATCTAGATCAATAACAAGAGGTGGACATAGCACTGGTCATTGTCAATTTGTCAATAGGGTCATGTGTACAAATTTAATGTCACACAGAAATAAGCTTAGATCATATATTATACGGTACAGTAGTACTCCTAGTGTCTCCCACTCGATCTAGCAGTCAAGAAAAGCAGAAGAGGATAATTCAATAGTTAAACCAACGCCAAAACTTGCAGTAACTGTTCAATAACAAGATTAACATTATAACTGATTTTTTTTAAAAAAAATAAAAAAAAAAAAGTACTAATAAAACGCGTCTACACAAAATTTTTGTCATACATCTATAAAAAATAATTTCCTACGTTAGCATTACCTAAAAGAATAATAAACAAAATAAAAATCACTGAAATCCACTATTCATTTTTCTGAATGACAGTGGTTTATAATTGGAGGTTGCGTGGTTCGCTATTTGAGGAAACCTGGACCCACCCATCTTTTTACTTGGGTCCCACATTACGCCCTCTCTTTCCCCTATAATATAAGCCTTGCTGAGTTGCTGGAGTAGTCATTGCCAAATTATGGTCACACACTAAATTCCCCCATAGATCTTTTTTACTTGCTTCCATTTCCACTCCTACACGCCTGAAAAAACCCATTAAAAAAAAAAAAAAAAAAGTGATTATTTTCTTCGTTTGGAAAAATCATAAGCACCAAATCTAGTAGCTTGAATGTGTTGGTGTTGATCTAAGGAGTTGAAGAAATGATGGAAATTCAAATACCCATTGTTAGTAACACTGCTACTGCTAGCAATGATAATAACCATACTATTAATGATGATAACAAGAGGAGCAGGTGTACATTTACTTCTGCAGATGGTTCGGCTGAGCCAGCTCAATTGAAGTCGTCTAATCTGCATTCGGACGCTGCAAAGGCGCCGAAGCGTGTCCGAGACTCCGGCGGAAAGCACCCTGTGTACCGCGGGGTCCGAATGCGGACGTGGGGCAAATGGGTGTCTGAAATCCGCGAGCCAAGGAAAAAGTCACGCATTTGGCTCGGCACTTTCCCGAAACCGGAAATGGCGGCTCGAGCACACGATGTAGCTGCTCTAAGTATCAAGGGTGACTCGGCCATCCTCAACTTCCCCGAACTCGCGGGGTTGCTACCACGACCCGTATCACAAAGCCCGCGTGATGTACAAGCTGCTGCTGCTAAGGCAGCTGCTATGGAGAACATAGATGGATTAAACTCTTCAACTTCATCATCATTGTCGTCGTCATTGTCATCGTCTTCGTTGCTATCATCCTGCTCCTCTCTCTCCTCTATGGTGTCTGCAATTGAGATAGGGACCTCGGACGAGCTGAGTGAGATCGTTGAGTTACCGAGTCTCGGGCCGGTAGAGAACTCGTCCGAGTTGATGGGGAACGAGTTAGTGTATGAGTTTGATAATGGGGATAATGGGTGGATATATCATCACCCGCCATGGATGGGAATCATGGAATGTATGGAGGATTTTGCAGTGGTGCCTGAAAATGTAATTTCAACTGGTTTTGAAGGTTTGTTGTGGGATTATATATGAATGCTTCTCTCTCTCTAATTTTCTAAATTATTTTTGTAAGAGTGAATTTCTGATGAATTTTGTGTGTATAATTTTCTATCTTTTTTAATCTATTGCTTTTGAGTCTAGACAAAAAAAATAACAAATAGCTCTCCCTCTTTTTAGTTTGGAGAACTAATTATGAATTTCTCTCTTTTTTTTTTCCTATTTTCTGTTTTGTTTTTCCTTCAACCCCAAATTCCCTATAAATATGAGATGTTTATGCAAGTTTTTGTTCCAATTATATAGTTTTTGATTATTGTATACACAAATAAAAAAATTGCTCCCTTCTTGTCTTTTTTAGTTGCTACATGTGACTTGTTACGGTATCTAAAAATACAATTTAAAATATTTTTTCTTTTAATTCATAAGATAAAAAATTATAAAATAAATTTTTTTAAATATTTACATAAAGATGCATTTAACAACTACTTAAATATATTATTTACTATAATATAATTAGAATTTATAATCTTTATTTATAAAATTTAACTCTAAAAAAAAAGACGAAGGGAGTAAATACATAGACCGAAAATAAAACAATCCATATCATAATATAAATATACAGTGGTAAGTATTATATTCGTTAAATAACACCAATTACTTGGCAAAATGCTTTGTGTGTTTGGTGCTATGTTTTATACATGGGCTGCTATAATAAGTTGTAGTCTTTGTAGGTAAAGAACATCAAGGCTATCATTATTTAGTAGCCCTTGCAATTCTTTTGATCAGCGGTGGCGTTTCTAACGTTCAAAACTTTGACATTGTTTTGGTGGACCAAATGCTACATTTAAAATCAACTAGTTATAAGCAAAATTAAGTATATTTGGTACTTTGTACTCCTAAGTTCATAACTATTTTCTCTCATTTTTTTTTTTATAAATAATCTCATGACAGCAATATTAAATGTTTTTTTTTTTTTTATCATTAAGTAAATGGTTTGATTTAAAATTTAACACTTCCTCCTTCATTCACATAGAATCTGCATTTAACCTTGTTTATGTTTGATAAAATAATTTCCACTTTTTAATATGGATTTTTATTTTTAATTTTATACTCAGTAGTTGGCTTAGTGATAATAAAAATGATAATTGAAATACTTTTCTACTCTTTATGAAATTCAAAATCATAGTAACCAGACAAAGGGAATAATTGCCGAAAGAAAATTGTAGACACCGATGTCAAAAAAAATAAAGAAATCGTAGAAAGCCTAAAATTTGACGAGGTACAAATTCTACATTAACTTTTATAAAAGCTTTTTTTATCATTTACTTAGAAAAAAAGGCTTTTTATTATGTATATAGCATTTCCTTTATATCTAATTGTTTGTTTCATTTGAGTGTTCACTGTATTCAAGACATGACTTTAAATGTTTTTATCTCCAAATTCGCAAAACAAAAAAATTAAATTATGAAAGCATAATATCATAAATTTACATTGAGATGGATTCAACAAAATCTCGCTTAAATATATTATTTCTTATAATATATTATTTCTTATAATATGATTAAAATTTATAGTCAGATTTTTTAACTTTGACTTTATAAATATAAATAGGGCAAAAAATTAATGGACGGAAGGAGTACGTACGTAGTAACAAAATAACTTGCTCAATTGATGATTAGCTATGATTACGAAATAATACATATATTGTATTAGTAATATTGTCATGACTTAATAAATGTGGTGTGGCCAATAATGTCATCATTATTAATTGTGATAATAAATTTTCGTGATCAAAATATTTCTATTAAATTACTTGTGTTATCCTTGCAACTCCAAGTACATACTAACCTTATTAATTAGTACTCTTTACAATGAGTGCATCATGTCTTGTATACCGCACAAATCTAGTCACACTACTAACCTTATTAATTAAAGTTGCTTCTGTTTAAGTTTATGTGATTTTGGATGACAAACCATCCTTGGCACACATGGTTGTAAGTCGGATGCAATCACGAATGACCTTATATAAGAGCTTTAGTAGAGTGGGAATACATAAATTATATCGAACGAAAAATTCTTATAAAGTCGTTTTTGTTAAATTAAGGGATGACTTTTATTGTATAAAGAATAAATTTTGTACAATATACCTAATATTTTCTTTTCGAATATATCTCAGTCTTTGTTACCAATTGAAATCATGATATATTTAATACAAGTACATGTGACTTTTGTTATATCGAGGGATAATTTTTACTGGCCATACAATAATCTTATCATATTCCATATGCACCTGAAATCTTTCCCAAACAACCTTGAATATTCAGTTTACTCCAAACATGGTTTACGTAAGTATACAGTATATTATTACCTACAGTGACATTTGTTTTGTCAAGCAATCACTGAAGATCGAGTCCACTTTTATTCATGCAGAGATTAATCTAACTATCGAAGCAGTATCTGATAAAATGAATCAACAACAAATCCAGGATAAAAATAAAAGAACACCTAATTATTTCTCTTCATAACTTCCCTTTTTCTTGCATCATTTAAGTATGTATAAGCATAAAGTACTGCATGTCTGCATTAATGTGATTGGGTAATGTATATGCTAAAGGGTTATATAGTGTAGTAGGCATGAATCACGACTTACCATTTTATTTAAAATAGAAAAGAGATTTGAGGCATTGCTTTTGATATTGTGTTGGGGAATCTAATTAGGACTCATTTGATGTTAAGACACTTAAGATATGGATATTTAAGTTTGTGTAGGTAATTTGTTGTCTAGCTCATCAACATAACCACTCACTGTGGATTTGTGGTTCTAAAAGTGTAAGCTTTATCACTATTTTTGTCATGATTCAAACAAAATAATATTTTAATTATTGTTCCACGGTAATATTCAATCCCATCCACTTCCTTACAATAATGGTATTCACGCCATTTCTAATTTTTTGTCTCATTTGACTTTTTACGTTATTTAACGTTGTTATCTCCAAATTTATAAGATAAAAATTATAAAAATTTGATATTAAAGTATATATCAAAAAACATCACTTGAATGTATTATTTCTTATAATATAATGAGAATTTGTAGTCAAATGTTTTAATTTTTAGCTCTATAAATAAAAAAAATGAGTCAAAAATAAACGGATAGAGGTAGTGTAACCCAAAAAATGTTTTCACGGTGCACTAAACTACTAACATCATTGGTTTTTTTATAAATGTTGTCTTTAAACATATTATAGAAAATATTACGTGGATGTTGTTGAAGGTAACATCATATTGTAGGAAATGTGTAGTCGATTAATGAGAAACTTTAATTTCATTTTCATTGGGGGGTAATTTTCATTTTTTTTTTTTGCATAATTTCTTGTACGAAACATCTTGATTTTTCACCATTTCAATTTCAATAAAAATCAATTGTATTCCCTAAAAAATTCCCGAGTAATAAAGACTGTGAAGAAAAAAGTTACTACAAAAACTCGAGGAAAACTTGCATGTTTTGTATCTAATCATCCCCAACTAATTGTTCTTGAATATAATTAATTGTTGGTGATAAATACATTTTTCTTTGCAATTTCAAAATGCTCATAATATTATTATCTTTTACGGACTTTTTTTTTTTTTTTGTATATAACACTACCCACATTGGTAAATTTTATTGATCAGGCCCACATTTTTCATCTTCCCTCCTATTTACTCGATGAAAAGACAACATTATCCTCAACACCTTGAATACCTACAACCCTCTGTAATTTTCATACTTTCCCTCAATCCACACAACTCTTATTGTAAAAACTCTTAGTCATCAAACTTTATCAGGATTGAATCTTCACCACAACCATTCCTTCCATATTCTTGTCATAAAATATATTGACTAGAATTCATCGTTCCAGATATATTTACTAGAAAATATGGACTGGTGATTTCTCCCTTACACCCAATACACGGGTCTACTCACACCGCCCCTCAAAAGTACTATTTTATCCTTTATTACTTTATATTTTTTCACCTTCTTTCTATCCTCTCCCTTCCACCTTCAATACGACGGGAATCTCACCAGAAACTGCCACCACTTGCCGGTAACCGCCACCACCCGTAGGAAACCTAATTTATTTTAACTAAAAAGGGGTTAGGGCCAACCTCATTGTTTAATTAGTGATATGTTATTTAATTAATTAGTATTATTAATCATATTTATGTCTATTTATACTGTTACTCATGGATACTTTTAATTTGATTAAGAGTAAAATGGTAAATTTTGAGGACATTGTGAGTATTTTGGTGGCGGTAAATAGCGCTCCACTTTATTAATTATGAACTCTCAAACATTATAACTTGATTGCTTGAGTCTTTTGATTATGAAACTTGTATGGTATCTATGAAGACTGTCGGAAACGAGTCGAGGAATAGCTTGAGAATTAAAAAAAGTTAGATCTCATATAGTAAAGGTATTCAAATCAAATCTTATTTTATCAGATTATTTATAACTCTTTCATTTCATATATGTTATATAATTGGAGAGCTTGTAAGAAGATGTATCGAATCGGATATCATCCATGTATAAATTTACAGGTTATGAATATTGCAACCTAGGTTTTGATTCTTTTAGGCACATTATGGTATTAAAGAATTGCGAGCCCATTAAAATTGACATTCATGATATATTTTAAGAGGTTATGGGAGTTACTTCATTAGCTGTTTTAAGCAATCTTTAAACATGTTTTCTTAATTTCGGATCAAGTAAGAAATAGTTTGATCATTGAGTTGTTAAAAGAAACACGTATAGGTGACGACAAACATAAACCTTAATTTCGAAACCAATCCCTACCAATTTGTGCACAAATGATGAAATTATTGAAATTCAAGCGAATATTTTCTTGAGTTAATTGTCATCCGTCAATTTTGAGCTTCACAAATTAATTTGATGCTTTAATTTTGGAAAGTGAGTGTAAAATCAATTTTTGAAAGTTGGGGGAAATGATTCTTAAATATATGATAAAAACATTAAGGCAGTGGGCCGACCCATGGACAAATTTCAATATTGTTCATTTAATTGTGAAGAGGTAAATTTGTTTACAAAAATGCTTAACTAAAGATATTCCCTCCATTTTTTTCCCCTTATTTGAAATTTGGGGAGAATTGAGACAATTTCACATGATTATTAAGTTTTGTTTTATCATGAAAAATAGATAATTAAATATAAATATTTTTTCTTATTATCATTGTTTTATGAGTTAAAATAAAAGAAAATCATTAAAGAGAGAGAAATGAACATTAAAAAGGGAAAAGTGAGTAAAAGAAAGAGATTGAGTATTTAACATGATGAGTAATTTAGGTGGATGAAAATAAAATAATAATTTATGAGGATAAAATGGTCACAAAAATTTTCCTAGCTAATGTAAAATAAATTCAAAGTGAGAAGAATTTTATGAAAAATTTCAACAAAAAATATAGAAAAACTATATATAAAAAAACGGAGGTGTAGTTCCTTTCAAATATTTTTAAAAGCACAAAGTATTGTATACATGCGATTGTGTCCTTAGTAAAAATGATTCATTAATATAATAAAAGTTACCCCTCAAAGTTAATAAAGATTAACATATATATGTTGTTGAGAGATAACTTTTATTATATCGAGAAGTCATTTTTATTGAGGATACAATAACTTTATCGTGTCTCATATGTATATAATATTTTTTGTTCTAAAAGTTATTGTAATTGATAGTTAATTGTCTTGTCTAAGTAAATGGGACATCTAATATGCAAGATCTTGATTATGGTAAAGCATAACTATGACTAATCACATACGGAGTATGATGATTACTATGTTGACCTCAATCCCTACATATAAAATCCACTGGCCTACTGGCTAGCTACTGGGTAATTGTTTACGTAAACAATGTACAATTGTTGATAAATTATTACAAATCGTCATGTTAATCATGTATACATGTCCTTTTTCTGTCCCTCGTAATATTCTCCCTACCTTTGATCGAAAAATCTGCATATATGTTTCTAGTTTTGACTTCCTTGTCTCAACAAAATTATTGCTTATATAAAGTACAAAATATAAAGTTCTCTTAAGCTTATAGCACAAGTTAACACATACTAAGATAAATCAAGTATTTGTTTTCCTAAATTTGAATAAAAAAATTAGTAAAATTCAGTATAAATTGAGTTCAAAAAGCAATAAATTTTATACAATAAAATAAGTTAAATTTATTAAAAATAAATGAAAGAAAAAAAAGCTAAAGATAAATTTACAAGCGGTGGGGTTGGTTGTTTTTTTTTTTTTTACATTCTAATATTTTCCGTTATTCAAGTTATAATTAGAGCTCCTACCCAAAAAAAAAAAAAAAAAAAAAAGTTCAGATATTATATCCTGACAAAAAAACATTCAGAAACTGTCATATTTCTCTAAAGTGGGCAAGTATTGTGTATAGTGTATAGTGTATATTGGATGCTAATTGCTAAGTTGCTAAGATTTCCCTTCACTAATTTCATGGATCATTAGGGGCATGTTTAAACTTGAAAAAAGAGGTAACACTCCCTAAAAAGTAGAGGACAGGACATTGCTTTTGAGGGGTCCATGATTATGATGGTTTAATGGATCCAATTTTTTTCCTTTTTTCAATAAATGCCATGGCCAATCATGCATTATTAATTCATTGCGTACTGATTTAATGAAAATTTTTATTTAGGACATAGTAAAGTGGAGTTAGTATGCTGGCAGCATGAACACGAAATGCATGGGATCGGATGGTGGTTATGTCATCCATACTTTGTGTGTGAATTGCCACAAACAGATGTTATAAAAACGTATTATCTATTTTAAAATGTTAGAATATCTTTATTTGAGTCTTAATATTGCTCATCATTTAATGCAAGCATTGATTCATACAATCTTAAGAACAAATTTATGTCCATGACATTTGATAATGCGACATTCATGACATGTGGCGCTAGCATGGTTAAACAACGATTAATCGATTTCGTATTAGATGGAGATACACTTCATACTAGATACGTTTGTCATGTTCTTAATTTGTGTGTAAAGGATGTAGTTAATGCAATAGGCTCATGTTGTTAAAAAAAAATTGGAAGCTTTATTCTTGCTACTATTAGTTCATCTATGAGACTTTAAGAGTGATCGAAAAACACATTTTTGGCAGCAAATGTTGAAGGTTGTCAAAATCAAAGTTGATTGTCCAACTAGGTGGAACTCCAAAAATAGAGTATAAAATTGCCATGATGGATTTTTCTAATCGAAATTTTCCACAAATGTTTTATTAGAAGATGATTGGGCCCTATATGAAAAATTATATGCAATTTTAACAATTATTATATAGCATTACACATTATTTTTCTTCTATTCATAATCATTATTATCCATATTTTCTTTACAATGCAACAATGCATGTTTACTAGCAAAAGTTTTCTTTGAATATCGATTCTAACATGATTATGATTCTTATCTTTCAACAATGGAGGAAAAATGGTATTAGATATTATACCAAGTTTCCTATCATTTATATTTTTGCTTCAATATTAGAATCGAGACAAATGTATGATGACACAATTCTATTACTTGCTATTTATTTTTAATCCATGCAACTTGAAGATGATGTTGATTCTTATAAACTGATATGGCTAACCAGTTTTTCAATTTATATAGAGTTTATGAAATGAAATATGGAACACTACTTGGTTTGTGCAAATATGATGTCTAAGTTTCAAAATAATGAATCATTTAGGAGGATGCAAAGCTATTTTTCAGAGTTATACATGTACTTGAGCTAGGACTTCATGAAAGGCATGAATGATGAAGAAAAGTATGGCATTAACTTCCTCGATTGGTGAAAAGGACAAAGTATGAAACATTCAATTCTACAACGATGATACATGACATTTTCGCTATCCATGACTTCTTTGTCCCCTTTACATTGCCTTTAAAAGATGTTTTAGTACATCCAGAAGAGTTTTAGACAATAGAAGAATAAGTGAAAAACCCGAAACACCTGAAATATTTGTACGTTTAAAAGATTGGTTGGACGTCGGGAATAACTCATAGGATTGCACATATGCATAAAACGACAATGTCAATGGCACGTTTGCATCCAATCATTCGAGATCTAGCAATTCCTAATCATTTCAATTACCTAATGACCTTAAACAAGAAAAGATGAAGAAGAAAAATGTAATTACTATCGATTATAAATAATGTTTATCTTTATATTATTATTATCAACATATAATCAAAACAAGCAAAGAAAGGCTGGATAAAGTTTCTCTTGCAATGAGTTGTTATGTCATGTGAGCCGCTTTGACATGCTCTGTATTAACCTTTGTAAGTTGTAACCAAGCAATACTTGAAATGTTCGCCCACTTCCTTTACTTTTTCAAAGGTGTGAACTATGCTTATATCTGGAGTGAGATCCTCCCGCAAAATACTGGTTAGGTTATGAAAAATATGTCATGATGAGAATCTATTATGATTAATAGAGCGTTAGAGCATTCATGATTATTGTATGATCTTAATGTATAATTATTATATTTTTAATTTTATCTTAGAAATGATTAAGTTTAATTATTCTATGGCATTAACAATATTTAATTATTATCAAAGTAAATAAATGTTTAATTGCCTCACCTTAAGTAAAATTTTCTTTTATGACGGGTCCTACCAAATATTTGATCTCCTTTTAATATGAATTATCCTATGAGTTCACTGTAGGATGGAGTAATATCTTTTTTTGGGGCCATTAGTATTAATCTAGTCTTTTTTCTTCTCAAATATCACTATTTTTGTTTTGATGGGACACAAAGATCATTGATGATCCGGCATATGAATATGAAAAGTTAATTTTTGTAGAAAGTAAATGCATGAAAATAATTTGTTGATTGACAATTTCATAGAGTGGAAGCTATTAAGATGTTCTTTTTTTCACGTAACGAAGAAAGTTGTAAATATTTAACAAAAACGGTTGAAATGGGTTAAAAAACCGCAACATATAATGTGTTTTAGATTTTTTTATTTTTTTCATTTTTTTCATTCTGAAATTTATATGTGATGCGGTTTTCTAATATAACCGCAGCACATATAAATTAAATATTGCGGTTATATTAGCAAACCACAACAATTGATGGTTTCCAGATAAAAAAATAATTAATATAAAACTATATTTTTAATAATTAATATCTCTCAAAATTGTTATATTTGCAAATTTAATTGTTATATACTATTACAACACAACACATTTAATCAAGAACATTATCTGATCAAAGCTAAGAATATCATGCATAATGTGTTAAATAATATGTCATAAAAGATAAAAAAAGTTAAGAAATGATCAATTATGAAGCATATAAATCCAAAATTCTATTATGATCACTCAATTGGGCAAAGCAAAATCGTGATCTATAATATTTTACACTAAAAAAACAATCAATTCATTCTTCATAGATTTCGGGTGCTATTCCGAGGTTTTGAAAAATTTCAGAAAGGCATATCTCTTAACCCGGTAGTCCGAACAGTGTAATTTTTTTTTGAAGCCCCTTATTTTTGGAGTTACTACACAACTATATTGCCCCTTAGTGCCTCGGTGATGTCTTATTTAAGATGTCGAAAAAATATTTGAGAAACCATAAAATTGGCTACAAGACTCCAAACGAGGCTTATAATATGTCAAAACCGGGTATTTTTTTTGAGATCTATAGACGACAAATACTTCAAAAAAAATCCTCTAACACCATATAATCTATTGATTTTTAAGGATTAATTCCTTCATGAATACAACATATAGCATGCAAATCTAAATACAAAGGGGTTTTTCGTCTTTATATTAATGTATAACAACTAACGAAAAAAAATTAAAAAAACAAATATACTAGGGTTTAGGGCATATGTAAACCTTTAGATTTTTGAACTTTGGAGTATGTAGACTTCTTCAAAATGGGAGAGATGAGTAAGCTTCAACACGTTTCACTATGCCATATTCATTAAGGCACGAGTGGGAGATAGGAGAGGCTTCGAAATGCGTGAGGAAGAATGAATTATGAGGACTTTAGTAAGAAATACGAGGGATTAGGAGTGGGAAATCTAAGTATTATGTATATTTAGGGTTAGGGAAGTTAAGGGTTAGAGAAGAGAAAAATGCGTGTTTTTTCATGTTTAAAATGATATTGAATCGCTGAAAAAGAGTATATATATATAGTGAGTTACAAGTGCTGCGGTTTTTTAAATAACCGTACCACATGTAACTGTCAAGTGCCGCGGTTTTTCAAATAACCGCAACATTTGACGTTTCAAGTGCTGCGTTCTTTTAAAAAACCGCAACACTTATTCAATGTTATTTTCCCCATACTTGCCTTTTCCAGGCCATTTCATGACGGAAATAAATGATACAGTTTTCTAAAAATAATGCAACACTTATAATTACAAGTGTTGCGGTTAATTAAATAACCGCAGCATTTGTTATAAGTATTGCAATTAATTAAAAAACCCGCAGCAAGTGTTGCATTTGTGGTTATAAGTGCTGCATTATTTTAAATAACCGCAACATTTAATGTAAAAGTATATTCTCCCTATTTACGTACTTCGAAATATATTAAACCGCATTATTTGAGACGAAACAATTGAAGTGTTTTCTACTAGTGTATGATTGATTATATAACTAACCCAAGTCACAAATTAAAAAAAAAATCTTGTAATTGACAATCAAATGATTTTACGTCCAAAGACTATTTCAACTATCAGTACAATGTTATCTAAAAAAAAAAAAAAAGATCGAACTAGGATTCGATATAGATACACAAGTACACAACAATATATGGAATACTCATCCTTAAAAGTCTATTGCTTGACGGCAAACCAATAAATTACAGACACGTTGCTTTCTAAATTATTGCATTTTTAGTGGACATAATGAAATTGAATAGTTTGGTGAGTGATGAATGTAACCGAATATGACCTAGAAAATTGAAGGCACTTGGTGGCAATGCGGCAATACCTAACGCCAATACAAAAGTTATAATAATAACAATTGTCCCACCGCAAAATCTTCAAACCCTAAAATATATCCATTACGATTTCAGATATATTATTTAAAGATATTAAAAAATACATTTTTCTTAATTATAGTTTAGCAATTTGAACTTTTGAGGGGATGGCGATTTACCCTCTAATTTGATCGTAGTTTTTATAATTTTTTTTTACTGCAATTCTAAATACGGAGTATATATACATTTTGCTAAGATTTACTGTTTACTGTCATTATATTATCAACATTAGTCCTCGTTTTTGTTTATTCATAGATAAATGTTTTTCTTTTCTCATCCTACATTTACTACAATGCTTCTTATAATCTATGACGTACAAAGTAAATAACTATCACATCATGTAACATTCATATGAGAACATATATTATAGTAGTAATACAATATCATCATTTAATACAACCTATAAACCAAGTAAGAGTAATAAATGAAAATTACAAAAATAGAACTAAATATTAAAAAGTAACCTGGCATTTAATTAGTCTCTATTCATCCAGCGATGCTTCAAAATAGAAGTGGGGATCATCATTTAGTTAAATACGATAAAAGTATACTAGTAATTTTGATAACTAAGAAAGTAAGTGATATAGGCATGATTGAATCTAATTTTACATCTTAAATATAGCACTAGCCCAAAAAAATCCACAATAGTAAGGTAATAGTAAAATAATGAAAATGAAGACAACAATACATATAAAAATGGAGATATTTTTCACTATCCTAAAAGTTAAGAGAGAATGGGAGATGGGGAAGATTTAGAGAAATCAATTACGCTTGACTCATGAAGTATATATAGAAGTATATCTGTATATGTGCGCAAATTAAAAAGTGTATTCGGGTGCACTGTCCATCCATCGGTATAAGTGACCCTTGTTTTGACACAATATAATTTTTGTTGACATTTACGTACGCACCTAGCCAGTAGATGATGGGGGTCAAGAAATGTCAGATCAGCCAACAACCGATACATCAACTCTTGTGGTCCTATCTATAATTCGATCAACTTTTAACAATACAAACATGAATAATTGGGCGACCAAGAATTTGATAATTGTAAATGCTCAAAAGAGAACTTTATGGCTTGTTATAGAATGCTCCACCCTCCATTATTATATGTATGTATGTATTCATCAAAATTGTAACATAGTTCCAAAATTTTGGTTGAACTTCCTTATCTCTTCATACTTACTAGTCATGTCGAAAATCTAAGGATACCCCCTTTACTCTTTCTAGCCCAAATCTTTCCAATCTTGTCATCTTTGCATTTTGTGGGGTTCAATTAAGTAACTTTTTTATTGCTTAAATTTTAGCAGCTTTTCTTGTCACTATAGTTACATTTAGATGATTTGATAGCAAATCATGTTCTAATTGGTGTTTATGCTGATTAATATTGTTCTCCAACTTTTTCACTTTTGACATATCGATACAAATTTTGAAGGGGTACACTAATTGAGCATCTTAATTAGATTCTAAGGTTCATTGGGGTCGTTTGCAAATAAGGGGACTTTTTTAAGGAACTATATACTAGCTAGTGCTTAACAAACGTTACCATTACAAGCTTAGAGTTAAAACTAGACATGTTCAAATGGGTGGGAGTCCGTTAAGGGCCCTTGACCGACCCGTTTATAAAAAACCTAATTAATAATGAGTCTAATGGGTCGGTTTTTTAAAGGGTTGTGTTTTATTGAGTTTTTAATGGATTAAGTCGGGTCAATAATGAGCCTAAGTTTCCAAGACTTTCAAACAATATCAGGTAATGAATTATTTTCATTTACTTACTGATGGTTCACTAACAAAGATTGGAGGTGATACATGTAAACTATCAACCTCTATAGATCAAAACTATATTCTCTTTGGACGGCCCGACCCGTTATATATCTCCTTTGACCCGACCCGACCCGTTTTGCATCTTCTTTGACCCAATCTGACCCGGCCCGTTTTACTTGTGACTCATCTTATCCCGGCCCTGATCCGACCCAATGCATATGTCTAATTAAAACTAAACTAAGCCATATGAACTTTAATAGTTCTAGCTAGTTTGTATGTATAACTTTCAAATATAAAAAAGGATAAACAAGAAATACCTTCTTTAGTTTGACTAAAGTATCATGTTTTGTTGTGAGATTGTGGAATTGGTGAATGAATAGTTAATTTGGACTAGGGGGAGTGTAAAAGCTAAGAAAATATCCCATACTTATATTGAAGTGGTTGAAATAATACTCCATAAATGTCAAATTAATTCACAAGTTTTTGTGTAAAACCATCAAGTTTCTGGATAAACCTAACAATTGATCGGATGACAAACACTGTTGACCCAATTTTTTTTTATTGGAAAAATAACGAACTTAGGTTAATTAAATAGAGTTATAAACTCATATTTAAATTATGAATATTTGTACTTTGTAGAATTTTTGCTATCTCGAAATGGGGCCAGCGTGTCATTATTCATAGTTCAATATATATGATACAACAATGAATTCTTGTTGAAGGAGACGTCAATTTCAATACTACAAAAAAGACTATATATATATGGGGAGAGATCTACTAATTTGTACTATTCCCTTCGGGTTTTTTTTTTGTTCTGCTCGTTTAGAATTTATAGATTTTAGAGTCAAATTTTGACAATAAATTCTTCATAATCTATATAAAAAAAAAATCATATGGGGTCTTAAAAGATTCATCTCAATATATATTTTTAAAATTTGAACTATTTATAACTTTTATAAATGCACAATTGAATATATTTAAAATTTAACTTTACTTTAGAATCTACACAAAAACAAATGAGAAGAAAAAAAAAACGGAGGGAGTAATTAACTAAGGCCAACTACACTGAAATAAGGACCTTAATTATTAATTAATGGTGCAAACCTCCATATATTATTCTAAAGTGTGTTAATTATACTTCCTTATGCATATTAATAAGAGGATTATTTTCCCAATATAGTAAATACTAACAATCATACAAACGGTAGGCTGCGACCAGTCAAGCTAAAAAAGGAAGGTGGTGGGAAAAAAAGGACCAAAAGAAAAAGGAGATAAAGCTAAGTGGACAGCCGTGCAATTATTTTGGCAACAATTGATGATGAAATTTGATTAATTAAATCATTAGCTCAATCAACAAAAGAAGAGTTGATTCCAAAGAGGAAACAATGGGCTAGAATATAGGCAAAGTCGTATTCATGTCCAATTAATTTGCTTAATAAAGTGGGAGAAACACAAATTTTATGCTAGTTCACAGGATCCTTATGATGTCACTAGATACGAATGCATATTGCTAATTGTCTCCTAACATCAAAAGAATGGGTCAGCCTATGAATTGAAACCCTAAAAGTTGATAATGGGAGTATTGGCTCTCCACTTCAAAGTTTTTTTTTTTTTTTCTTTGTTGTCATCAAAAGTTAATTATTTAAAGGGAGATTATATTGGTCAATCAACTAACTTATTGTATAGCTAGGTTGATTCCTTTATTTTATTTATCCTTCTTTACTCAAAAGGCATGGTAGATAATATAGAATATGATCATGTTGAAGGAAAGTGAAAACAATGATAGATGCATCTTTTACTTGGAGCATGCACTCTCTATGGTAAATTGGTGATGGTAAATACATGGTTAAAAAAAAAAAAAACAATATTTGAAGGGTTTGATGATTCAATTCACCACCACGTACATACGATTCTATGATTAATTCTTCAATTTGATTATAAACACAATATTGTATAGGAATGGGAGATAACTATGATTTGGTAGATTTTGCTCCACACTCAATCCGGCCGGAGCTACTGTGGTGTATGGATATAAAGGTATAACAATCTCGTCGGGAGATGTTCGCCTCGTTTTCCATTTTGGTTTATTCCCTAAAAATTGTCCCAATTTCCTTAAAATTTTTTTATTGTGGGTTGTCACTCGAAAGATTTTCATTTTGTCTTGAAAAATTACTTTTTATACCTTGAGCAATATTTGGGGGATAGAGGAAGTAATTGAATAATAGGCACATATGAATAACAAATACCAAAAGGAAAACATACTTATACTTATAGTGATGGAAGTCTAGTTTCCCAAAACAATATGGAGTAATTTTGAATCAAAAGTGGGTTATCATTCATATAATTAGGTAGGGGGATACGGATTAGGTAATAATTTTTTTTACTAGGTGCGTGTAACCTTAGTAACAGCTACATCAATAAAATTGAAAAACGTAAGCGTGAAAAGGGTTCGAGATACGTTTGGGTTCGATCTGTTCGAACTTATGTGGGATATACTTACACCGTTGCCCGTCCCATGAGAAGCAGGAATTCAAGAAACTATAGCATTATTTCTAACAATAAGGCTTTTCAAAATTAAATGTTTACTCGTTTATCAATAAGATATTATTGTCTAACTAATAAGTAATAGAATTATAATTTGTAATAAGTTGTATATGTAATAAGATATAATTATTAATTCAAGGACATTACACTGTATGTTTTTTCTCAAGAGATGATTTCAGTTATTTTTTAAATATAAGATATAATGATTGTGTGTGATTACATAAGTATTAATTTGATACATATAAAGTGATAAGCTAGCTAGCTAGTCATCTAGATTGCAAAAAGTAAAATGTTATGTGATTAAATCTTAAATATGATGATATGATGTCACTAAACAAATGGCTATTTTTCACCTATAAAGAGACCATGACATCTAGTAGCTAGTATAGCATGTCCTTGAATTTTTTATAATATTATAAATATGGATTCAAAAAATTAACAAAACTATGCCATTTTTTATTTTAGAAAAATTACATCAAATTATTTGAGCAGTTCGTATATACTCACATTTTGTTATATTGTCATTTGATAAGGTGGATAGCAAAACTATGACGATTTTTAGAATTATAGATATGTTATGTGAAAGATGTATTAGGGATTTTATATATGAAAGTAATTCAAAATATTAATCCTAAAATTATTATTTTTATTGTAATCTCATTTTTGTTGAACAGTTATTGTACAATAAACTTATCGTTATAATTTCTATTGTTTAACCATGCATGTGTTTAGGACGGAATTCTAAACGTAAAAAATCTTTAATGTACTCTAACTCTCTTTTAGATATAGTTAAAAGGAGAATTTCAATTAATTAATCTGCATTTTTCTATTACTATAAATAGAAAAGGTTCTTTTTTTGTTATTTATAGGTAACCAGGTTTTAAGTTGCCCTAGTTTCTTTTTCTAAAAAAATTGTCTTATAAAATTGAGCAGTCACTAGTTTGTTAGTCATAAGAATGTTGGTTAAGACTTAAGAGTTCATTTTCTTTACCTTAAAAAATAAGCTTCAAGTCCAATAGATTTCAAATAAATTATAATAAAATCCAATCAGGTAATAAGTTTAATCTCGATCAATATAATGCTGTTTGGAATGTCATGTTATAATTTTAAGAGAATGAGCTCAACCACTATGCAATATCCAAGTAGTAGTTATACAATTCCCTCCTCTTTTTTTTGTTCTTACCATTTTCCCAATCCGAAAATCAAAATGTTGTTTTCATTTGAAATTATTTTATTATAGTTTAATATTGTGGTTGGTTGAAAAGGTTTGGTTAGGATAACTATTCATGTTATATGTAGCCCATTATTTAATGTCATAACTTTTGAAATTCTACTACTTATTTAATGCTCAACACACTTGCATTGTTTTTTAATAGAATATATTCTTATCATTTTATAGAATCTTAATAATATTTAACATTGTCTTAATTTCTTTCTTGATTCCAAATGAGAAGGCACGTAGATAAAACGGTTGAAATAACAGAAAGAAAACCCGACTCTAAAGTTGTGTTGAGTGGGTCCATCACAAAACGTGGACCCTTTTTAAGACCTTCATTATTCAGGAAATACATCCTTGTAAAGTTGGTAAATATGCGTCCGAAACGCGGACTGTATTGGCCCAACGTACAGCTAATAGTAATTCAACGTAAAAGCGTACTGTAACCTCCAGGAATGCTGAGTAAATATGCGTCTTGGAATCATGGATATGTTTAAATATAGGTTTGACAATGATAGAAGATGATGGATGGTTCCAAGAATTGTCTACAACCGACCTCTTTTGGAGTTGCTTGGCCTGGGAAAACCTGTATCCATATTTATTACTCCATAAATTGCATAAGACCAAAAGCTCATGGGTGCCATGATTTTCGATATTTAAGTTGTTTTATGATATACATTAAAACTATGATAGATCATTTACATTATAACTCTAATAGAACACGTTTATGTTTTATGAATTATTATTATTCCAATTTAATCTTTAATTAAGTTTTTTGTTTAGGAGAGAAAACCTTTTTTTAGTGTACACACTTTTAGAACAATCTTATTTATTAGATTATTGTTGGTATATAACATTACTTATAATTGATTGTAGGTACCTGATTACGGGTAAATGTGAGAATAAGAAAATTCTTTGCTGTTTTGAAAGTAGAGTTTGCATCGCGGTGCCTATTGGGTGGCAATATAGGGCGTCATATATATATATATATATATATATATATATATATATATATATATATATATATATATATATATATATATATATATATATATATATATATATATATATATATATATATATTACTAGCTTAGTGATCAATGCTTATTTATTTGCTACCTATCAACTATTCAACTTCATTCTATACGGTGTGCGGAGTACTAAGGAAACAAAATAGTATTTGTAGTTCAAGATTTTACCTAATTGTGTACACTTTATTCAACAACTTCAACAAAAAAAACTTACGTCCAAAAAATAATAATAAAATATAAAAAATATTATTATTTTTTTTTTTTATTATATTTGTTCCTATCAAGAGATTGGAAACCAATTACTAGTTGGAGAAGTAAGATGGGAGTGATGAAAGATGTTAGGTTGTGTCTCAAGAAGAGTTTCCTTAAACTTAGATAGGTAAAGACACGTATTAGTGGGTGGTATCCGAGAAAATTCAATCCAATATCTAAGACCACAAATGTAAGAATAATGGAGAATCTTTCTAGACAATTGTGTATATTTAGAGTCTTGTTGATGAATAAATAAAAAATGTCACCGTTTCTTGACTCTTACCCACAAATACGGTATTTATAAATATGACACCTTGCAAATACAACAACAATAATAATAAACTATTAATAGTAATAATAATCACTATATTGTTGAAGCCAGTAAAAAAATAGAAAAGTCCATGGAATTGTGACCCGATCCAACAAATAAAAAATATTTTTCAAAAATCAGACAACAATTTTGGAGTAATTTTTTTTTTTTTTAAAAAAAACCAGCAATTTTCATCTGAATTTAGATAAACTTATTTTTGAAAATATTTGTTCGAAACTTGTTTTTGAAATAAATTTTTTTAAAAAGGCTTGAAAAGAAAAATTCGTCCAAATGTCCAATGGAGTCCTTAATGTAAATGCGCAGTGTTTGTCAATTGTGAGCCAAAAACTAGAAATAATGGCTAATAAAGTCAAAATGAAAAGGGATTAAGTGGAAATGACGGATTAGTAAATATTAAGAACCTTTACGCAGAAAATGACTGTCGGCGAACTCAACAGGAGCCACGTGTCCAATTCCATCAAGTAGTCGCGTCACCAAAATCTATATTGCTCAAAAGGGAATATTTTTCTCGCCATATTCAAGCCAAGCACTTTATGAAAACTTGAAAAGAGGTAATACCACACACAAAAACCTTAATTATGCCAAACAAAAAAAAAATTAAAAATCTAAATCTAGGCTTGACAAATTTTAAGGGACTTTACCTTGTAGCATTGTCCTTCGAAGAGCTTCCGATTAAAAAGACCACAAAAACTTAAATCAGAGACACACAAATAATATTGAATAGTAGATTTTTATAAATTCTTTTTGTTAAGTTGAGGGGTGACTATTATTGTATAAAGAAGTGACTTTTTTTTAAGAGTTTACTTTTATACAATATACACAACATTCCCTTTTTAAATATATCTCAATCTTTATCGTCCTTTCAAAGAATTATTTTTAAACGAAATGAAAAAAAATAAATGGTACTCAGCTCGCTACTTGAACAAAGTAAATGGTAGAATTAATAGTACTATAATTGAGAGAAAGAAGGTTGATATGATAAGAATTTGAAATTAAAAGGATAACTATAGTTCATTTAAAACATATAAAGAGGTTAGGTTATTATTAATTACTCTTTATATTATAAAAAAAAGGGCGTTTTGTTCACCTAAATTTTACTTACGTTTTCTAAAATACTAGGTAAGTCCCGTGCTATGCATAGTTTGATAATAAATTACTTTTGTTAAATATTTTAATTATAAGAATATTTTCATTTATTGGTGAAAACTTATAAATTTTATAGAATTACTATAGGAAATTTAATTGGGATAATACTTTTTATCATATTAAACGAAAAAATTATTATAGAAAAAAGATAGAGATGAAACATGAAATAAAAGAAAGAAATAGAAATAGTTTTATAGTTATATAATTTTCTATGTATAATAATTTTTAACCTTTTGCTTCTTTGTAGTTTATCGCTATTTCTGGATGTAAAAAAAAATAAAAAATTTACACACTCTAAATATAGAAATGCAGTCGTAGAATCAAGACTAACTAGTGTTGTAGCTTAGCCGATGTCCAAAATTAGTTACTTTATTATTCTCTTATATTTCTTATGTTTATTTTTACACTTCTTTTATTTATTACGAAGGTAATTATTTTCATCTAACGTGTATTTTGCTTTCCTTATGTTCTTTTTTGTGTAAGTACTTCCTTAAAATCCTTAATACCAAAAGTATGATCCCAAAAAAAAATTATACGATGCCCGGGTTCGTTGTTTATAACTTTTTTCTTCTTATATGGAGTATGCGATTTTAAACATTAGAAAAACATATATATTTTAAGTTATAAGATATATTTTATTTTTATAAATTATAGGATTTATTTTCTACAAACATCTTCATTCCCCAAATTTATTTGTTTCTTAGAGGGTTTTTAGGGTCACTAATGCTCAAATTTAAATATTTAATTTCCTGTGAATTTGTTAAATTTCATTCACCTAATGCTTACATCTATATTTTTCTTGGGTTCACCTGACATATATTTATATTATTAATTTTTATATTTTGTATAAATATTTATATTATTAATTTGCAATCCCAAAGTAGTGCAAATATTGAAAATAATATTTTAAAACAATTGAAAAAATAACTAAACATCCTTTTTCATCCAACATAAGGATTGCTAAATGGAATAAGAAAGCAAAAATATTAAATAGGTAAGACGACAGGTTTATTTAGCCTCAACTTACTGGTTTCAAGTTCAAATTTTTGTATGAACACGATTTTGTTGGCATAATTATTACTTGTTAAATTACTTGGTGGATGACATATTATTTCCGGGGTATACTTTTTATTGAAAGAGGGTGACACATGCGAATATACTTTGTCAGGAACACATTTTAATATATTACGATGGGATATATGATATATAACATGGAGTATGTTATAACGAAAAAATGACAAATAAATAATGCAAGAATATATACCCTACTTCTTATTTTACGGGCTATATTTGAATTTTTCACATTTTTAAGATACAATTTAAATTATTTTTCTCATAATTAAATTAGACAAAAAATTGTAAAAACTTGATAATATAAAAATTTACATTAATATGCATCTAACAAGATACCATGTCAATGTATTATTTGTTATAATATAATAAAAATTTATGGTCAAAATTTTAAAACTTTTGGCTCTAAGATGAAAATATAGCAAGTAAAAAAGAACGTATAGAGTATTGATCTTGAGGAACCCCAAGGAGATCTGTGTTGGGTCAACAGTATGGTTACTAACTATATAATCAAAGCATTAGTAACACAATATTCTAGCAATTAAGGAGATACATTATTATTTGTTCCAAAACGAATCTAAAAAAGAGCAACATCAAACCTAGTTGTATGCTTATTTTCGCACTTCAATTCGTATTTCTTCAGTCTCCTAAAAACCTGCCCTATATTTCATTTTAAATTGACCCTAAAAATTTACACTCTATTTTTTAGGGTAAAGTTGGACCAATTGCTAACTAACTTTCCTCTCACAACATTTATATTTGTTTCCACCAAATTGCTTTCTCATCAACCAAACAAAAATTAATAGAGCAGTTTAATGCAAAGAGGGCATATAACAAGGGATTAGAAGAGTAGTTCTTTATGTTTTGATTTTCCTCAATGTTGAGATTGCTCACATAGTCAGGTCACGTATTCACATCTGCCCTACGTTGAACCTACACATATAATTCCTCATAAATTTCTTTTATTAGTTTAGGTTATAGAAAGATATGCGAAGTGTGCAGTACGTGTATAAGAGGGTCACACTCAAGACAGATGCCAAACCAGCTGGCGCAGGCCCTGAATATATATATTCAACAGCAAATAAATTTTAAAGCAGGAACAATAATCATGGCTGCCGTTGGATCATTAATTCATAAATGACCCATACCAATATAGTAGCGAATACGCAGTACTTAATAACAGATTAACGATCTTAAGTCGCATCAGCTCGTACCTTTATTTTGACATTGACCCTAGTCTCTTGGCCGTACAGCATGGGGCTGTAAGGACTGACATCCACATATTTGCGGCGTCAGTAGTCTTCGAAGAGCTTGTCGACATACCCTTTAATAATGTGCTGGTCTATAAGACTATAACTCTCTATTTGAATCACAAACCAAAATTTTAAACGTCTCACATGTTTAGTTAAAAATTAAACATAACGCTTATTGCATTACATAGTAATAAATTTTAGATACATATTTGCTAAATGTAATGTAAGTTACAAATTTTACTAAAAAAAATCTTATATTAGAACACGAAAGAGTTGTTTGATTCGCCATCTTGATATAAAATGGTGTAAAAGTCCATTTATTTAAAACATGGATTCAAATGACCATATTATTTTAAATTTGTTTGGTAGTATAAATGGTTTGATAGCATAGAAGAATAAGTTGTGAATATTTGGAATTAAGGTGGTTATGGAATTTAAAAGGATAGTGAAGGAAATAGATCCTCTTAGATATGTAATTCCATCAAAAAATACTTAACTAAACTGGCTTAATTAAGAAATAGATTCAAAATCCACTTCAAAATATTGAACCAAACACCTCATAAATGTCTGCAACTATTTGAGAATGACAACAAATTATATATTTCAAAACGAGAATTAAGTAGTAGAAAGCGGAAGTGAAGAACTTAAATAGTTGCTAGTTTGCTACACAGGCCATAGATCTAAGCCAACAAACTTGGTTTTTTAGGCCCTCTTCAAAAACAAAAAAAAAACCCTAGTCCAAAAATTAAAACTCTTGAGAATGAGGAGAGTTGGGGGAATTACAACCCCAATTCAATCTATAATCTCGATGTCATTTGTTCAATCACCTATTACTAGAAAAAACACAAGCTTAAAGATGAGAAGGTCACACATTAAGATTTAGGAATTAGGTAAACTGGGAGAGATTAAGAATTCAACAAAATTAGGAGACAAAAAAAGAGAACTTAGCTTGGAACATTGAGTCAATGACATGAGTTATGAATTGGTCCAGAAACGGTGCACATCAGTAAATCACTGTCAAGTACGAGAGGCAGACGGGCGTAGCCCCCCCTCCCCAACTCATGAATAATATTGGTACGGAAGGCATAGCCAGATTTATGGTTACTAAGAGTCTAAGACAAAGGCGATTCAGACATGTTTGCATAGGGTCCAAAATCATATGCACTAAACAAGAATACCCATAATTTTCTCCAAGACTTTAGACTGCGCTTAATAAAAATTACTGATTATTACAACTCAGGCTTTATTCGTATTTCTCCTCAACAGTATAAAAAACACACACACACAAATATATATATATATATATATATATATATATATATTTATATATATATATATATATATATATATATATATATATATATATGCAAAGGCGGATCCAGGATTTTCCGCCTGGTGAGTCACAATCGATAATCACATATATAACAATTTTTTTTACCAAATAACTAGATAATAATATTAAAAAATATATCTACATATTCAAACAGTACAAAATACAATTAGTGGGCGGGCTATATGCTAATATCCTATCCATATGCTATGTGGTGGGTTTAAACCTGCTTTTAAACCTCAAATTCAAAGTTAATAGCTACCATTCTCTATTTTTTGTTGGTGCATTATTTTCGTGTTCATTTAGTCTCAAGTTTATCTTCTAATTTATAAACAGCGCGAAAAATATGTTGCTGATGCATATGAAACTGAAGACAATTGAGAGGGGGGTGGGGACACAAATACCAAATCATCTTATTATTTCCTCAAGATAATCTACAGTTAGACATATTTTATTTTTCATAAATTCCAGTAAATTAAGACTTTACTTCTAACCTATTCTAGTGCATAATGTTGATGACTAAATCAAACCTGTTTTAGTAGGTTACACCTCAAAATTTCACAACTAAACATTGCCCGCCTCAAAATTTCATCCATTCCAACACATAAAATTAAGCAACACCCACTACCAAATTTCACCTTAGTTAAGCCATAATTTCCAAAATATAGTAATCAAAAGTACTCAACTCCAATGAAATCTCTCAACTCTAATGAACTCCAAATTCCAATCCCAACTCAAATACTCAACTCCAATGAAATAATTAGGAAATAATTATTATACTAATAATTGAAATAATTAAATAAAACCTAGAAATAACTCAATACTCAAATAAGAAATTACCTTGTGTCCTTGTGCTTTTGTGAGATTGTGATTGGGTATTTGGGTGAATGACTGAGCCACTAAGGTCGGTCAGTCGGTCACTATGCCTGGCAGCCTAGGGAGGGTATTCGGTGTGGAGGACTCGAGCAGTGGAGCCGGTGTGGCCGTGTGCAAGAGTGCAAGACTCGAGGTGTGTGACTCGGTTTCTCGGTGAGGTCGTGAGGAACTGAGGACTACCGGTGGGATTCGGTGAAGAGGTGAACTAGCGAAGAGTAGGGGAGCAGAGAGGCAGGGGGCAAGGGCTTGAGGAAGGAGGGAGTTCGGGAAGAATTTTGCTAAACTTAAGAATTGAAATTTTTTTCTTTTAGAAAAACTTAGAATTTTTTTTGGGCCTCTGATAAGTCATTTGACTCACCAGGCTTAAAGCCCAGTCCGCCCCTGCACATATGTATCTCAATTATCCACGCAAATTATTCGAGTTGCATGAGGAATATGTTTGGCTAACTTGACTTAGTTGTACGGTTGCGTTTTACTTTTAAAATATGCAAAAATTCGTATAAATATCGCTCCACTTCTCAAAAATTATCTCATTTTGACAAAAAAGTGATCACATAAAATAACCAAAGGAGGCAAATTTTGGGAACGGAGCGAATATTCCTAGCAAGCCACCCGAATTTCATGATTACCTATTGCAAATTTGCAAGTTGGTCTCATACATGATTGTACAAGTTAAAAGAATCTTTTTAGTGAAATTATCCGATTACACCAAACCTACACTTGCCACCGGAATTACCATCTTTATAATTCTGCTATTATGAAATGACTTCTTTAACTAAGAGTTAATATAGATATATATTCTTAATCTACTTTCTCAAGTTCCGAGGATGCCATCGTAGAATTTGTCGGCAATAATTATTGTTATCATGACTGTTTACCTATAATTCTATAAAAATATATTAAAGTATGATCTTAAAAAAAATTCATATATGATTTAAATGGACCTTGTCAAAGTACTGTATATTGAAATATATGATGGATGCCAGTTTGAATGAAAAGCCACCAAAGGGCCAGTAATAAGAGAAGAGAAGAGAAGAGAACAAAAGTAATCTTTGAAAGTTGAAACCATACATGAAATTCGTACAAACTAAGAAGTATAAAGAAGGGATGAGAGACAGTGAGAGGTCAACAAATGGGGAGCTTGATAAGATTGAAAACAAAATTTGGGATTACTTACTGTGTGTCGTTTGATGAATAGACTAGTGGGTCTAATTAGAAAACATAAATTTTGATTGAGAATTATCAAGAAGCTAAGGATAGAAAGAATTACAATAATTTCCCTTAAGCATCTACCAAGAAAGTACATTTTTGTCTTAATATGTATTTCATGCCTCTCATTTTAATTGATCTATTTGAATAATTTTAATGACAATTTTTTGGTCAAAGCAAAGCCATTCTTTCGAGATTACATGATAAATTAATGGTATGGCCAATTTTAAACTCCATATATTAAAAATAAAAACCCTTTAGGCTTGTATTATTCTTTTTATACCCTCTTAACTATTATTACTCTATTTCAAATAGAATTGTCAGTTTTCAACTCGAATTGCTAACCTGGTCGATATTGACCCATTTACATGAACTCAACCTACTTTACAATCCAAAAGATAAAACTCGTAATTTGATTTGACTCAACCTACCTTTAAGCCAACCCAAAAACCAATTAACTGGTAATGGATGTGACAAGTCACATCATTTTATTGATGTAACAAATCTAATTAAAACAAACCCGCTGACAACCTAATTCTTGCCGCAAAACTCGCAAAAGGAAGAGCTTTTAAAACCTCAATCTTTCATATCATATGAAATACTCCTCAATTAGGAACCCCCCCCCCCCCCCCCCCCCCAACACACACACACACACAATGGACTGAGGCAGAGGCTTGAAGAGAGAGAAAATTTGAGAGAGGAAAATCCACCGACAAATCCCGACGACACTCATCGGAGTCCGATGACAACACCGAATCAACGATGGATACCGAAGATTCTCAACAACCCAAGAAGACGAAGCGCAGTATCAACAACAACAGAAAGAGAACTTCGCAATCATTTCTCATTATCCATGTCTCAATGGAAGTCTAGGATTGATGATTGATTATTGGAAGTCGTTGATTATCGAAAAAACTTTAATTTTCCACGTTTATGTCTAAGGTAGGGGTCTTAGGGCTTTTCGTTATGAAATTAGTTAGTTTGTTGAGGAAATTTGGATGATTTAGTTGATTAATGATGTTTAAGGGTTACTGAATCGGTGGTTATAATGGGTACTTGGGATGGAATTACAATTGTTGTAAGTATTTGATTGATGATTGGAAATTGTTGATTGTTGAAAAGAATTGATATAATAAAGGTAACTAAGCATTGTACTCCAAATATGAAGACAATAAATTTAATACCTGAGACATTTATTTATATAACTGAGATAATAAATTTAATACCTAAAATCTTTATTTGTATATATGAGATAATAAATTCAATACTTAAAACCTTTATTTGTATAACCGAGATAATAAATTTAATATCTGAGACAATAAATTCAATACTTGAGACATTTATTTGTATAACTGAGATAATAAATACAATAACTGAGATCTTTATTTGTATATCTGAAACCTTTATTTATATAACTGAAACCTTTATTTGTATAATTGAGATAATATATTCAATACCTGAGACCTTTAACTCTATAATTGAAATCATAACTTGTATTCAAAGGATGAGAACATAATTTAATACATGATATATTTATTTGTATATCTAAGATAATAAATTCAATACCTGAGATATTCATTTGTATATATGAGATAATAAATACAATACATGAGTTCTTTATTTGTATACCTGAGATCTTTATTTGTATATATAAGGTAATAAATTCAATATCTGAGACATTTGTTTGTATATCTAAGATAATAAGTTCAATATATATATATATATATATATATATATATATATATATATATATATATATATATATATATATATATATATATATATATATATATATATATATATATATATATATATATATATATATATATATATATATATATATATATATATATATATGAGGCCTTTATTCTATAACCAAGATATACCTAATTTGAAATGAGCGCGGGATGTCCTTATACTTTACCAATGCCACACCACTCGGCTAATGTGACGATCTCAACCAATATTTTCACAAAACCAATTTAACTCGACCCTACCCAAATTTACCTGATTAGTAAACAGCTTAAAACCGATTCAACCCAACGAATAACTGATACCAATTGATAATGACCCCTAACCCATTCAACCAACATATTTAAGACCAACTTGTGTTGTAACTGAGATTTGATTTCACCCACATTATTTTTGACAATTATGATACTAAATTCCTAAACTTTAATAGTGTTCTTAAAAATTTATCACATTCTAAATTTTGAAATATACAATATTAATTGTATGGATTGTAATGATTCAACTGAACATATATAAATTTAGCGATCAAATGATATGATAAGGATTGCAATGTTAATAACATTTGATACAATAAAGAAATGACTAAATCATCATGCATTACATATACAGTTGACACTATAATACATCATAACGTAAATGATATCACGTACTTGTTCAATATAATGATACTTATCAGTCATTAGCTTATCATTTTTTTATTATGCAATTCCTTATTGACGTGATGACTTCAACATATATTGTCATTATCAAAGAATGGACAATCATATAATATCAACTACAAAAATAACAAGTCATGACTTGTTATGGTGCGAGATTAACATTAAAGTCAAATTAGAATCATGAACCAATAATAACTTAATTTTAAGTATATATGATTTACAACATAGTTTGAATTCGACATCTGACCCAAATTTCAATCGAAACTAAGAGGATTCCTCCTAATAAATGATTCAAAATAGGTCTAACAAAAAAAAAATCTTAACCCATCAAAACCAGAATTGAATTGACCCAAAATGACTCGACTCGACTCAACTCAGACTCCGACCCAACCTGAAATAATTGTCTTAACCCGTTCAAAGTCGTACTAGAATGACTTTAAATGATCATAACCTAAATCGAATATGGTCCTATTTGATCCGAATTTGATTAAGCAAATAGCTGATTGAACGCAATCCGACGAATGACGTAATTCGAATGACAAAAGATAATCTATTTCAAGCAGACCTGATTAGTATCGAATCAAACCCATTTCATCAATCAATTTTGACATCTCTAGTTTCAAGCAATCTTGAGAAAAGAGTTTGGGAAAAGTAGGCACAAGCAAAGGATTGATGTGTCATAACCTGGAAAGCAACAAGCAAAGGGAATGGCAAAGGTTTTTTTGGGTGGCGAGTTGAGATAAAATGATCATTGTAATTTCCAACCCTCAAAGACAAGAACCCTCAAGATAAATGTCCATCTTTCAATCTTGCTATGAATTCCCAGATCTAAAAACTTTGAGTTTGTATATGTGTAGTGGTATAAAATTCATGTCAGTTATTAGGATATTCTAAATACTCTTAATAATCTATAGTGATGTATAATCAAAGATATCGATATAGTGGTCGTGTTAGAGGCTAAGGAGCAAAGAATGTGAAAAAGAAAATGCGACTGCCATTGTTTGCTAATTAAGATAATTGTCCGAGATACTTCTTTAAGAGTAATCTTCTTTGAAGTTTTTGTTCCTAGTCTTCCTAGAATTGTGGAAAGTATATGTAACCTAAATGATTACTTGGTATAGGTCTATATCTCCCCATGAAATTTGCTACCTATTTGTACTTAAAAGTATTCCCTCCGTCTCTCAAAGATTGCCCCATTTGACTTTTTGAAGTCTTCAAGACACGTTTTAAACGTTTTTATTATCAAATTCATAAGACAAAAAATTATGAAAATTTAATATTCTAAAAATTTACATTGAGATGCATACAACAAGATTCAACTTGAATAATTTTTCTTATAACATGATAAGAATTTACGGTCAAATTTTTCGAATTTTGGCTCTATAAATAGAAATGCGATAATTTATAGGGATGAATGGAGTATGGAGTACAATTTTCAGAGAAGTCTAAGTTTCTGCATCTAATTAAATGTCCTCATTTTCAGAATCACAAAGAAATTTGTACGTAGTGTATGTCAGTTATGGCTTTGTTGCATTTTGCTCAATGCCTCAATCAGTTAGAGTTCTCATTTTTTTTCCCTACAAAAAAGTTTCAGTATGAGACAGGCTCAGTTTTGTGACTGTTTGATGGATAAGTGGCAGTTCAATTTACTACAATGCAACAAAAAAACATCGATAATATGACATCTGTAGGAGTCGGTCAGGGTGGAGGACAATGTATACGGAATCACCCCGCTGTAGTGTATTAGACTATTACCTATCATTTTCTCTTCTTTTCTCTTTTCTTTTAAGCTTCTATTTGCCTTTTATCTTGGGGATGATTGATGGGTAAAGTAAAAAGGATATGCTTAACTGGTAACCTCCATGATTGAGGGTAAAAAAATAATTACAGTACACACTGTAATTTCCACAGCAATTTATTTAGTGAATTTTTCTTTTATATTAGTGCACTCCAATCTCCACAGCTAAGATTTCTCAAAATTGCACTTGACATGACTAAGGTAAAGAGCATCATGCAGCATACACGCAAATGCATTTAAGAAACCCTAATTCATGTGGCTCAGCTTGGTTGAATCTATTTACCATGGTTAAATTAACAAAATGTGATTTTTACTGTCTTATGACCAAAAACCAACCCACTTGGGCTTTTTCACGACTCTTTATGCACTCCAGAATTTTTTGGTTAAATTAACAAAATGTGTATGAATTGTAATGTCTAAGTTAATCGAGCAAAGATACGTTTGATAGGGAGATTTGTTGGTTGCGTAAGTTTTTTTGGTGTTACGGTGAAATTGTTTGCATTTTCGAAGATGGGGATCTAAGGCTTGATTGGTAAGTGTTAATGTCAAAATGTTGATAATTTATATCTAGTGCTGTAAGGGAAATTCCTTATCTACATATCGTAGAGATGGGCAGATGTTTCAATATTATTGAAATTGATCCCATGTTGATTTAGAAAGTTCCATATCTATGTTTCCTCCAAAACAAAACAAAACAAAAAAAAAATGTAAAGAGAAGTGACATATCTATGTCAATGATGAATGGCTTAAATGTGAATGCAACTCTAGTTCCATGTATGTTTTGTTTTTCTTCTTCATTTACTTCTATTACGAACATTGCTACATCTACTCACGAGGTATACAACCCACTACTAATAAAAACTAAAAAATATTTAATGTTGTTGAGTTGGATTTCACTGTTAGGAGGTGGATAATTTACATGTCGAGTCAACGAGGTTTTTTTTAGGACATTTTTGAGGTGGGTATTAAGCATGAATATATGAAAGGAACACATTTGAAAGTGGGTTTACATTTCCAAGGATTCAATACTAGACCTCACTTGAGCAAAATCAAATTTAAAATAATTTCGAAAAAACTAAACCCTACTGAATATGAACTCCAAATTTTCGAATTTGACCTAATTTCTAATATCTAGTTTCCATGGTGTCCACCCAATATCTGAGTGTAATATTCAAATGTACCTCCTTTGGTGCTTGGGAAAAATGAGGTAATAACACAGCCGGGAATTATTGTACTCATTACCTTAGTCCATGCGAGACCCCTAAACGGCCGAAGTCTAATTTGCTTCATCCTCCTAAATCATGGGCTCCTTCCCTCGTTAGCCTGATGAGGCACTATTATGATAGTTTTTTGGATCAGCTCAAATGTTAGAATTTCCCTGTTTAACCCTACGTACTCAACTTATTATGAAAGCTTTTTAACCAAACATCTTTTAACTATTTGCAAAGTCAACTACCTCCAAAATCAGGAAAATGAACAAAAGAGGGCACATTGGTAACACTTTTTTTTTTTTTAATTAACATTAGGAATATTGTTTCTTCTCCAAACTATATACACTACATCAGCAACAACTGCCATATAAACCCTTCTTCTAAACTGAGCATTTAGCTCTCATACTAATCCAAGTAAGCAAAAGATTAAGATCAGTAACTACAGTAGGTATCCTCATCCATTGTTTTTTATACATATCAGACATCGCCTGTTAACAATCAAAGAACAGATAAGTAGAACAACTTTCATCCAGCCTAAAGAGCCTTTGTCTAGTTTTCAGTCTTTCAATAATGGCTAACAGTTAGACCTGTGCAGTTCAAATGGGAGGGGTTTTATTAAGGGTTTTTAATCAGTCCGTTTGTAAAAGAGTCTAATCTATTATGGCCTTAATGTGTCGGTCTTTTAAAGGATCATGTTTTAATAAGTTAAATCGGGTCAATATTGGGTCAATAGTTTTAAACACTATTAGGTAATGAATATTTTCACTTATTTGTTAATGGTTCACTGTCAAAAATTAGAGGTGATACAGACAAACTATCACCCTCTATAGATAAAACTATACCCTCTTTGAACGGTCTGTTTTGTATCTTGTTTGGCCCAACCCGGCCTGACCCATTTTGCACGTAACGCATCCCAACGCTAATCCGAACCAATGCACAGGTCTACTAATAAGACAAAAGATATACGCTTAGGCACAACCAACGCATTCTATACCCCCTTAATCCACTCCACTTTCTGTCCAAGGCCCAGCATTTTCCCATGCAACTGAGCAGTATTGAATATTGGCAGAGTCATCCAGTCATTAGTTTTTAAGGAAGCACTAATCTCATCCCTAGTCCTACAAACACACATTTCTAAGCACATTTAGCATTCCTAAGGGTTTGGGGGCCCATTAAAGCACCCTCTTTAACATAGATGACAAGACCCACTTCACCCGTATATAGATTATTAGCTTTTTGAGCAATATTCCTTATAAACTTCCCAATGACTGCCTGGCCTTATTCCACAGCACAACATTCCTGGTGCCAAGACCACCCCAATTCTCAGGAACACACTACTTATCGCAAGCGACCATCCTAGGCCTTGAATCATTATGCTTCCCACTCCACAAAAACGATCAGCTAATAGAATTCAGATTCTTCAACACTAACTTAGGCCACAAAAAGATTTGTGCCCAATAGACACTAATACTCAATCAAAAAGAGTTCACTAATTGAAATGTAACTGCAAATGAGAGCTGTCTAGAGATCCGTATTCTATCCTTGTAATCATCGTAGTAATCAACAAGTCACAATAAGAAGCATCAAGTTTCTTACAGCTCACATAAATTCCAAGATACCAAAAGGCTGGGAACCAATGCTGAAGCATGTCACCTTCATAATTCTATCAATATCATTTTGTTCATTACCACAAGTATACATCTCTAATTTGTTGTTATTTTTCCTTAAGCCAGTAGTGTCCTGAAAGAGCTCTAGACCTTTCAAAATCATGTTCACAGTGGGATTGTAATTCCTCTACCGAAGACAAAGATACACACATATAGTTCAGCTTGATCCTAAAGGAACACTGTTAACATAAGGGTGAACTGGGGGATTTTTGCATGAGTCATCACTAAGCTAATGAAAGAATGAGGAAACCCAAGGTATCACCCTCTTCACATCCTCGGGAGTAAAATTGCAATTCAGCCGAGCCCTTTGGATCTTCACTCAGATTTGACCCCTGACAGATTATTTACTCCTTCAGTCCATACCTCTTTTCCATTCAAGTACCCAGCAAGATCACCCTATCCTAAGCCCCTCTTTGACTGAAAAAAATCCTGAAGCAACTCCATTAAGCATAAGGATGAATTTGGGGCTTTAGCACATGTCATCGGCCAGGTCGGGGCAATAGTTGCATATTATTTATGAGGCCCTGTTTAATTTGTTGTTATACAAAACTAATATAAATATTTCTGAATTTGGAGTCCCCTAAAATTTGGAGGCCCTATTATGTCAAGCACCCCGACTCAACCCTAAAACCGCTTCTGTGACATCACCGATCTAGTGAAAGTATAAGGAAACCCTGTCTAAACTCTACAAGTACCCAACAAGCCTCTGTAAAAGTCCACAAAGCTGGGTAATTTTTTTTTGACCTTTTTTTTTAAAAAAAAGTCGAAAACTAACCCTCACCCGAAAGTATTTCGAAATATGACCTTTTGTAAACCGTTGTTACTGACAGCGGTTTTAAGAGAGTCAATATATTGACTTTATGGGACTTGAATTTACCTGGTGTAAAACCGCTGCCAAGGACAACGGTTTTACTTAAAGGTAAAATCGATGTCCTTGGCAGCGGTTTTACATTGGTGTTTAAACATTTTTTGATGATGGGAAATGAGGTCTGAAAATTTACTAAGTGTAAAATCGTTGTCATGGACAACGATTTTAAATTTTTTTTATTTTTTTTTGTAAAACCGCTGTCCTTGACAGCAATTTTACACTTGATAAATTCAAATCCCATAAAGCTAATACTAAAACCGCTTTCACTGACAGCGGTTTACAAATGGAGGTCATATTTCGAAATACTTTCAGATGAGGGTTAATTTTCGATTTTTTTTTTAAAAAAAAAGTCAAAAATAAAAATTAGCCCACAAAGCTCCCTAAACACTATAAGCCATTATTCATCTAGTCACCATCCCTATTCTGAATTGAGTCGATGCTATTTTGAACTCTACTACTTTTAATGCTTTGATGAAATAATTTTTGTATTTTCATCCCCATCCACAAAGCACTGAATTTTAGCCTTTTGCATTTAAAAGGAAATCCAAATAGCATGTGCTGTTTTGTATATGTCACAAACAACCTTGCCTTCTTAAGGAATGCTAAGTTATAATCATAAGGATTATTATGTAACAACTTTTGAGCAGCCAAGTACTCCTACGATACTCCTCTAATTCTTGAATCCATAACAAACGGTAGATCATAAAACACTTTCCTATTAATATCCTTGAGGTCATTTTTCAGAGTCTTGAGTTTCTGACTATAAACATGGAACAACCTATATTGGCTTGCTCCACTTCCATTGCACAACACCTTTGAAAGTAGAAGGTTGTGCCCATGTTAAAAAACATAAATGGTTTCTTACCAATAAGAGCATGATATATCATATATGCATAGCCAGACTACACCATTGTCCAAAATCTCCTCCGGGCAAATAAGTTACCTCCCCTATTGGCCAAAGATCACTCCATTTCTTTATTAATAAGAAGTATGTAAATCTTATAAAATACCTGTCAGATCCCTCTTGCTTATTTGTGAATGCCCCTGAACTGACAGTAATCAACGCGTCTCCTGAAATCCTCCACCTCACTTAATCTAACACTAGCTCCTATCCTTGCATCCAAATTTAGAAGAGCATCAAAGCCTCCCAAAGCAATCCAAGCGCATCACTACTCTCCTTTAAGACTTTCCAGAGATAAATTCCATCCTTCCCCCACTCATTCCATAGACAAAGGTGCAGAAAAACTTTGCTGCACCACTTTAGTGTCCTATGAGAGTGATGACTTCAAACTTGAAATTTTTTAGTGGACTAGACATACAAATTAGGAATGAAATAACTGTATATATAATTGCTCCATAATAGTTTTAGGTTAATTAGCTAGATTATTTTCAATTAATAAAATACCGCCACCATTTTATTCCAACCACCCCTACCCTAAAATGACACTTTTGCTCTTTAACTAAAATTAATAAAATTCAACATATTCATAAATTTAGACTTAAATTCCTTCGCACTTCCGTCAATCCCCTGCCAACCACCAACTCCAACCTCCGACGACCGTGTTTTTGGCCAACCAACTAGCCGGAATCCGGTCAACCACCATATAAACACCGACTACCACATCCATAGTGTTGGTGGTTTTGGCGCCAATAACGACGACTTTCGATGCGATAGTTGGTGTTTGTGTGGTGGTTGACCAGATTCCGGCAAGTTGGTTGGCCGGAAAACACGGTGGTGGGAGGCTGGGTTGGTGGTTGGCAGGGGATTGACAAGAGTGAAGGGATTGAGTCTAAATATATGAATATGTTGAATTTTATTAATTTTAGTTAAAGGGAAAAAGTGTCATTTAGGGGACGGTTGGAGTAAAATGCGGGCGGCGAATAATGCTCCACATAATTAATTAGTACTTTGTTCCATTTAGTAGAAATATGTCCCTATCAGTAAAAAAAACAATTATCATTAGTAAAAAAACTAGTGCTCTTATTCATACAAATAAAACTAAATATTAATTTTTATTAGTAGAAATAAGTTTTTATTAGTAAAAGTCGATTTTACAAGGTAAAAATAACTTCATTCCAGTAAAATTTAGGAAGAATCATAGTCGTATTACTTTTAACTTCTTTCTAATCTAGGTTGGTCATAAATGAGGTGAATATAATCAGAGTTAGGGTGGAAACGAGCCGAGCCGAGCCCGAGCTCAAAAAGCTCGTGGCTCAGCTCGCCTGAGACTCATAAAGTTTGGGCTCGTGACTCGCCGAGTTTCAAATTTTGAGCTTAGGCTCGGCTCGACAAAAGCTCCTGGCTCTACTCGGCTAGGTATACGCTCATCACTTAGCTCAGATTTGTCGAATTCTTATGTGAGTAATTAAGCTCGATTTTATTTAAAGATTGGTTTCAACTACGCCCTTAATTAAACTCCGCTCGTTTAGGCTCGTCTAACCCTTGAGCCTGAATTGTTTGAGCTCGAGCTCGGGCTCGCTTTTGTATAGCTCAGGCTCGCCTAAATCCGAGCTCGAGCCGAGCTTTAGTCGATCCGATCTCGAGTAGGTCGTGAGCTAGCTCGGCTCATATCCAGCTCTAATCAGGGTATCAATTGAGTTTTAAAGGTTTTGAAAAATGATAAACATGTCCTGAGTTATATTATAGGATTAAATAAATAGATGAAGTACATATAGAGCAAACGATTAGGCATTGAATAGGTTTCGTTGGATGAACATTATGATCTTTCCCATAACAATCAAAGCTAGCATTGAGATGACATTGAGGATTCCTCTTTGATGCCTTAGTAAATACAACTATATGAGTGTTGACTGAAACAATTTGTGTTTGAAGCTCGTAATAGCGATCAATGAAGCATATTGTGAGACATGCTGGCATTAATTGATTTTCATGACTTAACCTTTGCATAACATGCGAAAGCTTGTCATTGATTCCCTTGTAACATTAGTAATATTGTGTGACATGTTGAAAAAACACTTGTGTCATGTGCGATAAAAGTTTGAAACATATATGAAACGGTGATGTGGGTCAAACTTTCAGCCTGAAAGTCTAGGCTAGACCTTTTCCTCACGGGTTTGGTTCGATACTAACGGGTTTAATGCTGTTGGGACAGATTGAAACGGGTTGTTAATTATTTTCTGATCGGTTTGATTTCGGGTTAATAATTAGATCTGGTCAAATCATTTATTTACTTAATCGGTTTCGTTTGGGTTCGGTCCTGGTTGGACCAATTCGGGTTTGAACGGTTCAGGTTTGACCGAGTTAAGATGGTTTATTTCGGGATTGGCTCGACTTTGGGACAAGTCCAATTTGGATGGGTTAATTAAGACAGTTTGTTTCAGGCCATTTCAAGACAGTTTGGTTCGATTCATAATTAGTTTACAATTATTTTGTGAATCGCATTTTATAAGTTAGGTTAAATTCATAATTACTTAGTTTCTATTATGCACTAGTCAATTCTTTGACAATAAACAAAAAATTGTTAAGATCATGATTTTAGTTTAATATGACGGATTTGGCAAGATCTGATTGAATTTTAGAAACATGCGATCCTACATAATAACGTATTTACATTTATAACTCTCAAAAACTTTATCAACAATATTCCTTATTTTTTATTGTTTTGAAGAAAAAAAGGACAATTTATAAAACCATAAAATGTTAAAAATCATAATCATCAACTTATTGGAAACCAATACAAATAAAGTATAAAGGTATGAATTTGTTATTTCGATAAAAATATCAATCATCATATCCAAAAATCATAATCTTATTCAAGATCGTTAAAACTAAGGGTGCGCAAAATAACCGTAATCGTAACCGTTAACTGTGTATAACCGGTTCATATTAACGGTTATTTTACAGAACCGTTAAGAATTAATGGTTACAGTTACAGTAATAAATTTTTGTAACGGTCACCGTAAGTTAACCTATATTATTTTGAAAAAAGTAAACTAAAAGGCTAAAACATGATTGAATGTCACAAGTTCTTTTTATGCATGATCAAACCTTGTGTAAATATGTGTTATTACGGTTATAGGAAGATCCAAATGAGCTAAGGAATCATACAAGTAGTTTCACAATATTAGGTGCACAAGTGCATAAAAATGGAACAATGAAATGGTTAGTGGTTAACCGTTAACCTTACCGTTAAATATCGGTTAATCGTTAATCGGTTACCATTACTTAAAAGTATGGTTATAGTTAGCCATTTCAATTAACCGTTATAACGATTAACATTTTTTAGCAATTAGGCCAATTAACTCATTTGGATAATCTGTCCTGTTTACATTTTTTTAGCATGTTAGAAATAAAGCCATTTGACTCAGCCTTACATAGTTTTCTAAATCCCATGTTTAACTGTAGTCTATACTCGCCCCTAAAGTCTTAATAAATCGCTTCTAATATAGCATGCATATAAAACCAACACTTTATTATATCTTCTTTAAATACATTTCCCCACTCGTTTTTATTGGAGTAATTATTATTCGATGTCACTGCTAGTTGTAAGTGCTATGCGATTGTTTTCTTACTCGTTTGCTTGACCATAATATCAATATATGTGAATACATTGTACATGCGTGGATGTCTAGTTGAGTTTAAGAAATGTAAGAATATATAATTAGTTTATGTATTGTTGTGGATTTGACTACTTATTATGGTGGTTTGTCAAACTTAACTTAGCTTTTACGTTTTGAAATGCATAAATTATTGAAGTGTAAGACAGGTTTTTGAGATGATAATTTGATATGCAATTATAACCTTGGCAGTTGAACAAACTTTTTAAACTTTGTAATTATAGTAATAGAGGCAACCTTCTAGCCTAGTCATAGTTAATATTCTTAATATTTTAATATTCATAGTTAATAGGTATAAGTAATTGATGCTTCTAAGTTGGAATATTATGAAATAATAAGTCGTTTGTTAAGAATCCTAATAATTTACAAAAAATGTGATTTGAGTATGATAAGTCTATTATTGGGTTAACAGGTTAATTTTAAACATGTCATCTTAAATTGGGTTAAGGGTCACTATCACTTATGCCTTATTGGTTTCTTGTCAGGTTGAATCGAGTTCATTCTGTTACTAATCGGCTTACATTTGGATTGGGTTATTAACAAGTTAGGTCATTTCGGAATCGGGTTATATTCGGGTTGGAGCCGATCGGGTTCGGTTCGGGTAGTATTTCTGATTAAACCAATTTTCGGGTTGGATTTAGGTCAGGTCGGTACAGGTTACGGGTTACACCTTTCGGGTTGTAAACCAATTCGGGGTAAACGGATCGGATCAATACAGTCAGGTTCATGGTTGACAGCCTTACTAACCAGTTGAGAGTTAGAGAGTGAAATCGGGCCGAGCTACATGGCCTTGTCAGCCCGTCTCTTCGACGTATATGGTCCATCCAATTCAATTTGTGCATAAGCCGTATATGCATTTACTTATGCAAGGGTTGTTTTGAGTATTTCTTGGTTGCATGTCAATCTATGATTGATAACTCATATGGATCCCACTAAAATTTGAAAATTATGTTTTTTTTTTGGAAATTATTCCGTGTTGTACGTATAATATGATATTACAAAGTTGACTCGATGAATGCGCTTATAAGGTGAACCCAATAACTGGTTTATACGAAGAATATGATTCAACTAGAGGTTATAATGGGTTGGATTGGGTTGGATTCGATTTGAAATATGTCAACTCAAACCCAACCTGTTTATTAAATGAGTTAAAAATTTCAACCCAATCCAACATGTTATGGGTTCGGTTGACCCAACCCAACTTGTTAAATAAGTAAAAGTCATTTGAGTTTTTAATTTTTCAAGTTCTAAGCAATGCAAAATAAAATCTCAAATCTTAACATAGTATTAATACAATCAAATTAAAAAGTTTGACAATATATTAAGAAGAGGTAAAGAGTATTGAGAAGTGAAAAAGAGTTAAAGAGCACTGAGAAGTGAAGAAGAAGTCACGAAGGGATGAAGAAATGAAAAATTAAAGACTAAGAGTGAAGCGGCAAAATGCAAATAGAAAGTAGAAACTAGGGTTGACTTGAGGTAATTATGACTTGATTTTATGACTATCATTAATTAAATCCAACTCATATGTAAAAATCAAACCCAATAATAAACAGGTCGGATCGGCTTGAAATCGGGTTGGAAATTTCAACCTGACCCAACCTGTTTATTAATCGGATAGGGTTGGATTAATCTATTTAATTAATCGGGTTGAAAAATTCAACCCAACCCTTAATAAATGAGTTGGATTCGGGTCGGGTTGACGAGTTGGGTCAGTTTTTGCCACTCTAATTCAACCATGATATAATGATATCATATATATTATCATGCACTGGTGTTGGGTTAGTTGACGATAAGAAATATTGGAACAACATATAGAAAATAAACTTTGGGGCCTAAAATTTGATGCAAAATCACAGAGAAGTCGTTAATATTTTTCTTTTACTAATCGCTAATGAAATGTTAGGAAACTTTGGTCACGTTGAGTCAATAAATTTCAGTCCCTAAAGGGCTCTTAGTGGTATATATCTCTTAATAAAAGCTACATTTTCATTTTATATAAGTAATGAGGGGCTCTTATTAATAGTTTGGGGAGAATAGTTTTGGAATAATAGCCTCTAACTCTTAATAAGAGTCCCTTACTTTAAGGTCATCTTAAATATATGTGGGCTAATTTGTGCTAACTAGTTTTAAATAAAAAAAAATAGAGATTAAGAGCCATAGTGTATTCAATTCATGGCTTTATTCGATTACCGAGGATTTCATTCAAGCATTTAGGCAACTAATGGCAGTTGTTGCTATCAGTCTATCACACATTGAATTAAATCAGGAATTAAAATATCGAATTCTTACTATAAGGTATCATCATGTTATTGGAGAAGTAATGTAAAAAAAAAAAAGTTTTTGGAGGAAGTAAGTAGAGATGGCAACGGACCGGATCCCTATGGATCTCAGATTTGTTTTTCAAGGATGGATCCAGATCCAACGAATTCGGTTATACACGGGTTCTATGTATTTTGCCTATTTTTTTTGCAACAATAACAAGTTTCAAATTTATAAATCTGCATTTTACATCTATGACAACAATTCAACGAAGGATATAAATTCAATACTTAAATACAATTTATATAACTACTCTCAGGCTACAAAACAACAAAGTACAAAATCAAATTTTTACATTTCTTTTGAATAACAATACAAACAAATACAAATGAGTAAATGAAAAAGGGTAATAGATCTGGTTATTATGGTTAGACCCGTACCAGGATCCGTTTTCAGTCATAGGACCAGGATCCGACCCTGATCCATCGGGTCTAAATTTTGAAGACTCGTATCCGCAAAAAAGATATGAATCCACGGATCCGAGTCGGGTCCAATATCCGTTGTCATCCCTAGAAGTAAGTGATAAAAGTTCTTCTTAAGACAAATATAGTAATTAATAAATTTTGTAAAAATTATTGACTATAGTTATGTTTTCTTCAACTTATTTTTGTTTATGTTAAGTCAAAAATCCCTTCGTTTCTTTTTACTCTTCATATTTGTTTTTGCACATATCTCAAAGCAAACTTAAATTTTAAATATCTTTAATTATGTATTTGTAAAAAATATAAAAAATTGATATTTGAAAAATATACATTGAGACAAATCTTCTAAGATCTCATATGATTATATTTTTATATATTAGGAAGAAATTATAGTTAAAGTTTGATTTTAAAATCTATAGATTATAAATGAAAAGAAAAAAAAGAATCGAGGGAATGCTATTTTTGGATTGCTTTTTCAATATAAGCTTAGTTACATCTTGAATGAATCCCAAACACGTCATTTAAGGTAAAATTTGAAATTATAAAATGCTAGTTAGGCCTAGCTACGCTAATATGGACACAACTAATATTGATTCCAGTTCCTAATTCGACACGTTAGTGCGCATTAGCAATGCCCTATGATTCTAATTATACATGGTCATTGGCCCCCTCCACTAATAAGATTTATTGACAGCTGATACTACCAAATTAAAGTATACAATATAGAAATATTCCAAATTCTAAACCTAGATATGTATTATTATGTAATGTAGCATTACCATGTTACAATTTTGTGGGAAATTTTTTATTTTGTCTGCCACTTTAAGGTAATTCCATCAACCAACAATTGTCATTTGTGGGAATCAACAAGGGCATGAAAGGACATGAGCAATAACTCAACATCAACGTCTTGTTTTGCGTAAATTAGATGGTGCATTTGGGTACATCATGCTCATGGTATACCCGCTCCAAATAAAATATACATTATGTACATGGAAAATGTACATAATACACATGTCAGTCATGTGGAATGTAAAATTGAATTTCATATAACTGACATGTGTACTATGTACATTTATTTGGAATGGTGTACCATACTCATGATACACTCGGATACACGATTCACCTGTTGCTTGTTTTGCTCTGTTTATTCTGCAGCTAGCTAGTCTGCCAATTTATACGTGATTTTTTATTGCATGAAGGACACTTTAGTTAGGTGTGCTATATGCCTATATATATTTCATTTACTATTTTAGCTTTTCTTTATGTCAATGTCCAAATTCTAACTCATGCAAATTGCGTAATTTACTCCCAGTTTTATAAGGATCTTTTGTCGTTAACAACATAATAAATTTTGTTGATTATGATATTTGTAACAAAACTAACCCCTGCTGCTGTTTTATCAGCTATTACATTGCATAATGTTATTTGACAGTGCTCCATAGTAGTAATTGATATTTTATAAGGATAGAAATGATACAATGAATACTTTGTATATGTTATTAAAGGTTATGGACAAGTTTTAGGCCATGTTTGGATTGAGGGAGACGGATTAAAGGGGTGATGAAGGTCATACTAATGAAAAATGAAGGTAAATAGAGGTGGTGTGACAAAGGAATAAGGTGGAAAAGAAGATATTATTATGGTGGTAAGAAGGAATTGGGAGATTGATTATTAATTAATCTCATTATGGTACTAATAACTAATATAGGGGTGTAGAATATATCTATTATCCCCTCAAATAAGGATATTAGTTCCCCTTTCATCACACTATTAATACCAACATTTCCCTTATAAACCACTTACATTAACCTTATTTTTCATTGATTTGACTTTTATTACCCCTAGTACATTACCTCTAATCCAAACATGTCCTTAATAAAGATGTGTTAGCTATTGCAACGAACATCCATTTGCACCTGGTGAAAGAATATGAAATATGTAGTCTATATTAATATTAAATTACACTCGAATATAAGATGTGTGGGAAAGAACTCAAAACTATAAGAAAATAAAATGAGGTAAAAAATTAGATTACAATAGGATGTTTTTCATTTTATGCAGAAAAGACAGTACAACAGTACATTACTATATACTTCATTGGTTTTTAAATTGTAGCCATGAGTTCCAATTATTTTTTTTTTTTGTTGGGACAAGAAAGAATATAAACATTGTCAATGATAATTCAACTAAAAAAGAAATCCTTAAATTGTTAATACTTTTATGGTATACATATGACTCAATCTATGAGGTCTCAAATATATTACCTTCAACTTTTGTGTTTTACAAATTCCTAAGACCTTATTCGAAAAAGGTCTAACATACGTACTGGAATTCAAATTAGCGAACGGAAGAAAAGTAGTAGTGCATGATGACTAATGACTTGAGATCTTCTCATTGTCAATCATAGATTTAATAGTGTACAATGATAACATTTCATATGCCCCATAGGCCATTACATGATCGTTAGAGCAAACAAACCAATGACCAAAGTTTGAGCACAAGTACTCTCTTCGTTCTTTATTTTTTTGCTTCTTCTTTAAGATACTATATATTTAGACTCAAACTTTGACTACAAGTTCTCTTCAATTTAGATAAAAAATATATTCATTTGCATTCTTGATAGATTTCTCTCGATGTTTATATTCTTGATAGAAATTTTTTTTTGTAACTTTTACAAATACACAATTAAAAATATTTGAATTTTTATAGAAACAGTTTCATTAAGTCACGAGTATTCCTCCAAGTTTCATAATCTAATTGTTTTGTACCTGCGGCCCATGCCCGACTTTTTTTGTTCTCATTCATTCTTGATTTACATGTATGCCGCTTTAATAATTAATATTATCGCGATTACATTATTAAAATACGTCCTGATTTATTCGCATTCATTCAATCCTAACTAAATTATATTCTGCGTTAAAGAAATTCTAAATATTTGAGATAGGAAAGGCAATGGAAAGTATATTTTCTAGGCAAGAAATTGATAATTTGATCTAAATAATTTTTTCTACACCTCTTTGATTGATCTCTTTTCTAAAAAAAACGTACACTTAACGGACCTCTCTTTTTAACTCTCAGGTTGTAATGTAGTTCTTAAAACTTGTCATCTATTTCAGAATTTTTGCCATTTTTCATCAAAACTTTGGGATAGTATATTAGTAAATATATAGATGGCAAATTAAGGTGAGTGAAAGTGGTTGTATAAGAAATGTAAGATTGGTAACCTAGAGTAACATAAAGAGGGAGAGACGAACTAACACCTTTGTTTTAGGGTAGCTTTTATCCTCCATAATGAGTAACAATTTCCCAATCTCTTCACTTTCCCATACTATCACTACAATATTTTCTTTATCATTATCTTTACTTACATTTATTTTTCTTTTAACTTGGATTTTTTCTCATCCAAACTTAATCCATCTCCCTTGATCCAATCATGTCCTAATTACAGGCCACTACTATAAATGGTACGGTAGACAACGATCAAGAAAAGCAATAAACAACTATTTAACAACTGCTATAGATGAAAGCTAGGGATGGCAAATCAATCTAAATCTGACCGAGTCCAATTTGGTTCGAAGGAAAAAGTCCGTTTCAAACCTGTTTAAAAAAGGTTCGACTTTGAATCCAATAAAAAAACTTAACTCTGAATAAGAGATGGGTCAGATTCGGATTGTATTACATGTGACCCGATTGTGATTCGAGTCCGATAGTCCGATCCCAATGAGTAGTATCAAGGCTAGTATTAAAAAAAAGCCCAAATATAATAACCCAAAATAAAAAAAATTATATAAATAAATAAACCATGGTATTTGCTTATGTTGTATAATTTTTTTTATTTACTTTATGTATTATAAATGAATTATAGTTTTAGTAATGAAATTAACAAAAAAATAGGTAAGAAAATATTAAATTTGGGATCGAATTCAAAGGTCTGACGGATCGGATCGGATTCGGAGGTCCGATGGATCGGAGTCGGAGTCGGAGTTTGCGGATTCAAAGTCGGATTTGGATCCAAAATTAAGGTCCGAAAACTTGTCGGATCGAATTTTGTTGGATTCGCTCTGACTACGATCCATTGTCATTCCTAATGAAAGCGTTGCCATAGATAGTTACATACTTATATAGGTACCCTTACAATGGTAGGGTGGAACCGTTGTTAATTGTATGTATTCTACCTTTCCACTAGTTTTGTCTTTTCTTCCCTATTTTTGGCTATGAAATGGTTCATTCTAACTCGTACGTGTAGAACTTGAATCTACATCTATTTGTATGAGCACATCCCTCTACCATTTGAGCTAATATAGTTATTCCCTACCACTAAGTTTGATAAATTTTGGGTTTTTAGAGTAGAATTATGTAAATGAGAAATTCCTAATTTATACCTGATATAAGTATTATTTTTATAATTTTAGTCATATTAAATTAAATTAAAATAGAATGATTTTGTATGGGAATAGCTTTTTGAAATTTTTAGATGGGAAATACAAGAAGAATAAAAAAGAACGGAGGGAGTATTTTAGAGGTAATGCGCTTGATTTAAATAAACCTAATATATGTGAAAGATATATATAATTTAGGGGTGATTGGGCCAATACCTAAGTTAAGCCACAATTTGTAGTGTATGCTCTTCCCTTTAATATAGAGATTGGTGAAGAAAGTGATTTAAATTCACATTTCATCTTATACATATAGTCAATATAATAATAATAATTCAATATATTCTCTTTCTCAACAACAACAACAACAACAACAACAACAACAACAATAATAATAATAATAATGATACAGAGTATATATTAATTATTATTATATAAAATATTTGATAAATATTCATGGTTCTTGATAGACATATCAAAGATCTAATTTTTTTAAAGAGTTTAAAAGTACCATTCATCGCATAAATGTAAATTTTTGAAATATAATGCACGGATATAGATAATGAATGAAGAGTACAATACTTTGTTTTTATCAATGATGAATATGAATGACAATGGATCGGAGTTGGAGCGGATCCAACAAAATCCGCATCCGATCCGATAAATTCGCGGACCTTAATTTTGGATCTGAATCCGCAAACTCCGACTCCGAATCCAAATCCGTGAGACCTCTGAATCCGATTCGATCCGTCGGACCTTCGAATTCGATCCAAAATGTAATAGTTTCTTACCTATTTATTTATTAGTTTCATTACTAATACTATTATTCCTTTATAACATATAAAGTAAATTAAAAAAAAATTATACAACAAAAGCAAATATCATGGTTTATTAATTTGGTTATTATATTTGAGTTTTTTTAATACTACTCATTCGGATCGAACTATCGGATTCAGATCACAATCGGGTCGGATATAATACAATATCCGAATTCGATCCATCTCCTATTCGGAGTCGAAGTTTTTTTTATCGGATTCAAAGTTTTTTTAAACGGGTTTGGATCGGACTTTTTCTTTCAGATCGGACTCGATTTGGATTCGGATTGAAATTCCATCCTAATGATGAAAAGACTAACAATATTCTCATTAACTTTCAAATTCTATAAGAGTGAGTACCATATGAGTATTTTTAATGCTTAGTTCAGCCTTATTAAATCTTATATAGTAATATTGATCATGGAGTATCCAATAAAGTTTCTAAAAGATATCAAAGTGCTCCATTTGGTTTCTCTAATGTGGATTTTTTTAGAGGATGTTGTTATACATAGGCCAACAACGCAATCGATCACTGAATGGGTGATTGATTTCCTTCAACATGTCATAAAGAACAAAAAGAATAGCCCTACGATATATTATAGTTTTTCACTAGTCGATCTTTAACTGTACCTCTAGCTTTTAATCATGGACAACTTCAAATGCACCAATATAGGAAGCTCAACAGAGAAAAACCATTAGGGTTTACAGCTCATGTGTTGCGCAATATTAATGATTGTTTTTGTCACTGATATTGAAAACAGTAAAATTTGTAATTCATACAGCAATTATTCTGCATTAGTAAGTGTTTGGTAGCTAATATTCTGGTTTATTTATTTATTTATTTTTCAATTATAAATCCGTCCCTTTTTATTAGACCCGGAAAAATCTCAAAATGCTTAATTTACTTCAATGCACATTTGGTAAACATGCAAAATATATATACTAGAAATTACCGGTTTTAATTTTGGCCAATTAGCGATGTACTCCTTAATTTTTCTTGAATCATATATATTATAATAGCAAGTTGAGTGAACCCTAATAATATGACCCAATCAAATGACTTGTATATACTATTAAAAACTCGTAAGAAGAATCACTCTCAAATTGATTATAATTATAAATGTTTACATATGTAATAACTTATGGAGAAATTCCTAATTTATACCTGATATAAATATATTATGGAGCATTTTTTTGTAATTTCAGTTCTATACCTGAGATCATAACGTCTATATGTATTTTTATACTTTCTATATTTCTATATCTGATATAACAATACCTATATTATCCAGATATAATTTATATCAAATATGAGTAGAAAAGCCTCGTAACTTATGTGTCACAGCAGTGTCACATAAGCATGATCAAGCTAATCGAATGGAGGCCATAAGCTGACCACACACTACATACATGACAGTGTAAAACATGCGCAACTAGATAGAAAGTCTAAACCACGTTGATTCCATATGATAGGAACTTGCCCTTACTCTTTGACAGGAGACTTATTCTTTGAGCTTGAGAAGAGATCAAATTACTACATGCAATTTGTATAACTTTTTACATTCAATCAAACGATTACATGAAAAGCTACAAAACTCACATGTATAATATGTAGTAACTCTAAAAGCTACAAGTGAATTAATAACAAAACACATGCTTAAGGATACTAAACCTCAATCATATCAAATTACAAATTAATTAATGAACATATATTTAGGAAATTAAGATCGAGTAAATGTTTGGTAATACTAAGTAGAAAGATAAACACAAGGAGTTTATAAAACAGAAGGAATTTGTTTAATTCATAGGTATAAACAGAAAAAGAATAATATATGAAGGCACTAATATTAAGAAACTATTGACAAATCCTTGGCTCCTCAGCCCATGGAATTGGAATTTTCGTGGCAATAATATTCTGAATTTAAGAATGATTAGAATATTGAAATGAGGATAAAACAATTTGACATCTTCACATGAAAGGTGAAGTAGGTGGCAAACATGTGGCCCAAGTTATAATAATATATAAATCAAAGTGTATTTAGTAGTATGCAATAGCATGTTGCAAAAAAAGGAAATTTTAGAGGGATCCACTTTCCCAAAGGGGTATGAACTATAAACTAAGAAAATTTTGAATTGGGGCAATCAATAAAAGAGCATAACATGTAGCATAAAGGTGTCATTATTTGAGGAACCACCATCACAATGTTCTCAATGTTGAGAGTTGAGACGGTCCAATGTTTATACATTCCGGTGCTTTTTCAATACATTTCTCTTGCGCAATGACCACTATGGACGGCTCCAAAGCCTGAATTACATGACCACCGTCCTAATCAACGTCTCTACTTGCAAGTATTACCAACTACTAAGTGCTGTACTCTGCTAAAATATGGGATTCAATATGCTTCCATGTCCATGTTATTTGAACTCAACTAGTTATTGATTTTTTATTATTATTAATAGCTACTTAGTTTAAATAAGGAGGATATTTTAAATGAGAATGATTAGATGATATCTTGGTTCTTCATCTCCTAAATTCAATTGATGATATTTTACGTACGCGTAGTGACCCTTTTTAACTCATAGTGACCAAATAACTTTTTCCGCTTATAGTGACTTTTTTTTTATAATGATGTTTTTTTTATTATTATAGTGACCATTTTTTATTATTATATAAACCATTTTTTACATGAAAAAACTAGCGTTGGATCTTATCATTTGAATGGTTAACATCTCTTATTCTTCTTCTTATTTTAAGTACTCTTCTCATTGGATCTCTCGAATATGTGTGTGACAATACTACATGCGACTTAATGATATTCTATTGCTTTTTTAAAATACTAGATCTTATCGGATCTTAATGGTTAATAATAGGTCGTATTTTTGAAATAATTCATGCTTGAAATAGCATGATCAATTGTTCTCTTCTTCCATATATTCATTCCTATTTTATTTACCTTTCTAGAGATGATTCCTCTTCTATATAAAGTACATGGGATGAAACCTTAGATCCTACGAACAATGGACATAAGGCGGCTTTCTTATAAATACAATTATCAAGGACTAAATTGTTCTACTGATATATTTGTTAAAAAATTTATAAAATTAAAGATGGTCTTACTATAAAGTAATACGAGTAGCTAGCTATTTATAAAACCCTTTAAATTTCAATTAGTAACACCCTTTATAAAACTTTTTTTCACTCTAATACTCATGCCCTCTAACAATTCTGTAAAACATAAATATGTAAATTCTGTAAAACATGACGTATGACATGCTTTAAGCTATATTCCTCACAAAGTGAATTTTTTTTAATTGACCTCTTTTCCTCTAACTTTATATATATATATATATATATATATATATATATATACATATATATATATATACATATATATATATATATATACATATATATATATATATATATATATATATATATATATATATCCACATTTGAGTAATTTGAGCACACCTAGATCACGATAATATAACATAGTAGTTAGTACTCCCATATTCCTTGAGATTCTTAATTAATTTTGGGTTCCTTTATTTATTATGTGAAGTTCTTCCTACCTTTTAGTAATACATTTCTCATATTTAATATTTAACTTGCATTGTTATCCTCCTTTAATTTGCCCTTTTTGTCAGACTAAACTCAAATCCAGATTAATTCTCACTAAATCACATCATCTCTTCTATCTGAGAAGTGAAAGTACGACAGACTTTAACACTATAATATCTCCTTAATTTCCTGGATTTCCTTGGCTTCCCAACAATAATGTCAAGAAGAATTTTATGATAAGGAACGTATATTATTATACACAATTACGTACATACGGAGTATAACTAAGATTCAATTTCAGAAGTAAATCAAACATCCAAGTAAATTAATCTTTTCTGTTACAGATTTACAGTACGAGGTCACAAATATTTACCACTTCATAATTTCCATCAATACCATCATTAATAATATCCCACCATCGTATCATCGATCACCTCTTTTCCTTTACCCCTAAAATTAAAGTTGACTCTCGCAATAAATAGATGAAAACAAAAGCTAATGCTAAAAGGCAATCAAAATAATGGTGAATAGAGGGACTAGATAGGTCTAGCTACTAGGCTTGCGAGCTACATTGCTTGAGTTCCTCTTGAAATTTTCATAAACCTAACCTCGTTAATTAAGTTGAGCTTAACTCATTCAAGATTTTGTATAATACTTTGAGTATCTCAAGATATTTGGAAACAATTGATCAATAGTATGATTGTCATAGTATAAATAATTTCATCAAGACACAATTAAAAATTCGATCTCACATTAAATATATTATATGTTGAACTAAGTTAAATTGACCGTTTGATCACATATATAAAAATTAAAACTCATCAAAAAACTCCAATTTTAGGGTGGATTCAATTTAATTCAATTTATTTTTATTGATGTGAAATAATTTTGCTTGAATAAGTCATGTTAATTTATTATATCGGAATTTATTATAAGTCATGTAAAATTAAATTGACTATTTTAAATTTATTTAATTTTATTTGATCTTATATATCTTAATACATCTAATCTATGTTAACTTAATTTTTTTGAAATAAGTTGAAATAATAAAAGTGCAACGAGCTTAGCTTGTTGAGTAATTTAACATCAAGCTTGAGCTCGGCTTGGGGTATAAAAACATAGGAGACATATTAAACAATAAAACCTTGCCTTCTAGTTTAATTAAGTGCCAAGCCCCCTAAGGGAATTTCCCACACGTCAAAAATGTCAAAATACCATGATTTCCAAGAATAGTATGATTCCTCCCACAGTCCCACCATCTCTAAATCTTTATTATTCCAAGATGCATGTTGATATAACAACTATAACATTACACCTCTATAAATAATCTTCATTATAATCTCCAAACTACATAATTTAACCTACAACTTAACTGTGTCTCAAAAATCTAAATTTATATTCTATATAAGCTCTATACCATGTCTTCACCCATTGCATACCATGCAATAACAAGAAACAGTGGTTTCCCTAGCTCAAAATATGCATCAAAATCCTCTAAAAAATGTGATGCTATCAATAGGAATTCGTTGGCTTTTGGTGATACCCAAAGTCTAAGCACTAGCAAAGGCGATAGCAACTTGATGGCAACTCATTTGGCCACTAGGTTGCCTCCTGTAATTGCTCCTCCTGCACCGAAAATAGAACAAACAAAAAATGGTGGCAGACTAACTGCTTGGACAAGCATTAGACAAGAAAGATGGGAAGGAGAACTTCTTGTTCATGGTGAAATTCCCTCATGGCTGGTACGTATTAGTATCTTAAAATACTATTACTACTCCTTGTATCTTTTTTTTTTTTTTTTTTTTGGAATTTTATCATGTGTACGTACGTGCTCGTATGTATATACATCGTCTTTTGAACTTTTTTCACATGTTATTTGATTGCAAAGTTGTTGCTTTGAGAAGATTGTCAAAATTTTGGTCCTTCGGTAGAAAAATCTATACCTCGTATGTGCTTGATTGGACTATGAGGATGTGGCTTGATTCAGTTGAAATCAATCACTTGGACTAGTACATACAATATCCTCATTCCTATCCATAAGGGTTTTTTTTTTTTTTTTTTTGAGTGTAAATACTCAATATTTTACTTGGCCCATGTATACTTTTATCCACCGTTATTAACCCATTAGTTATTTTGTAGTACTGGTTAGTATGGCGCAATAATTGTAATAAGATCTTGGGTTCAAATAGAGAAAGTGTTGTTCAAAACAATCGGAGGGTTTAAATAGAAAGAGTGTTAGTTGTTCAAAATAACCTTCAATTGTAAGAGTATTAAAAATTGACGACTGTAATAAATGTCATCAAAAGTGATGCTCGAGTTTTATTTTAAAATAAAATAAAAATAATTATACATTAATCACTCTTAAGGTAAAGTCAACCGATATGATATAATTAGACTATACAGTTTTATAAAGTTTCACCATTAAAATGTTGGGTCTCAAATCGAATTTTAAAAGTAAAACTGATGTTGGGACTCGACATTAAAGAAAAAAAAATATTAGAAAAAGGCTTTTGTAACATAAATAGAGACTCGCCATTAATAGACAGACCATCAAACAACAATAAATTTCAGAGAATCTATCCATTAAACCTATACTATATCCTTAATTACGTTTCATCTTATAGTTCCTTGTAAAATGACTTTTTTTTATTTTTTATTATTATTACATGCAAGGGAAATTCCGACCAATTAGGTTGGAGGCAAACTTTTTGTAGCCGTCAACCTGATCATTATGCCTGCTATGTATATAATATATATGATAGATCATTGCCCAGTAAAACCATTGCACTAATAATAAAGTAACATTTTAAAATATTCTTAATGTATAAGTTAATATATTATGTTAGTTGCACCTTAATGCAACGATAATAATGCATGTTGAAGTGCAGCGTGGAACATATCTTAGGAATGGTCCGGGCTTATGGCATATGGGAGACCACCATTTCCGGCACCTCTTTGATGGCTATGCCACCCTCGTTAAGCTTCACTTTGAGAACGGAAGGCTCATTGCCGGCCATCGTCAGCTAGAATCCGACGCGTATAAGGCGGCAAGGAAGAACCGAAGAATATGTTACAGGGAATTTTCTGAAACCCCTAAAGCCAAAAATTTTCTGGATTACATTGGTGACTTAGCCAATCTCTTCTCTGGTGCTTCACTTACTGATAATGCTAATACAGGTACATGGCTAATTAATATCTTGTGTAAGTAGCATACTTATTATCGATGCAAACAATTTCATAACATGCTTATGTATGTTGACTACGTTACTACCATCATAATTAAAGATAAACATGCATGTACAACAATCGTGACACTGCAATCTAATCTAGGCCAGTATAAGGGTTGTAAAAGTTTAGATGCCTTTGTATAATTTGAACTCCTAATCACAATAATTTGTACGAATCAAAATTATATGCCGGAGTTAAGACTGTTATAAGGTGTTACTTGATGATATAAACGTAGATATCTCCTACAATAAGTAGTCTCCAAGGTATGTGTAAAATGGCCAAAGTGATTTCTTTTAACACCCATTAAATAATATTAAGGTGATATAAGTTGAAACTCAGATTATTTTGGCTCTACACTGCACAAAATATTAAATTAATTGGTTCGGTTTAATAAAATACCGAAGCATGTATATTATAAGTGCTTCGGTTTAAAAAAATATCGAAACATTTAAACGTTGATTTATAATATTTTCTTCAATTGCTTTTTAGATTATAAAAACCGCAGCAACTAAGACGAAGCAATTAACTAAATTTCTAACAATGTGATATATATGGAGTTATAATCACGTGAAGCTTCTTATACGCTTGTGCCTATACATGTAGGAGTGGTGAGGCTTGGAGATGGAAGGGTAGTTTGCCTAACAGAGACACAAAAAGGGTCTATAATAATTGACCCTATCACTTTGGAAACGTTAGGGAAATTGGATTTTAATGATCCCTATCAAAGGCTGCTTTTGCACTCAGCTCATCCTATTGTAACAGAAGATGAGCTGTTGACTTTGCTCCCAGATTTGGTAAACCCAGGATATCTAGCGGTCAGGATGAAAGCAGGATCAAACGGTAGGCGGGTGATTGGAAGGATTAACTGCCGTGGTGGGCCCACCCCGGGGTGGGTCCACTCCTTCCCAGTCACTGAAAATTACATAATTGTGCCGGAGATGCCCCTGAGATATGGGGTAAGGAATTTGCTAAGGGCTGAGCCTACACCACTCTACAAGTTTGAGTGGCACCCTCAATCCAAAGCTTTTGTGCATGTCATGTGTAGATTCAGCGGCAGCTTGGTATGTATCTTGTATAGCCATTACTAATGACATGCTAACATATGACACTATATATGTTTTAGTTACAGCTAGACAATATCACTAACCTTGATTTTTTACTCACAAATATAACTATTCACCTGTCTAATTTATCGAGTGCCAAACTTTTTGCTCCAAGTCTAGCTTTACTGCCTTTCATTTCTATTAAGATTATTGTATATGTTTAATGCTTAATCAGGCTCTTAATCTCTAAGTCATTCTTATTATATATGTCATTACATATTTTTAGGTGGCAACAGTAGAGGTGCCTTTGTTCTTGACATTCCATTTCATAAACGCATACGAGGAAACAGACGAGGAAGGCAACGTAACAGCAATCATTGCAGACTGTTGCGAGCACAATGCAGACACTGCTATCCTTGACAAACTGAGGCTCAAGAATTTACGCTCGTCTATTGGTCAAGATGTGCTTCCAAATGCAAGGTAAGTCGTGAAGATTATAACCACTCTAATACAATATAATAGTGCCTATGAATGGGATATATCTTGGCTTATAAAATGATATCGAGTGACTGGAATACTATATCTTGGCTTATTATAAAGTGCTGATAAATTCGGTGCAGGGTTGGTCGTTTCATAATTCCTATGAATGGGATGCCATATGGGAAGCTAGAAGCAGCACTGGATCCAGAGGAACATGGGAGAGGCATTGATATGTGCAGTATCAACCCTTCTTACTTGGGTGAAAAATACCGTTACGCGTATGCTTGTGGGGCTCGCCGCCCTTGTAACTTCCCCAACACTCTTACTAAGGTACTGCTGGAACTCATATTATGCACTCGGCAACATATACTCCTATGTATTAAGTTCTCTATACTATCACATGCACTGATGCAACTTATGTGCACAAACCTACTAAGGTACACCATTGTAATGAGTATTATAGCTCGGAACCCTCAGAATCAATCTTGAACCAATGCACAATATGCTATCGATACATTGCAAAAGACCAGTCATTCGCCATAGCAAATAGGCTGTTAGCTAGATGAAGCCTTGTAGGTCTCTCACCTATTAACAATTCGACGGTAGAAACAAATAAAATACAGACTGCATACATAGTAGTTGGACAAATTGCCAATTAAACATGTCACTGTTTCTTTTCATCAGCAATAATAAACCAAATAAACCTAATTTAGTCAAGCATATACTTCTTCTATCTCTAATTATTTATCCCATATGATTTAAAACACTTTTATTTTCAAATTCGTAAAAGTGCTATATAAAATTTTGTATTACTACTGGAAAAGATCATAGATGACATGACTTTCGTAAACCAGCCTTTTAAAATTCAAACGTAAGCCTACGTCGAAACTTTGTATAGACATGGGCGGGCCAGTATTATCAATATATTTGCTTCTTTCTCTTTTGTCGACAGTTGATGGAACTCTTACGTTTCAACAGATAACCGATAAAGCTGTGATTCCCTTAATTTTATTATATATGTTTAGTCATAATAATGTTTGCAATCTTCACGTCACTCACATGTAATAATTATAAGCCTAACAAACTTGGACCTACGATGTTGTAGATTGATTTGGTTGAGAAGAAGGCAAAATGTTGGCACGAAGAGGGTGCTGTGCCTTCTGAGCCATACTTTGTGGCTCGGCCGGGGGCTACTGAAGAAGATGATGGTAAGTTCATCATTTATGTATCCATATCAACGATCTTTTAATTGAATAAAATAGACTAGTGAACATCAACCAGCTAGAGAACAATCTCTGCGCACTCTGAGATCCACGTAGTATATTTTTGGAAATGTAACTTAGTATATTCAACCAACCAAATGACCAATTACTAAAAGTATTTCTCTAGGAAAAAAGTTACTCAATAATTTAGGTATGAGAAGTACTTCTATAAAACTTGAAGATTATGTTGAAATTCACCGAGACGTATGTGGGTGGATGCTGCAGGAGTGGTGATATCAGTTGTAAGTGGAAAAAATGGAGAAGGATATGCATTGCTTCTTGATGGCTCCACCTTTGAAGAGATTGCTCGTGCCAAGTTTCCTTATGGTCTTCCGTATGGCTTGCATGGATGCTGGATTCCTATGGATTAACTACCCCTTAAATGTACGTACTCAAGCTAGTTTACTGAAAATACTGTTATATTAAGAATTTGAAGTCTATCACCGACGGAAATAAACTTGAACACAATCAATTATGTTAAACCGACTGGCGACAGAAACTTTCACATTATGGCTCTTACGTATTCGGTGTGTACAAAGGCGAGTAGTGATGTAGATGGGATTTAAATTATTAGTCTCGGATGTAACTACACAAGAGTCAAGACTGCTAAATTAGCTGGGATACACACCACGTGTTACTTTATGGTAGGTCTTCAACCATGTTTGTACATATATTCATATGTATAAAATACTGAGAGTATAAACTAGGCCATGTATTTTCCTCGGTTTCCTTACGCTACCTTTGTAAAAATAAAATGCAACAGTATATACACATACAGTATAACTTATAACTTACAAGGCAGTAGCTTTGAGCACAAGGCTTGTCCTTCCGTATGTATTTGGGCACTTTTGTATAATTTTATGTACACTTCCTAGGTTTTTGGAGCCAAGTTTCATCTGAATTTCTTCTGTCAAGTATATAGTCTATAATGCTGTCATCACGTTGTAGTTGAGTATCAACCTCAGATCAGATTCATCCCTTTCCCATTTCAGTACTTGGTACAGCAAAACAGATATATATAGCTTCTTAGACCCGAGTTCCAGATGATTCCTTTTACAGTTCATGATACATTTAATGAAAAAGAACAACAAAATTTCAATGATTCATGAAGATATTCAGAGAGCAACTCCTGCGTACTATACAAAACATAACAATACAAGCAAATACAAAATTTTGGGAGAAGAACTAATACGTTGTACAATTTGCCAAAAAAAAAAAAATTGTAGCAGGTCAGTATCTCAAATCTGATCATTCTGAAAGCCTAAGTGCAGCCTTTTGTTTCTTCCACACTTGAAGAAAATGTAAAGTGGAGGCTATGAATCAAAAAGTGGAAATTCGTTGAATTTCAATATGAGAAGGAAATAAAATGAAAGCTTAATTCTTCGCTCCAGTTCATCCAGTTACACCCCCTCTCTCTCTAATTTCCAGAATCTCAATGCCTAATATCCGATCAGTATAAACAGCATCAACATCATCAAGTTCGAGCAATTTAGACATCAGCTTCTTATTCAAATCCATGGCTTCATCATCTACCTGTTCATGAACTTATACGAAGTAAATATAAGATTAAGAGACCATAAACTTCAAGAACAGTCAAATGAAAATAATAAAATACCTTCATTCAACTCTTTCCAACTAAGGGCCATCTCAAGAAGGTAACAATTTGATCTTTAAGAAGCAACCTAGCTTGCAGAACAGAATGAGAGATTCAAATGTAGTAACACCAAAATAAACATTACCTTAAACCCAAGAGATTAACATTACACTCTACATCGGGTAATATTATAGCGCTCTAATGCTTTACCTTATAGGTTAACACTATTCAGAAATCAGAAGATCAAAACTTAATTTTGGGAGGAAGGAGTGTCTTTCTAATTATACTCTGAGTCTTCGACAATACCAAAGTATCTACTTACAAGAGCAGTTCTTTCTTTCTTAGGTATGTGCTCTCGGAAAATTAATGATGACTTAAGCAAAAACAAGCGCAGAAATTAATGAGATAAACATTGTAAGCAGGTATCTAAGAATACAGTTAGCAGAAAATTTCGGAGTTTGAATTCCCTGAACCAGCTATCACCACTCTAGAATTCAACTACCCAGGTTCAAAAGGTTATATAGTAGATATGGTTACTTATCTTTTTCTTATGACAGGGTTCAGCTAGCACTTGTAACTGTATACTACTAACACAACTCTTCATCTTGAATAAATGTCCCTACTCTAGTATTATGGCAATGTGAAACTTAAATCCAGGCAGAGGTAATTATCTACCATTGCCAAATGTAAAGAGATAAACTCAGGTGAAAAGATACACCGTAAGATAACTATACTCTTCCATAATAGGTTTTATTGGACAACTTCATTTTACAATGTCACCAGATTAAACAGCACCATGTGAATTGGAGACAAAACATCATATATTGACATCACAAGCTCCCTTTCTTATTTCCCTCAAAAAAGACCCATCAGTTTGATAGGCATAAACTAGGACATAAGTTGGATACATTGTATGGAATCATCTTCACACTGGGTGATTCCACAGGGAGCATCACTTCAGTTGGCCTCTAGTAAATGTAGTTAGTTAAGCAATAAGCTTCACATAAGTTTCACAAAAATCTATCTCCATTGGCAGACTTCTAAGATCATACTGCCTTTTCATAGTGAGCAGCCTCGTCAACAGGCCAATACTCTCAGTGACACCAAAGTACTGGACCAAAAAACAAGCATGAAGTGTCAAATCTAAACTAACACAAATGGCTAGTAGGACATTAGTTCACCACCTCCATGGATATAATGAAACTTAACTTCATTTAATGCAGCCTCGCAGCAGGTAGAAAGAGATATCTGTCTTCTCTTCAGCTGGCAGCCAATAGAGTCCTTGTATCATGTCAAATCTAAAAGCATGAGAATCTATCCCTTTCCATTTTAACCACTACAAAGGACTTGATCATCTTTTCACCAACGATATGAAGCCACTAATATATTGTTCCATTGCTAATGACTCATGGCTGATACAAGAAATTTATTAATCTCTCGTTCATTGGCCAGTTTAGACTCCCAGAAGTGATTTAAAAGTGAGATTTTACGAGCGGAAGTCAAATATGACAAGAGACGGAAGAAGAGCTTCTAACCTTTACTTTTCAAAAGTTAAAACATTTTATAGAAACTTCCTTTCTAAGATTTATTGTGAAAAGCACTTTAACACCACACAGCCACACCATTATATGCAGCTGGGAGGATCATTTAGTTATGTGTTCCTTACAGATACAGATCCAGAGAATTGAAGCTATACTCTCAAACGATTCTGAATAGACATTTTGCCTAAAATGGTTTGTCCTAGGGATGTGCAATCAAAAAATTGCACTTCTAGTTAAGATTGCGAGAGAATTGATTGTGCAAACAAAAACATAAACAGCAAATCATACGATTCGAGATGTAGGGCTTTCCAAGAAAAAGTGTTTACTGTATTCAATGCCTTCTCCGTTCTTACATTCCCCTTTTTATACATACTTTAGCTATAACAAAATGTAACTAACTCTGATAAGATTCCCTATTGTAATTATTCTAATTACATTCACATTTGTATGCCCTCCCTTACTGATAACCGTAAAAGGCCTTCTGCTTCCCTTTTTCTTGCTTCTCTCTTTCCTTCATGCTCTTCCATTCTTGCTAGCAGTTGCTTCCCTTTGGTGCTGACCCTTCTTCCTTCTTCTCTAAGTATTGTAGACAGGTGGCTTAGTGTGAGTCCTAACAACTTCCTCACCAAATTTTCGAATTTGAGTTCCTAGTAACAAACAATCCATAAAATATAAATTCTTTACATTACCTCTCTGGCAGATCTTCTTCAGAGTCATTGTCTTTGGGTTCAATCACATCCTCAGCACCAGCATCCAAGGCAATTCCAAGAAGCTGGTCTTTGTCAACATCCCTAATTTTCACATTTACAACAACAGCATGTTTAACCTAAATACATCAGAATCAGAATCTGCCATCTTGCCACAACAGTTCCTCATCACTTCACTAACAGCTGCCACTGATCTGTTTACCTTGTCAGTAGTGATCTCGACAACAAAGCCGATCCCTCCATATCCATATCTAATACAAGTCACGAAGAATTATAATGCAGCAACAAGATCATTGATATCCAAAATGAAAAGGAGAAATATTGAACATAAGAACAAGCAAGAATTTCCATAAATTCACATTTTCAAGTAGTAGTACAAACAATGAAGCCATTCACCTCATAGACTTTCTTATGTTCATTATTTCTCCTTTTCATTTGGGACAAAGGCTTTATGTTCCTTCTCATAAGCGTTCTTAATGGTGCGCTCAACAATCTCCTTTGGGACATCAAGCTCTTGGCCTTTTCAAACACAGCAACTAGAGTATCCACCTATACTCACCCTAATTTACTTACCAATCACTTCTAAAACACAATGCATTACACTCCAAGAAAACACCCACGAATCAACCATCATACACCACAATTCATAAAACACTTCCTTAGTTAGGCCGATTCGAACCCGTCTAAACCCTAATTTCACTCAAGCATTTCGTCAAACACATGGTGTGCAACCAACACAAAGCTTAAACACAACACCAATCATCCATTTTAAAAAAAAAAAAAAAAAAAACCTTGATCAGAAAAACAGTAAAATCCATGCACCAAAAAAAAATACCCAAATAAGAGAAAATTGATCTTTACACAATCAACAACAAAAATTCACAAAAATTGGAAATGGTTATTTGAAAAAAGATTAAAAATTTGCAAAATTTATACCTTTTAGTTACAATTTTGGAGGACCTTCGACCCATGGAAAGAGGACAGGAAGTCCAAATCTCTCATGGATTGGCATTGATGATGGCATTCTTGGGACGTGGGTAACTGAGAAACTCAGAAACTTGATGAGGAAGATAACGGTGAATGTCTTTTCTGGTTGTAATTTGAGAGGGTTTATTCTGAGAATCTTTGACGAACTGTCCTTGTGCATAGTGAAGAAGATCAAGTACTCATTTCAATACTTGGGTTGAGCCCTTGAGTTCAGTTGACTAGAGCTTGTCATCTGTTGGTGTGATCAGTTCACAAACTCGATTATGAATTTTGAATTTTGACGACCTCGATTATGAATTTTGGTAGCTCGTGTTCATGCGACTTTAACTATATTTTTTTTTACTAATATATAAAAATAAATGTTAGTAAGTAATATGTGTTCAAGTTCATCTAAAATAAAGGTATGTTTACCAAATAATTTTTTTAATTTTTACTTGTATATTATTATAGGTATTGATAATCAAAATTATGTATCGACAGCGTGTCTAACCATGTTGCAAGTATTTTGGGATGAAGGGAGTAATTAACAATTAATTCTATTAATTATATGAACAATGAAAAGTGTTTAAAATAATATTTTTTTTAAAATATAAAAAATTGTTATAGTACCACTAATGTTAAGAGTTTTGTCAAAAAAAATAGGTCTTATTTGGTAATTGGTTGTTGATTATCGGCTGTTATACTAAACTTGTTTGATTGGTTGTTTATATTGGATGGATTAACTAGCTATTAGGTTAATGAATATTCTAAAGGTGTTTGGTAAATTACCTTTACATTGTTAGCTATAACTATGACAAATGAACTTTATCATAAATTATCCACTTATAATTATTCATAAAATGTTGGTTAATTATAAACTAAAAATCTTATTTTTTTAATTAACAAATATTTTAAAAATCAAATCACTCGATAATATTTTATTACTCCATAGATATTGTCAATTCATACTGACTATTAATCACTGGTTATAGTTAGTTAATTTTTTTATTAGTTATTCTTATTTCTTCATAGTATTAATTATTAGTTACGGAGTATCAATTATTAAGTATATAAAGTAATTATTAAAAAATTATTAATTATAAAGTATTAATTAATAATTTTTAATCACTCATCATTAAATGCAAATTATTCATTTTTAATTTATTAATAATTAATTAATTTTCTTTTAGTATTACGATAAAATAGAGGTAGTAATTAGTTATTATTAGTGGGAAAAAATAGGGTAGAAAATATAATTTGACAAAAGAAAAGATGAAAGTAAATTCCCAAGATCATCTTTTGTTTTTGGCAGAAAGTCAACTTTTCATCTAGTTACTAGACAAGTTATATAACTAATTGACAACAATATAAAGTCAATTTGTACATATCGACTAGCGTAGTGTCGTAGCTAACGCATTAAGTACCCACCTGGGGAGTACATCCGCAAGAATTAAAACTCAACGGAATTGACTGGGGCCCACACAAGCGGTGGAGCATGATGTGTAATTCGATGCAAAGTGAAGAACCTTACTAGGGCTTGACATGCCTCAAATCTCTTGAAAGAAAGGGGTTCCTTCGGGAACCTAAACGCAAGTGGTGCATGGTGTTGTCAGCTCGTGTCGTAAGGTAGCAAAGGGTGGAGAAACTCAATGCCAGTTATGCCATTATTCTACTATATCTTGTCTTGAACAATTTAAAATAAGGATTTCATTTCACACTATTACAGATATGAAAATAATGGCAAAATTTGGATTATATTGTCAACTTCTTTTATTAGAAATCGGATTGACTACGGATTTGAGCCATAGCACATGCTTTCATAAAATCATACAATTTTGTTGATCAAAATCAAGCATTTTTTAAATGAAGAAGATGTGGCTTGTCATATTCTATTTGATATAGGTAGGAGAAGAAACTGACTTTGTATTAAAAAAAATACAGGAAGTATAACCAAGTCAAGATAATACATATCAACCCCTTCTTAGAGCCAAAAAAAATTTGCCTAAAGTCATTTACCAAACATGTCTATGACAATACTCTCGTAAAATCTTAAACTCAAGTTACTAACATGTCACTTAGTATAAAATGAATGAAATTTAGTGATATTTAAAGCAAACTCTCAGGATTGGTATTATTTAAAGCCAAATTTTCATTTTAATTTTAAAACCAATACTTTGAAGTTATTATATATGGTAGATTTTGACAATTTTTCAATAATTTTTAGGGAGTTTTTTTTTTTTTTTTTTTTTTTTTTTTTTTTTTTGTTAAAACTAGCTACCAAAATAAATTAAAATACAGAGTAAAAATCAATTTTAGTTATGTTTTGGTTTTCACAAAATAAGCATTTATCTATATCGAAGCCAATGTTCTGAGGACAAAATGAATCATAGAATATTAGAATGGGAACATGTTACGCACAATTTGCTACTTAATTTTCAATGGATAAAAATTTGCATGACTTTTTTTCCCTGTACACACACAAACCCCATGGACCTTAGATCATGTATTATACAGTGGGCACTATGTATTAGTTGCCACTCGCATATTTATAACTGAGCTGATCAGGCAAACCATGTGGGGCAGAATTTGATGCAAGCTTAGTGGTCATTTTCTTTTCATGTAGATATTGCAATACCAATAATTATATGTAAACAAATTGGTTTAGCTGTCTTAATCATTGAACCAACTGTCACTTAAACCATATCTCCTCCCACAAACACATGAGAAGATTACTCAAGAAATGTTATTATTGTCAATTGGTTGTTGTAATAGTAACTTCCTCTACAACTATTCATGAATTGCATGAGCTTGTAGTAAGGAAGTTTTCAAATTTGGTATGCACCTACTTTTTACGAGGTTGTTGTGCGCCTATTAATAATAAAAACTATATTGAGTAAGTTTGTATCCATCACACATAAAATTTTATACAATGTATTAGATTGTCATGAATTCTAATTAGTTGAGTAAAATCAAACAATGGGTTGGGTGAACTATAATCTAGTGAACTAATACTTTAGAAGTAAAATCCCCACTAATATATATCAATGCAATCCTTAATCCTTTCTTAACTATTCGTATTATATATTAATAGATAAGAATCTCTTTCAACAATCAATGACTTCTCCAATAATGCAATCATTTCTACTGTCGAGGAGCCATGCAATCTAAAGATATTAAGCATAATATTTTAAAAATCTTAACAAGATCTATCTACTATTGTCATGATAATTTCTCTTACTTTATAGAGGGTTAAGGTCAATTAGGAGTCAAATGTTACTGTGAATCTAGTCACATTCATCAAACACAACTCTAGTTGAATAATGACAATAAAAATCAACCCTAAAATAAGATGAATAATAAGCAATTAAATTGGGGATGGAGGATTAGGGATTAGGATTAAGGATCAATTCAAGGTATCAACATATATATAGTAGGTTTCAACAAATTAAATAATAATAACGCTACTATAACATGTAATATTTAATAAATAAAACAAAGTATGAAAAAAAAATTTAAGAGAGAAGAAAAAGAATAGAAAATATCAAAGCTATTGAAGAACAATGAAAATCTCTCAATTTCTCCCCCAAAACCTAATCATAAAATTTTTATCGTAAAATAATACGAGTCCTTCAAAACAAGGTAATAAAAGTATTAACAAGTCTCGGAATAAGAAAATCAATCAAAAGAAATAATGTGAAAAAATGAGCCGAAATTTGGTCAGTACAAACGTGATGCCTTATGTCTTTAAATCCCAAGCCTCTAACCTTAGAAATAAGGGTGGCACAGACATGTATCTAACATTGGGTTGAAGTAATTAGGCACAAGCAAAAATTTGATTTATGAATGGTCCATGCAAGCCAAGTATATAGTGATACTTATTTTTTTCATCTTATAATAAACCATTAGGTTAACTACAAAACTAAAGTGGCATAAAAAGTTTGAATTTGGTTGATGAGTGAAAATTTTGATCCATGACCAATCCATTGTTCGGTTCGGTCTTGGCCTAGTTCAAAATTGTAAGCATGATTGACGTGTGGATTTATTTTAGGTCGTTTCAAAACCATTAGACACCCTTATGACTCTACCCTTGTGCATAATTAGGAGGAGGAGGAGGAGGAAAGGGGATGAAGTCATGAAGAATATAATAAGACTTGTAATAACAAATCATAAAGTGACAAAAAGGAAAGATAAAATTGAAGAGACACATATAAATTAAGAAAATAGTAAATACAACAGGAGCAGATTGTGGCATTCTCTGTTTCCCATATGCTGATCTCTCAAGTTAGTCTAATCCCAAAACAACATTGTTTCTTTGATACTATCTCATTATACTATCATTCTTTGATCTCCTATACCCTTCCAGTGATCCCATTTTTATACTCTATGAGTCTACATTTGCAAAATTATACCCCTACATTTCACACTGACACTTGTGTCAATGACAGTTCCATTTTCTACAACTTCTAGTAATTACTGAAATATCCGCCCCAATCTCGACTAGTCTAATACTCCATCCATTTTTTTTAACTTGCTATATTTCCTCTTTGATAGCCAAATTTTATAAACATTGACCATAAAGTATAATTATGTTATAACAAATAATATATTCCAGTGAGATTTTATTGGATCCGTTTCTATGCAAACTTTTAGAATATTAAGTTTTTATAATTTTTATCTTACTAATTTAGAGAAAAAACGGTTTAATTTGTAGAGACTGTGAAAACTCAAATATAGCCGCTAAATAAAGTTGCATAATTTTGATGGCACAACACATCCCAATTAGAAGCGATTCAAATCCTCTGTTACAATTGTTTACTACTTCATTTACCACACATCCTTATTGATCTATTAATTATCAAATTTTGATCTTAAAAATAATAAGTTTATTTAATATTTTATTTTAGACGCAAAGTACTTTATAATATTTTGATCTAGCATTGAAGTCCGATGCATTGCTCACTTCATATTAGTTCTTTTTTAAAATTGATTATGTTAAAGGTACATGTTAGTTGAAGCTTATTTTTTTCATAAATAAAGATATTAAAATTATCATAATTAAAGGATAGTTAGGATAATCATGATATTTTCTTTTTAATTTTAATCAATAAAGATAAGTATGATAGGATTATGATTGTTTTTACTTTCATCATAGAGTGCAAAGCTTGTTTATTTGATTTTATCATATTTTTGTTACCTTCATTTGTAGTTATCACTATTGGAGTTGGTGAAAGTATTAGAGTTTGTAAAAATAATAAAATGACCACTGAAAGTAATATAACAGCTTATTAGTTACTTTGTCCAGCTCAACATTCTGTTTTGGTATATACACATGTGCTTAAGTAATGTAATATTCTTGAGATTGAGAAAAATACAATACAAAACATTTTCCCTCTTCTCTTCCGCTCACGGCTCTTTAATGGTAGCCATAGTGGATTTGCTAGCAGGAAAAAGAGTGATTGGTAATAAATGGGTGCACAAGCTCAAACTCACAAAGTAAGGAAAGCTGGAAAGATATAAAGCCAGGTTAGTTGCATAAGATTTCACTCAGAAATATGAGGTGGACTTTGAAATGACTTTCTCTTCAGTTGTTAAAACTTATGGTCTTAGCAGCATCTAAAGCATGACCTCTTATTAGCTAGACATAAATAACGCATTCTTGCATGGTGCTCTCAAGGAGGAAGTCTACATGAAGATGCCTCAAGGAGTTTCTAATCCATCAAACAAGGTTTGCAGATTACGCAAATCTCTTTATGCCTTGAAACAAGCATCTCAACAATGGTTTGCTAAGCTGCATGCTGAATTACTCACGCAAGAATTTTCTCAGTCTAAGAATGACTACTCCTTATTTCTGAAGAAATATGGTGATCATGTTACAGTTGCTACAATATATGTGGACGTTATTATACTTACAGGCACATATTCACAAGAGATATTGAAGTTGAAAGCACATCTTTATCACACATTCAGTATTAAAGATCTTGGTCGATTGAGTTTCTTTCTTAGAATAGAGGTCGGCTACTTACAAGAGGGAATTGTTCTGACTCAACAAAAGTTTACAAAAGAGTTGCTAGCTTTTGCTAAAATGGATGTTTCCAAGAAAGCCTCTACTCCTCTACCTCTCAACATAAAGTTGTATAATGATCAGAGTGTTCCTTTCTCTGACCCAGAACTCTTCAAGTCATTAGTGGGGAAGCTTAATTTCCTTACTCACATAAGGCCAGATCTTTCTTACTTAGTGCAAGATCCCAAAATGCCACATATGGAAGCTTTGAAGCATGTACTGCGATACATTGCAGGCACAATTGGGAAGGGGATTATTCTCAGAGCTGATGCTCATCTAACTCTAAGAGCCTTCTCATATTCAAACTAGGCTTCTTGCCCCAATACTAGGAGATTAGTTACTAGGTATGTTGTGATGATTGGTAATTCTCTAGTTTCTTAGAACTCCAAGAAACAAAGCACAATTTCACGTTCTTCTTTGGAAGTTGAATATAGGGTGATGACTTCTGTATCTTCTGAGCTAATGTGGTTGGTGAGATTGTTAGAAGAACTTGGTGTGACAAATTTGAAACCAGTAAAGTTACTCTGTGACAATCAATCTCCCATTCATATAGCAAAAAATCTGGTGCCCTAGGAACAACGCACCAAACACATTGAGATTGATGTGCATTTCACAAGAGAGAGGTGCTTGCTGGCTTAATCGAATTACAATATGTTCCAACTAGACAAAAATTAGCAGAATGTTCTAACTATGTCCATTCCTAAACTTATTAGTTACTTTGTCCAACTCAACATTATGTTTTGGTATATATACATGTGCTTATGTAATGTAATATTCTAGAGACTGAGAAAAATATGATACAAAACAATTTTCCTTTTCTCTTTCACTCACAGCTCTTCAATGGTAGCCATAGTCTGTCAATTCTTCTACAATCACTAATTTAGAGATTACTATAATCAAGGGTTTTTGACCTTAATTGTAAACTTGTAACTTCTAGTTCATGATTCTCACATTTTTAGTTGAGTCATTTGGAATCTTCTAGATAGGTAACTATTTGGAGTGCCACATTAATTACCGGATGGATAATGACTAATTTTTCTAAAATTTCAATTACAATATAATAGGTAGGATAAACATATACTATGTATATGACAACAATATACCTAATATAATTTTACTTTTACTCGTGCTTTAGTGTCCAACTTATATGATGTATAACTGTGAGAATATTAAACATATTTTTTAATTTTTGACAGGGAAGAATTAAAATTCTTTAACTTACTTCTTAGCCTATACTCAACTTCACTTATGAGACTCAAAATTCTTGGTTTGTAAACCATTAGTGAATTTCAAGCATGTAATGGCTTGGCACTATTTTGATTATCCAAGTCCATATTCCTAAAGTAAACCTAGCCTCTTTGATTGTAATGTACTTTCATCTAACATTGCTTCATCGAATGTCATTATATGTTTTAAGGGATTGTAATGTACTTGAATTTTCATCTAATATTGCTTCATCTAATATCATTATGTGATTTAGGAGATTACAGAGAACTTAAACTTTTTATCTAATATTGCTTCATCTAATGTCATTATGTGATTAAGGAGATTGTAAATTAGTCATATTTATAATTTATTAGCCGTAACAACCATATTTGATAGTAACGATATTCTTTCCTAAGAATACATTCTCTTATTATGTGCTCTCCCTTAATATATAAAATATAACTTATAAAAAATATGGATGCTAAACTTAACTAAGAGTCGAACGACCTTATTCCCAAAATCATTTATAATATTATTTCTAAAACATTAAAAATATAACACTAATTTCAAACCCAATGTATTCATATTCTCAAAAAGTCAAAATGTAACCCAATTTTGAAAAATAGAAAGAATGATAAAAGTAAAAATATAAAAAAAAGTAAAAAAAAAAAACAATGTCCCTCCCAAATCCTCCTTTACCTCACCCCCATTATTCTCCCAGTCCTCTCCTCTTCACTCCTCCCATCACTTTCTCTCATCTGCAATGTCGCTCCTCTTCCGCGACCGGAGCTCCCTCGGCGACTCCCGCCGCGAATCTACTCCACCACCTCAAGCATCGCCGCCTCCACCTCCACCTTCCTCCTCCTTACCCTCCCCTTTTTCCGCCGACCTTACCTCCTCTATCTCCTCCCACGACCTTCGCTCCACCGCCTACGAAATCTTTGTCGCCGCCTGCCGCACCTCCTCCGGAAAAACTCTCTCCTCCTCCTCTCCTACCTCCACCGCACCTTCCTCCAACGGCGCCGCCGCTTCCGCCACTAATTCAACCGGATTGCAACGGTCGCTTACCTCAACGGCGGCGAGTAGAGTGAAGAAGGCGTTAGGGTTGAGATCTTCGACTTCTTCGAGCTTAGGGTTGAGGAGGAGTAGCAATGGCGGTAGTCCTGGGTCCCCGTTTGGCGAGAGTAGCTCCAAGACTAAGCCTTTGACTGTTGGCGAGCTCATGAGAGTTCAGATGAGAGTCTCTGAGACTGTCGATTCCAGAATTCGTCGCGCTTTTCTTCGGATCGCCGCTTCTCAGGTGAGATCTCCATCTTCCTTACCTCAATTCATCAAAAAATAACTTAATTTTCGAGTTTTCAATGTCTAAAGTTCGTAAGGTTAATGATTTATGATTGGATTTCTGATAATTCCGTCCATTGGATGAAATTCGAGCTTAATTTGATAACATATTGTACTTTAGTGTTATGATTTACTGGAAAAATGTGAAGTTTGATCTTTGAGAATTGCATGATATGTCTAAAAATTTTTGGATTTGGTAGTGATTTGATTATTATTTTTGATTTATTGTTGATCAAATGTAATGGCGAGCTTAGGATGATAGGATTATTGGTAAGTAATAGTATGAGCTTGGGATGATGAGATTGGCATGTTTGTCGGTGGATTCCTCCTTACTTCACGCGAAAGCTATTAAAGAAGAAAAAGGCCTTCTTTTATGGAAATATTTTAAGTTGCTAATTGTTGTAATTATGCGTGTTGATTAAATTGGTTGGTGAAAGGTATTTGTAGGCGTATCTGCATAAGAGTAGACTGATATACTCGATTCGTGTTTCTTTGACACGGATGTTGAAAAATTATCTGAATGTTGTAAGTAAAGGAAAAAATTTTAGATGGGTAGTTGTAAGTTACTGAGGTGCTATTAGCACGCCCGTTATGTCAGGGGGTACACTGAATATTTTCTGTGGTGCTACCTTTACCTATATACTATTCCTTTTCATTTTACATGCTACATTTGAATTTTCATGATATCCATCATGCATATTAAAATGTTTTTTCTTTCTATATTTGTAGGATAAAAAATTATGAAAACTCGATATTATAAAAAATTACATTGATATCTTTGTTATAATATAATTATAATTTATAGTCAAAATTTTTAAATTGACACTAAAAATAAAAATGTAGCATATGAAAAAGTACGGAGGGACCGAGGGAGTATAGAAAAGTCTTTTTAGCTTTTTTAGGGTGTGGAGAGTAGTGGAATTTTTTTTCATGAAAGGAAAGGGAGTGAAAATGGGGATTGTTTAACGTTCTTTGGCTGTAATGGAGTGTTGACAGATATCCAAGATTAACAAGATTTAACATGAAAGGAAAGGCCAAACATGCATTAGTCAAGGAAATGTCAACTGATATGTTCAGAATATAATAATTAATAGGGCCCTCCTTGATATGCTTGTTGTGCATATTCCAAAGATAGTTGATCAATCTCTCATGTTATTCTTGTTCGGGACTTTGGTTAAGTAATTATGGACAATAATCTGTAGCAAGTTCCATATCTGTTAATTCCTTATAATTAGATTATTGGATAAGAACCATGAATAATTGTTTTTTCTTTTATAGTTTTTAACAGATTCTATTACATCCATCCATCTCACTAAATGTGATTGAAAATAGAATTCTATTATTCTAACTTTTGCTACATTCAATCTTTCAAAGTCTTCAGATAAGTTTGTAGTTTGATTTGAGAGTCAAACCCTTGATGTGTTTTGCTATTTCATTATACTTCAAGAAACTGAGCCAGTTACTGTTTGTTACGTCATTGCACAGCTTGGAAAACGCATTGATAACTTGGTTCTGCCACTTGAGCTGTTACAACAGCTTAAGTCATCAGACTTTACTGATCAACAAGAATATGATGTGTGGCAAAAACGAAATTTGAGGGTTCTTGAAGCTGGCCTTATCTTACATCCTTATCAGCCAATTGGGAAAACTGATGCAACTGCCCAACGGTTGCAAAAGATAATTAGAGGAGCTTTGGAGAGGCCTATAGAAACTGGAAAAAATAATGAATCGATGCAAGTTCTTCGTAGCGCTGTAGTGGCTTTGGCTTGCCGAGCAGCTGATGGATTGTCGGATTCTTGTCATTGGGCTGATGGGTTCCCTCTCAATCTCTGTCTTTATGAGATGTTGCTGGAAGCATGCTTTGATGCTAATGATGAATCATCGATTATTGAAGAGGTTGATGAACTTATGGACCTTATCAAAAAAACTTGGCCTATTCTTGGCATTAACCAGATGTTGCATAACCTTTGTTTTACTTGGGTTCTTTTTAATCGTTTTGTTGCTACTGGGCAAGTTGAAAATGAACTCCTATCTGCTGTTGATGGTCAGCTAGAAGAAGTAGCTAAAGATGCCAAGACAACAAAGGATTCAGTATATTCTACGTTTCTGAGTGCAACGCTAACTTCTATTTTGGGTTGGGTGGAAAGAAGATTGCTTGCATATCATGACACATTTGATAGCATAAATATTAATACCATGCCTAATATAGTTTCTATTGGGATATCAGCGGCAAAAGTTTTAGTTGAAGATATATCACACGAGTATCGTAGGAAGAGGAAAGGTGAAGTTGATGTGGCTCGTAGCAGAATTGACACATACATCCGATCATCACTTCGCACTGCTTTTGCCCAGGCAAGTTTTCTTTAATCTTTTTCCATTTGTTTAGTTATAAGATTTGTGATTTTAGACGCATGTATTTTCCTGTTATTAACATGAAAAAGTATAAAGAGAGAATATGTCACAATAAGTTTACAGCTTACAGAACAATTTGAAGTTGTGTAGTTCTCACTCCTAATTTTTTTTTGTCAGAAGTTGGTCTTAGACTTTGACCTATATATATATATATATATATATATATATATGTTTATTTTAATAATTACTGATGATGGAAGATACATTTGGTGTCTAAAACTGCAGATGATGGAGAAGGCAGATTCAAGCCGGAGAGCATCAAAGAATCAACCAAACCCTCTTCCTGTTCTTGCAATCCTGGCCAAAGATGTTGGTGAGCTTGCTACTCATGAAAAGAAAGTATTCAGTCCTATATTGAAGAGGTGGCACCCTTTGGCTGCTGGTGTGGCCGTTGCTACCTTACATTCGTGCTATGGAAATGAACTGAAGCAGTTCATTTCGAATATTTCGGAGTTGACACCTGATGCTGTGCAAATATTGAGAGCAGCTGAGAAGTTGGAGCAAGATCTTGTGCAAACAGCAGTTGAGGATTCAGTGGATAGTGATGATGGTGGCAAGGGAATCATCCGTGAGATGCCACCATATGAGGCTCAAGCTGCCATAGCCAATTTGGTCAAAGTATGGATGAAGATGAGACTAGATAAAATGAAGGAAAGGGTTGACAGAAACATACAACAAGAGGTATAGTCTATCCATGTTGCCTTGATTAGAGATTGATGTGAAGATTGTTTTTTTTTTTCCCCAGAAGTCATACATTGTAGGCTGGATATCATTATGAACATCAACTCTACAGCCTTCATCCTTCGCCAAAGATAGTGATGTTGCCCTTGTACTTGTGATTTATAGTTTCGAACTGCCCACGATATCCTATCAATTAGCAGTTCAGTACTGTAGCAGAAAAGGGTAGTCTAGTTTTAGAAGCCAGAATTATTTCATTGTTTGCATGAATCAGATTGTTCAATAAACCTGAATTGCTGGGAATTTTTTTTTTGAAGTATCATGCTTAGCTATAGTATGAAGCAGGATAATGTTGATCCATCAAAATTTTTTTGTCAGGAATGTGACGACTTTTTGACTGATGAGTTACTTCACTAAAAACAAGTATTAAACAGCTTAGTGAGACATCTGATGTATCATGTCAAGGTCCAAACTGACAAAAACTCATTATTCTTCATGCTTTTCTCCTGCATATTTTATAATCATTGTTCATTATCTTGAGATTCATTTGACATTAATGAATGTGCTGCTATATTCTGTCCCAAATTGATTGTTATTTGTCAGTGTTGAAAACTCTGGCCTCAGCATATGTTGAGTCACAGTACTTAATAATATGTGAAGATCTTTGTTAGATAGAGAGGGATCATTGGTTTAACGCCAGTAGATGGGCTAGATTTCTAGCCCCTGATGTTTTATTCTCAAACTATACCATATATGGCCTTTGACTGGAGTAGGACATGCTTTGTACTAGTGTTTCCAACAATGTATTCTACTACATGCATTGTCCTGTTTAAGTATCATTTCTGTGGTTTAGTTGTTATTCATGTGTCCATTCTCTTGCAGCCTTTTTTTCAATATACTACCTGAAATTTGACAGAACACTATTTTCATAATATATTAGGTTTGGAATCCACGCGCTAGTCAAGAAGGACTTGCACCATCAGCCATTGAGGTTCTACGGGTTATTGATGAGATTTTAGAAGCATTCTTTCAGCTACCTATTCCAATGCATCCAGCACTACTTCCTGAATTGGTAGCTGGTCTTGACCGATGCTTACAGTACTATGTAAGCAAAGCCAAATCTGGCTGTGGTACGTGCCTGCTTACCTCTGGCCACTTTCTAGTTTATTTTGATGTCGTAATCTTTATGAATTCTCTTTGTCGCAGGTTCCCGGAATACATTTTTGCCGACTATGCCGGCTTTGACCAGATGTGAAATGGGGTCAAAATTAGGTGTATTTAAGAAGAAAGATAAACCTCTGAATTCTCAGAGAAAGAGCTCTCAAGTAGCCGTGAATGGGGATGCTGCTTCTGGTGTGCCACAACTTTGTGTACGAATAAATACCTTGCAAAAAATTCGGGCTGACTTAGAAGTTGTAGAGAAAAGAATTATCACCCATTTAAGGAACTGTGAATCTGCTCGTGAAGAAGACTTTTCTAATGACAAAGGGAAGAAGTTTGAGTTGACACCAGCAGCATGCATAGAAGCGATCCATCAACTCTCTGAGGCTGTAGCGTATAAACTAGTTTTCCATGACCTAAGCCATGTGCTATGGGATAATTTGTACGCTGGAGATGCATCATCTTCAAGAATTGAACCTTTTCTACAGGAGTTGGAACAGAACTTGTTGGTTATTTCAGACTCTGTGAATGAAAGAATACGCACACGGGCTATTACTGACATCTTGAAAGCATCATGTGATGGATTCTTGCTGGTCCTACTTGCTGGAGGGCCTTATCGAGCCTTTTCACAGAAGGATTCACAGTTCATAGAAGATGATTTCAAAGCTCTCAAAGACCTTTTCTGGGCAAATGGTGATGGGTTGTCCACTGATTTGATTAACAAATATACATCTACAGCAAGAGAAGTCCTTCCCCTCTTTCGAATTGATACAGAATCTTTAATTGAGCGATTTAGACGTGTGACCATTGAAACTTATGGTGGTTCTGCCAAATCTAGGTTTGGGTTTCCGTTACCTCCTACTTCAGGTCAATGGAACCCTACTGAACCAAATACATTATTGCGTGTCCTGTGTCACAGGAATGATGATGCAGCTTCAAAGTTCCTTAAAAGGACTTATAACCTGCCCAAGAAACTGTGATTAGTGACAAGGCTCTCGCTGCATCATTTGTTGGAAATTTGATTCAGCAGAATGGTCGCATGATTTGGTTAGGAAGCAGCAGTTGCTTGGTCAAGTTTTGTACACCACTTCACTAAACTTCGTTTGAACTCTGATCTGAAGTTGGCCATACAGAAGGAAGCTTCTGCTTATTTAAAGCAGAAGACCTAATAACCTTTGGAAGTTTAACAGGCTGATAGTTGGGGAATGGCGGGTGCTAATCACCACTTATCCTGGAAATCACCTTTCCTATGGTAGTCCATTGTATTATTGATGATTTTCGGATCAGTTTGCAGGCGTGGTATTCATTTGTTGTACTTGTGCAAATGTGTTACTTTTTTATTGGTCGAGATGTTTGGTTGCTTAGTGAAAGCATGGAAGGTGTGACAGCCATGTACCAGTGCTCATACTGCTATATGTTATACATATGTATTATAGCCATCTTTCATCTGTATAATATAATTGAAATTATAATTCTTTTATCAAAGATGTTTATTACTTGTTGACGTGGGTACCTGCGTCTAATTGTTATCTGAAGCTCTTGTGAACCATATACATGTGGAATGGTTGAAGGAGCTCGTTGATCTTAGAATTCTGCATGGAATAGTGTAATCATACTCAATATTCCAGATTCCATTTTTTTTTTTTTTTTTTTTTTTTATAGTAATGGGGAAAACTTTGCTTCTAAGAATTCAAGGTCTAATTTATGCTACATCACCTTGTAGAGACATTCAAACTCTAGATTAAAGTTTCTAGTACTTTAACTACAAAGCAAAACTTTCATCAAATCCAAAACTACGATCTATAAACATTGTGTCATGATAGAACTGTGAAAAATCGCATTAAACAGACGACTAATAAATAATCGATAAATTCCCTTCATTGCCCAGACTGTTTGCCCTTTTGCAGTCAAAACAGTTTGCTCTCACCATGATTTTTTTTTGTTAGCAGTATCTACATAAATCGCAACTATGAACACCAATTATTATACATCTTACAAAGCTCTAGCTCTGTTACATCTCAAACCAAGCTCCAATTCCACCAAACCTCACCACTGAGTAAATATTTGATGAGCTATTACACAGTTAACTGAGTAACAATTGGTACGATTGCACAATTTTCACGCATATAACCATTTGTTGGCTCATTAGTAACACAACTTCTAGCAGAGGATAAAACGGTGACGTACAGGCGTACAGCAGTAACTGAGATTTAAGTAAGGAACACCTCTTTGATTGCATATACCCTACATTACTCCTGGTTGATCTTCTTGAAGGCTTCATGTCAAGAATTTGCAGACCAACGGGAATGTGTGATGCATGGCCAAATAGACTAAATAGCACAAAAATTTCATTGATCTTCAAGAATAGCACGACCAAGATTTGTGGCAAGAGCCAGCCTGACAGTACTCAAAGCTTGGGGTGGCATGTCAGATTCAACATAATCAGGGCGCATCCGTGCCATGGACAACTCTTGCAGCTTATTCAGCAATAGGTTGGTCTGTGCGACATCGAGAAGAGGACTTTCCCGCCATGTGAGCAGCTTTAACTGCCAATTACAGTAAGTTAAGTACAATCACTAGCATACAGATATTTTTGAGAATAGTGAATAGTTATCCAAATAACATCAAATATGCCATTTTTGGTGTCAGAATTTTTAAAAACCCTTGGATCCTTTGATCTTTTGCTGAGCAACAAAAGACGAATTTCATTATGTAGACAGGAGTATAGAAAAACATAATATGGAGTATATTAGAAGCTATCTTACCGAGTCATAAAGAAGAGGTAACCAGAACCGCTGAGGTGTAGATGGATTTTTCATGAGCTGCAAAATAGCAACTGAACTTTGTAAAATCCAATATAAGAGATCGGACAAAGGTGTTTAGTGAGTGACCAAACATGATGAGAAACTCAGTTTATGAAGACGGATCAGAGACACCAACAGTTATGCAAGCACATAGAATTGTAGTGACAAAATCTCCTTAATACACGATGGCAATAATGAGAATACGGACAACGATTTGTTCCTTCATAGGAACGAATGTCAATCCGTTACTTATAGGGTGCATTTGAAAATAGGGTTTTTACACAGAAATCTCAATAAGTTAGTATAGGCAACATCTAAATCAAACATCCACCAATAATACACATGTAATAGATAATAGACAATAGAATAGGCATCACACATAATGAGTTAATGTCCAGATATAAATTACTCGAGAAGTTATACCAGAATGAGAGATTCCACAGCTTGCCTTGCAGCATCAGTAGCTTTGCCACCACTAATTTGCTGCAGGGACCTTTTGAAATCTCTGTACCTGAGAATCATGGGCACATATGAAATAAAAAAAAATGATATAACCAGGAAAATACAAGAGAACAGTTCTAAATATCTCCATGTCTGAACAGAATACACAGGCTGAACTTTGTTAATATGTAGGCTACGTACTTGTGCAGAAATTCTAGACCGCCAGCAGTTCTTGTGTCAGAGCCTAATAATTCAATCAATCCTTCCCATTGCTGCAAATATTTAACCATAAAAGTTATTTTGAAAAGATTCAAATTCAAGATTAAGGTCACATGACCATTAGAAAACTGGATGGAATAGGAATTTCAGAAGAAAAAGGGTCAAATCAAAATGACCTTACCTTGAAGCTCTCTTCAGATATTGATTTCCCAACAAAATCAAACAACTGCTGAGCAATCTTGTAGAGACGAATCTCTTCCTGAGCTTGTTGAAGCCAGAAGATACCAGAACCCTTTCGACCATGCTTCCAGTGATGCACACCAGCAATCTGATACAGGATAAATTCATCATGTTAGCCTAAATAACATTAAGAGGATTATCTACTTTGGATCTCTGAATGTGATACAAGTAGAATCAAAGAACAAGGTACAAACAATTAATCTCAAGTCTTAAAAAGGGGTTTGTAAAATATATCAGCATCATCAAATAACAAGACCATGTATACCTTCATGATGCTTGAACTGACAGTATCAAGTTCATACAATCGGCAGATCTCTAAGTTCTGTTCAGAGGTCAGACAAAACTTATTAGAAGTCAACCAGAGTCAAGGAAGACGTAGTTCATTGAATATTCAACATGAACCTCACTTTGAGCAGTCCTTGCTTGAAGTGTACAGGTTGTTTGTACAGTAAAATCTCCAACAAGCCCATTCCTGGTCTGCATGATGTCAAATAAACCGGAGCAATCTGGGAACAAGTCAGGAAATTAGAATGGTGAATCTTCTACAAGGATCATGCATTTTAACAAAAGCCTAAAGGGATGTAAATTAGATGGACGGGATCAAGCTTGGTGAAAGGTGAAAGTCCAAATCCAGTCCAAAAGATTTTGAACTCTTACATACTGTACCGTATTGAAAAGCTAGTCCAAATTTTCAATATGTACATCCCAAGCAATTTTCCAGGAGTTCAAACTCCATTCTATTTCAAATTTACTTTTTTCAAGAGTCAATTCCATTCTAAACCAATATTTATAATTTTAGGTAATGTTAATTTAAATTTTAATTTAAACTGTATGAGGCTCTGGCATTTTTTTAAAAATTAGATATATGATTGCCAAAACAATTTACTAGGTAAAAATGGATATATGGAATACATTAAACATAAATATCCCCTTGACAGTATAATGTCAAAGTTTTCCTATCACTATCAAATTTCACAAGTCTAAATACTTAGGACTCCAAAAGGTTAAATCAAAATCTAGCCTCTAAATTTCTAAACTTTTGAATTTTGAGTCCAAAACTGCAAAACTCCTACAAGTCAGTGGTATTCATAGCTGCAAACTGGTCATAGTTGGCTATCTAAACTCAAAACACAAACACTAAGGCTATGTTTCAGTTAGTGTTATATGATCTAATTTGATCTTTTCAGAAGTAACTTATTAGCTTATATAGTTGCCTACGACTTCAACATTATAACCTTGATGTTTCCAACCTGAACTTGGTTGCCATTATCTGAACACACCTTAACTTATCTAAAGTAATAAACCTTTATCTGAATTTAATAATCCTAATTCTAAATCTTTTGACTTTAAAATAACAACAGTAGAACACCACATTTGGGGACAAAACACAGAAAATAGTTATAAAATGCAAATATCCCATCAGATTTAAACAATTCACAAAAGCTCATCAACAAAACATCTATTACCTGCCAAGTTAATTGATGAGAAGCAAGAACTTGAGCATATACAAGTCGATGGAGCTCCTCAATACTAACTCCTCCCAGATTCTGACGTACTTCATGCAAAAGAATTTCAGACTGCTCATTCCCAGCAGTCAACAATTCTATGGCGTGGGTCACCATCCTACAAGTAAGCAAATTAGTCTATCATTGCTGAAATTTGGAAAAAAAATGATGCATTTGAATTGCGTCACTACCTCTAGATCAATATCAAAATCAACGAGAGAAGAAAATTATACAAATCAAGAAGAAATGACAACATAGAAATTCAATTGCCATCCTCTTTTATGCTTCATAATATGATTTTTTTTCATGGGGTTCAATGTTTGATATTAGCATTGAAGAAAGACAAAGTAATTTCATGCCTTCAAACCAACATTTCAAAGTCAAATCAACCTAACAAAAAGCTCTTAGCTACTCACCAGGGACCAAAAGCTCTAGAGCATTCTGCTAAGACAACCTGAAGTAAGCAGAAGGAAAAGACACAATACATAAGTAGAGGCAGAAAAGAATAGACCTTTACGATTAAGCAAAATACTATGAAATGGGTGCTTACTGAATCAAGTACTCACTAAGATCCAAAATAGAGGTTATTTTACCCAGTTTCTCAGATCCAAAATATTTTTTCGCAACATCAGAATCATGCTACGAAATAATTGTATCAGGTTCTATGCCATGTTATAAAATCAACACAATATTAAATGTACTTCACGTCTCCTCAAAGTTTGTCATTCAATGATTTCACTGAATCAAGCACTCTGTATAAGTAGCTCAATCAAATTATATTTGATACAGAGGGAGCAAAAAACATATAAATCAGGAAAAAATACCATCAAAAGGGGAAAAAATATATATTCAGAAAATGAAAACATCTCATGCCCCACCTCAGTATTTTCTCCAAGAATTCCAACCATAAGACCCATCAAGCAATGAGGATGAGATACAGGCTTCAACAGAATGCATTTCTGAGCTAGGCTGTACAAACTTTCTAACCCCTGATTCAAAACAAAACTTTACTGCATCCTTGATAGATCACTTAGTGTTTGTCAATGAGCAAAAAAGCATTTATATTAGCATATCACTAACACTAACCACTGTGAAAGGCCTGATGTACAGAAAGTGAGCTATATAAAGTTCAACCCAATGACATGTAGTAGTAGAAAGATGTTCAGTGTTTCCCAGCATGATCTGTAGAATTTTTCTCAAACCCTCCCTGGTTTTCTGGTGGCCGCATTCAACCCAGAAAGCACTACACTCCAGCTTAGTAACTCGTGAACGCCATGTCTCCCAACCCTAGGTATTTAAGGAACATCGGCATTTAAAAAGAAAAATGTGTTACACTATGCCGACAAGGAGTAGCAAACTATACCTTGATAAAGTCAGTTTTCATTTTATAGCATTCCCCCAAACTTCCAGCACGCAGTTCAGGACGTAGACGTGGCATTATTGAAACAAGAACAACTACTGCTTCGACAAGCCCATTCTCTGTCTATTCCAAGCACAAACACAGACATCATAAAACCCAAGTGATGAGCTCTATCATTTAACAGCAACAAATGAGAGTGATTCATACATAAAACTCATGAACATAAGAATATCTGCCATTTCATAGTCCTTTCTCTTTCAAAAAATGTGGCACATGCAATTTGAAGGAAAAAAATCATTTAGAGGGGGATGCCATAATAAAGTTATAAGTGAATGTACTACAAAAAGAAAAGAGACAACTACAATGGGTTATTAACAACAGTACTCGGAAAAAGAAAATGTTATTATGAGAAAATCATGCTAAGATAAAAAAGTTTGATACCAAAGAAAACAGAAAAGGAAGATCAGAAGCTACATAGTTCAGAAGCATTAAGTGACGACAACACTGGAGGAGCATAAGAGAATGTTAATAAGATCATTGGACCCAAAAAATGGCAAGAGGAAACTACTTTCCTTACCTCACGTCTCCCAAGCTGATCAAATTGATACGACCCATGTAGGCGCAGTAGTTTAACCTGCCATCAGCAATTAAGAGCTTAAATTTCACGCCAAAATCATCAAAGACACTCATATTACACAGCTTTCCCATTCACATACCACAATATCCAACCAGCCAAGAGCTAGAGCTGACGACAAACAATCCCAGTACTTTAAATCATCCTCAATAACCTGCACAAATGAAGTTCAAATGCGAAATTTTCCTAACTCCAAGGAACTTTATTATTTAAGATTGCTTCAACAGAAAATAACACAACATCACATCTTATGCTAATTATTTTTTTGGTTAAAAACCATACTTAGTTAAATAAAAAGCCTGCAAATATTATAGCATAAGAGAGCAACCTGCAAGTGAGAAAGATCCTGCTGCAAATCCACAAGTTTTGAGTACACCGTAAACTGATTTTCTGAAAAGAGGCTGTCATAGTCCTGACAGAACAAAACAAAGAACAAATTACCAGTTAGCACAGCACACTAAGCTCAGGTGCTAGTATTTCACAGACTCATACGTATCAAAACTAAAGGCCTTTACCGCAAGCCAATCAACAAGACGTTCAGGTAGCCAAGCTTGAGACTGTTTGTCTGCATAAAATATTTCTAGTAGCTCCCAAGCCGCCTTTAAACTTGTTGGCTCTTCATCTACCTAAACATTCAAGGGTATAAAAGAACACAAACTGGTTAACAATGGACTGATGGCTCTGACAAGAAGTTCTGTTTAAAATATTTTTTGAATTCTTTGACAACTTCCATAGATACAGCTGCATAAAAATTTCCAAAGAAAAATAAACCAGCACCAGAATTCTTCTCGGGTCATCAACAGTTGATTCAGCCGCCAACTTTTTTATACCAAGAAGTGAGTTTATCTCCCTGCTATACTCCATCACGTTCTCCCACCTGGTCATCTCTAACACTGTTAAATAACCACTTACAAAGACAGATTACACGCAACTTGAGTGTTAAAGAGAAGAAAATTCATAAATTTTATGAAGTTAACAATGATCAATGGCTCAGAAGAACAGTTGCACAGAGTATAGCCAAAAAACAGCTAATACCTAGCAATCAGAAAAACTTCAAGAGCTCCTTGAGACAAATGCGAGATGACAAAACTAGACAGATATAACACACCAAATCACCAAAGTGTACAAGGATTGAGTGTCAGGATCCATGTTTCAAGATTATAACACAATTCATTTCCAAACTCAATGAAGCTGTAAAAAATTACGAATTCCGAGGCTTCATGCCATGGCTGCAGATGAAAATGAAAGAATTCTGGACACCATCTCTAGAAAAATCTATGGAACCCATTTTTCCATTCTAAAAGCAACTTCAAGTCATAAAGGAATTGAATCCCAAGTGTTCTGCATAGAAAAGGATAGTTCCATGATCTGACTGGTGACTAGCAATCAAGCTCCGAATTTGAAACCTTCCAATCAAAAATCGATACTTCCATTCCCTACATCACTGTATATTATCTTAACTCTTCTTCTCCCTAGGAACATTCCCTTCTTCAGTTACCCTTCAAATGCACATGCCATAAGTCTCTAATTCGACAGACCTAGATTTAAAATTCCGAATCCTATCAGAATATCAAGGTGGCACTCATTCTCACTTTCATTAGTTCAAATCCGAAATGATTATCGAGTAAATGTAAGCCATAACATAAATCAAACAAAGCTTTCAAAAGATAATCAGTTCCTCAGACGTCAACAGAAACGAAAAAGCATGAATTTTAACTCAATCACTCAACAGAAACGATTCGAATTAGTTTCAAATTTCCCAATCCCAACATTGTGACAATTTCATCAAAATTTCAAACAAAGCAGCTTGAATTTAACTCAATCACACATAAAACATCTAAATCATCAAAAGTAATCATACCAATCAGCATTGGACAAAGCTCCACCAGGAAGCTTCAACAAAGCGAAAGCGGAGTTCTTCCGGCTCTGAAACATAGCAAACGGAGCAACGGATCCGTAAACGATCCTCCTCCACTGCGCATCATCATCAATTCCGCCGTTTCCGGCAGAGAGGTTCACCTCCACCACAGTACCAGTACCACCACCATCTCCGCCTTTGAATTCGTTCTGGCCATCGGAGGAGGGTTGAGGGAGGAGAGAGAGTCGGAGAGAGTTGCCGCGAGACCAGCTGATGGCGATGCGGGAGATTGGAGAGAAGAGAGAGTGGCGGAGAGGGTAGACTATTGGTTGTTGTGGGGGAGATGGAGGAAGTGGGTGGAGTGAGAGGTGGTTGTCGGAGTGTGATGCCGCCGGCGACGGCATTGTCGACGGTGGAGGGGGGGTTTAGTTAGGGTTTTGGAGTTGGGGGTTTTGCATACAAAATAGTAATGATTTAAAGGAGGGAAATATGGGATTGGGTAATGTCACATCACAGTGTGTGTCGATATGAGATTTGACTCCAGTGGACTATGAAGCTTTTAATCATTTTGCAAATCTTGTGTGGGATTATTTTGATCACCGACTCGTTTTTATGTACATATCAAGCGGCAGATAAGTAAAATTTGTTGTTAATCAAAATCTTAATTGACTCGCTAAGGGTCGAATGAATTGGATTAACAGTTAAAGCGGACTTGAAAAAAAATTAAAATTGTAATTCACCCATTATTAATATCGGGTTAGGTTGGATCTACACTCACACAACTCTGAGACTAATCCCGTTGACCTACTATAGGCTAGTTAAAGTGGGCCATAGTTAATTAGTTTCGTGGTCATCTATAATAATGATAAATTCTTACAAGATATAACATGATAACTTTTAATGGATAAGTAATAAATTTTCATTAATCTATTTTTACTTATTGGTAATCATTGTAATAACTTTAAATTTCAAAAAGAAACCCTTATAGAATCTTTGTGAAATTAGGAAATTTGGAAGATGACATTACGTAATTTTTTTTTATTTTTTCTTTTTCATTTGAAGAGATCAAGTGATCACTTGGAGCATATGAATAAAAAAGGCTTCATGAAAAGTTGAAAAATTCATATCAATCTAGTAAAATGTATAGTTTTCCAAGAAAACATATTCATAAATCATAATGAATGAGATCATTTAATACATACAATTTTATCATTGACATAATCAATTTAAATATTTTTACTATATATTGTTCTATAAAGCGAAGATTTCAACTATTGACGATACATTAGGCCTCATATAACATGTTAAAACAAAGAAATGGCAATAACATTAGCATAATAAAGAAAACTATATAAAATAATATAATAATGTTACCAAATCCCTACATCTCCATAGCATTATGTTTCACGTTTTTTCAAGAAACCACTTAAGATGAAAATAGTGTTTCAGCAAATTTAAAAAAGTTTTTAAACTTCAACTAAATTATTAACAAAAACACTAAGGTGATTTCATGCCCTTTTAATGCATGCAAACATATCTTAAGGTTACTCATCTAGGACGCATCTTCTCTCCAAATGATTGCATCAAAAAATTTATTTACTCAATTTCTGATCAATTTATGGTCAAATTATTTCATAATTTGTGGTTTCTAGGGTTTTCTTCAAATATGGTTTCATACTCAACCTAATTTCATATATACTAAAAAAATGTATGACTTTTTTTCAAAAAAATCAAATTAATTTGAGTTTTATAATAATGATAGAATTGATCCAAATGATAAATGATACAGAAAATACATATGAACATATAGGTATTTAATATAAATATTAACTAAAAAAGATTATTTTTTAATTTATTTGTAATTTGTTGATAAATCAACTATTGCTCATTTATTTTGTGGTCAGCAACTTTATTACTTTGCTTGATTATTAAGTTTTTATTTTTAGTTACTCGTGTATTAGTAAGTATCGTTCTAATATTTTTGCTCATTTGTAGTAAACAAAATGAGCAAATATTATTATATGACTTGTTTTAGAATTGTTGTAAATTAAATAAAAGCAATTATTTTCAATAAACAATCGAGTACGTAAACTTATTTTGACAAACTTGTGTAACCAAATTCAAATGATCATACTTTGCACTCATGTTAGTTCAAATGATTAATGAGAAAAAAAAATCTCTTAATCTGATTAGTATAACAATATACAAGTTAATTTTACAACAAAATTGAGCATTTTATTTTGGATGAATAGATTTTAATTTAAGACTAGTGTATAGCATATATATGAGCAATTTACATATTCTTATATAAGCTTTTAATCGTTGTTGGAATTCATTATGTTAGGCTGTTTTTATTTTACTTGATTTTAATATTTTTTTTAATTCTTGACATTCTAGTTGTTAACAATGAGGAGATGCGAAGTGACAATAACATTACTTTAGAATAAATTAAAGAAATAGGGAGTCTAGAAATTTTTAAGTCCTTCAATTATGTATATATCTTTAACAATGAATATCCTTTTAAGATTGGATTTGGGACTATACAACCAAAGTAGAAAGTGTAAGTTTTAAGTCCACTTTACTCGTGTATTATATGTTTTATTTTCTTTATTGTAATATTTGAGTAGTTCTTTTATCCTAAAATTATATTGCACTATAATATCTATTAATCTTACAATTTCATCCCAATCCACAATTTGATTGTTTCTTGTTCATCTTATTTTAACGTTTGGTTTTATTCTCATTCATTGGCTAGATGTAGTTTGTTTGATAAATGTGATTAGATTCGTAATGAGAGTTGGTTCTTAATTGACTTTAGAACCATGATTTAAAGTAAGAGAAATCATCATGACATTAATAGATGGATTTTGCGAGATTTTTATGATATTATGTTTAATGTCTTTAAATTGTATTGTTAAGGAAGTCATTGAGTCTCAAAAGAGACCCTTGGTATTGATATAGGGTGCATCATTCTATTGAACACAATCTAGCTAGTTAATTAAGGATGGATTGAAGATTATATTAGTATATATTAGGACACTTAATTCTAGAGTCTTAATTCATATATTAAATATATAATAGTAGAAATAGTAAGGTATTATAGATAGACATGCAATAATTTCATCCTTGAAAAAAAAGTTAAGATAAAGTCCGATCAATGACCATTCAGTTTATGAAAGGTTAAGATCAAAGCCAACCGGAGTTGCCTACTAAAGCCTTATAGTTCAAATAAGCTTAGATGAGCTACAATCATGACCAATATTGTAATCCGAAGAATTGTTTTGAGTTGATTTTATGTTGAGAATGATCAAGTTTTGGTTGGGTCATAATCAAGTTGTGACATCCGGCAAATGTCAAGTTTCGAATCATATATAATTGAGTCCATTGCTAGTATACTAGTTTTATCGATCAAGTCCATTGCTAGTATACTAGTCATAATTTTTTGCAACTATTAAAGATAATGATCAATGATGGATGGTTGAGATAAAATTCATCCTTAATGACATACTTGGGTGGATTAGTCTTGATTAATCCCCTTTGTAGTTGTGTTTGCCTAATGTCATCTTTGGCCCATCCTGTCCCCCTCGTTCGCTTGAAAACTAGAAAAATAAGTATAAAGATAGAAAAATATGGTACAAAGATTCCAAGTCTTCTCTCCATTGTACATACCGATAAACTTCCTCCGTTTCCAAAAAATTATCCCATATTCCATATTGGGCTATTCTCAAAATATTGCTCCATTTATTTATTTGATAAGATTGGACCATTCGCTAACCAACTTTACTCTCACAACAATACCATTTAGTCCCACCAAATTTATCTCTGATCAATTCACCCAACTATAAATGAGACAAATAATTGGAGACCGATAGAGTATTGTACTAATTTTACAAATTATATTGTTGGCGTACCAACGAAACCCCCTACAATTGCAAACAAAGCTTGCCAACTTTTATTGATCATATATATTAACAGAATAATCCCTCCATTTGTATGACCATATATTCCAAATAACTACAAGCATTAATGGACGTATATGTTACCTTAGTATTGCCACTTTCAGGAAATCAATAGTGAGTAGTACTTGAAGACTGAAGGCACTCCCTCACAATCTCTTGGATCTTCCTCTTCATGATCTTATCCTTGACCCCATCAAGCATATTTCCGTAAAACATTTCTAAACGCCTTAGCTCTTTATTGTCCGCAGCCTCCAACATACTCTTCCATGCGTTTGCAACGTCAAAAGACTCAGACTTTAGCAATGAAGCTGGAATATCCCTCTCTTCAAAAGGCTTTGCAAAGAGTGACCCATGAAGAATGCTTACATAGCGTTCCATCACCGAAAGTTTTGACTGCAAAAGTTTCATCTCTTCCATCGCTGAAAGTAATTTTGTATCCACCTCTGTCCCCTCCTCACCTTCTCCTTTAGGCTTCTTTGACACATCATCAGAAGAATTCAGTCCGTCGCTGAAATCTTCTGATAGCGGGGGCCACAAAACCATCGTGGGAAAATATGAATCACTAGCCTTACCATCACCAAGAACTCCACTCCTTCCTCGTCCCCAAGACCAAAGCTTAAAACCATCATCCGCAGCAAGGACAGTGTGGGCTGCCCCGCATGCAACTTCTACCGGGTCAAGAAATTTTGGTCCTTGTGGTCCATTGCATGAGATTCGCAACGGCAAGATCGCATCTCCATGATCCATACCCGAAAAACTCACATCAGGACAAAGCCCTAGACCCTTTTCCATCCCCCACGACCATACTTCCCCAGCAGATGAGACTACACTTGTATGAAACAATCCACAATCTACAGAAACAAAATACGCATTTTCTGGCAATTCCCTAGCAGGTTCAGGGAGTGAGGTACTCTGAGTTGTACCTATTACAAAACAATTTATTACATATACAGAAGATTGCCATCAATTTATCATGTGCATGAACAACAATAAGACAAAATTAAGAAGTTAAATATGGATAAAAATTTCCAACATTACCATGCCCAAGCTGACCGTTTTCTCCAAGGCCAAATGTCCAACAAACACTCTCTAATGTGTCACTCGGCCTCTTCTTGAGAGTAAGTACAACAGTGTGAAAGGATCCACAAGCCACATCATAAGCTCTCCAAGCAGATCCTTCACTGAACTGTTCAACAACTTGAGGATGTGATCTGCTCTTTGTATCTCCCAACCCAAGTTGACCATGATTATTGTAACCCCAAGTGTAGCACACAAGATCATCACCGGTGTGTTTTTCACCAGCACTTGCTAGAGCAACAACATGCTCATTTCCACATGCCACCTTAACAACTGTGTGACCGAAAAAATCAAACATGGGGATTGGGGTTGGAACACTTCCAAGTGTGAATTTATCATCGTCTTGCTGCGGGATATTGCCCCACATCCAGAGCACCCCGATGTTATCAATTGCAAGTGACATCATTCCACCAGCTTTGATTGCACATACCTGAAATCACGAAACGTTGAAGAACATATTATATTTCTAATATTGTTCGTCAACTTGGTGAAAAGGATTAGAGTTTCACTATTACCTTCAGCGGATCTTTACTCTTTCCCTCTGAATCATCACCAAGGGATCGGGGAGAAGTCAACTGAACTAATTTTTCTAATTGACAGGGAACTGACACATTTTCTCCATCAAATCCAAGTTGTCCGTCTATCAATTGCCATATTTCAGCCCCGAAAAAACAGGAAAAAGGAATTTCAGTCATACTGTTAGCTTGGAGAAAGAGGTTTAAACAATAAAACAGTTGAGGTAAGAATAATACAGGTATTGTAGCCCCAGCACCAAACTGATCCATCATCTGCAATCAAGAAAGAGTGAGTACTAGAAATTGAGGATCCTCTTGAAAGGCAACTTAGTCAGGCATCAGAATCAAGCATGAACATCTTGATAGGCTAAACGCTTGAACAAATTATCACTGTGAAAATATCTAATTATGAAAAATATTATGACCATAAAATTAGAGGTGTGTCTATGAAGATAAATTTCAGTCTGACTAGGTCACAAAAGGTTAACTGCAGGACACCAGGCCCTTCCAATTAGAATTTCTTTGTACAATCTGATTCTTCTAAATTATGTGCAAATGAAAAACAAATGGATAAAAAATAAAAAGATACGACTTTGCAGAGCTGCAGAACAGACACCAGTTCTCACATTTAACCTGATCCTTCTCCAATAATCCTTATTATGAGCAATTGAAGAACAGTGCTTATTATTATTATTATACAATATATAATCTGTCATTCTGTCATTAACAAATAACAACAGAACGGTGCTTTCATTGATCTGAACAAGCAACTGACACAAATCTAAAACACGACAACCAAAAACGGAAACAACTTGCAGCTGTAGCCACAAAAGCCAGTCAGCCAGGCCATAGTTGTAGTCTAGTAGGTTCAAATTACAAAAGCCAATTTCTTAGTCCTGTTTAGGCTCCACCACCATCAGGTCTACCACTCCCAAGGTAGATCATGAAACGACATAAACTCCCAACAAAAGAAGCAAATACTAGACTACAACAATTTCCAATCTTGAATACAACTATACTTAAAAGGTCAGAAAGACTACAAATTCATCAAAACGAGAGCACTACTCCGTAACATTAAACCATAAACAGTTCAACCCCAATCAGACATCACTTGAATGGTTTAGTACAATAACTTTTCCTATGATATAGTTGGACCAACCGATAACAATGACTTTTTCTATCACACAACCAACTTCAAAGATCAAATCCCAAAATTTAAGATAAATTCTTTTCCTTTCCTACACACCCACTAAGGCCACTGCAACCAAGTCCCAAACCCAAATCACAAAACAAAGCTCAAAGACTTTACCAACTAAACTAGCTAAACCCGAGTCCATATTTTAACATGGCATAATCATTCAATAATACAGTTCCAATTTAGAAGCAACAATAAAAACTGTAAAACGGGTTTGTCACAGTACTGAAGTAGTATTACCGGCAAGAGCAAGACTATGATAGGCACCAGCAGCAACCCCAACAAAGTAAGGACACTTCTCATTCTGGAACCCACCATCATTACTATCCCATTTAATAGGCACGGGGAAATTCTCATCCGAATCAGAACCGTTCCCAAGTCGGCCAAATGTGCCTCTTCCCCAAGAATACACCTTCCCATCTCCTGCCCCAATTTTTATGGGTCATCATTTTTGTAGCATAGGATACATATTAGATGAGTGAAATCAAATTGAATTGTATTTGGAATTTGAATGGGAAGTGGGGGTTACCAGAAAGAGCGAGAGTATGAGCTTCACCGGCGGCGATGGCGACGATCTTGTGTGCTGGCTTGCGTACTGGTGGTTTTGGTGTTTCCATGATTTCTGCCATTGCATATATTTCTCAAGTTTGATTGTGAGGACCGAGGAGAACGCACTGCACAGTGGTGCCTGGTGCCTGGTGCCTCGTGAAGAGATGAAACTTATTGTGGATACTTCACCTTATAATCTTATATTCTTATATACATAGCTTTATAAATCTTTTGTGGTTTTTTTACACATAGGAGAAAAAATAAGCTTTAAATTATTAAAAATATTACGATATTCTCTCTATTTTTAATTTTTAAAATAAAGAAATAATATATTAAAAATTTACCATAAATATTTAAATAGTCGTTAACTTGTTATATTATGGTCAAGATTTAACTCGTTTCTTTCTAATTATTTCACATAAGGTGATCAAAAAAATTTTATTTAGACCATTTGACGATATCGCATCAAATTTATTTTCTTACTTGTGCTAAAACTTTTTAATTAGTTTGTTTACCTTTTCTAGTCTCTTTTTCGAACGGTGAATAGTGAAGAATGTTGTAAGTGAAAAATGGTAAAAGTGTTACAAAGTAATTATTATTGTTTAGCTCATATTATATCAATATATTCACAAGGCAATAAATTGAGATTAATATAAGAAAAAATATAAGTAAGATAACAATACTCCATTAATCATAACTAATTTTATGTTGAATAATTCTTGGGTTATTGAATTGACAATAATAATCTTTTGAAAATTGCAAAAAAATATAATTCGGTAAATTGATATATGGATTATTTACTTATTTAGGTATGGAACATAAATATAAAGCTAAAGCGCAACCCAAATCTCCTATGCTAAGTTTGCTAAAGACTACTAGAATACTAATCATTTTTTTCTTTAACAAAATATATTATAAGTTGATTTTGTTTAAAAGTACTTCTTTAATATTTAAATTTTTATGTCATTAGTTACAAAAGTTAAGATTGATTTAATATGCAAAACGTTCATATTTTATTAATACCTAAGTTGTTTTCTATTTTGAATTTAGATTAGTTGTTTCCTACTTTTAGTTATTGTATATTTTATTAATATTTTCCTAATTTGAGCTGAATAGCTGTAATGTTTGCTTATATGTACAATTTTCCTAAATATCATCCTAGGTAATACAACACGTGTCAAGTAACAGTGATACCAATTAACACATTGTTAGGCAAGGCAATAATTCCCCTTTAATTTTAAGTTAATAGAATTAATAGATATGGCCTCTAGTTAAAAAAAAATTATCATTATTAATCATCATCTAAATTGACATTAGTGGTTTATGTGTACTACGTGATGTTTATGAGTGCAACCCGCTAAGTGGGCATATGTTATTGGCCTACAACGGTTACGTGATTGAATTGCAACCCATGCTTTCGATTTACATTCATTGTTTTCACAAAATTTTAAGTTCTTGTTGAAAGGAATATTAGTTGAACTGATGCATATTAGAAAATGACTTGAGGTATATAGAATATGATTAATGCTGAAATGTTTGAACTTGGTAAACGTAACGCATAAGGACATGCACTGATGTCTCTATCAATTTAATAAATTTGTTAGCCGCAATAATTTAACCACGTAATATCTGTTTTTTTTTAGAGTATATAAAAAATATTTCTCATATATTTATTTAATTAATATATATATTTTTAAAGTTTTACCTATTTATTTAGTTGTCTTTGAAATGAGCTGTATAAATGATTTTGGAGGAAAATTATATTTGAATTTCAAGTATTTTATTTTATTGCATCATTTATTTTAATTAATAAAATTTAAGTTATTTAGCTAATTAATTGTGTAAAAATTCAAAAATCGTTCAGTAAAATTGGTTTTTGTGAAACCAAATTGGAAAGAAAAATATTTTTGAAGATCTTTTGAAATATCTTTGAAGTGGCAATTCTTAAGGCTTTTGATTGAAAAACCAATCCCTAATTTTTAAAGATATCGTTTTTTGATAGCACTCTTTTGTTAGTAATTAAATATCTTTTTCTAATTTCACTCCAATTTAAAGTCATGATCATATTAATCAACTATATTTATAAAGGAATTTAACCCTTTTTCTTTTATAATTAATATCTTATATAGATTTGTAAAATTCTAAATATTGTGCAAGCATTGTGTTTACCAATTTTTTTTGATTAATCATCATATTTTCTTCTACTTTATTAATTAGTGCCATTTGTCCATTCATTGAAAATGATATAAGGTTTTGATTAATTGTTTTCTTCAACTTTTTTCTATTCATGTTATAGGTTTGTCCAGAACGCGGTTTAGGTCAAGGTAACTGAAAGAAATATTTTCCTTGAATAAAAGGTTGTACAAGATTCGTTTATATAACCAATTACTATCTACAAATTAGGCTAACAACTTTACTTGATTAGCTATAATTAAGGAGGCTAAATATAAGGAATAACTTCTATACAAAAACAGAATATATAAAATATAAGATATTTTTATATATTCTAACACACCCCCGCAGTCTGAGTGGGAGGTTTGCGAACACTAAGACTGTCCCGAAAATCTTCAAATAAAATTAACGGAAGGCCCTTAGTAAAAATATCTGCAATCTGATGGCGAGATGGAACATGATGAACACGAACCTGGCCACGGGCAACCTTCTCCCAGACAAAGTGTATGTCCATTTCAATATGTTTAGTGTGTTGATGTTGAACAGGATTACCGGCTAGATATATAGCACTAACATTATCACAGTATACCAAAGTAGCCTTCTGAATAGGACAGTGGAGTTCTAAGAGAAGGTTGCGTAACCAACACGACTCCGATACGACATTAGCAACCCCCCTGTACTCCGCCTCAGCACTAGATCTAGACAATGTTGGTTGCCGTTTGGCAGACCAAGAAATCAAGTTATCACCCATAAACACACAATACCCTGATGTCGATCTACGTGTATCCGGACATCCACCCCAATCAGCATCTGTATATGATGTAAGAGTAGAAGTAGTAGATGGGTACAAATGAAGACCATAATCTAGAGTTCCCTGAATATAACGAACAATACGCTTTAGAGCAAGCATGTGATCGTCTGTCGGGGCATGCATAAATAAACAAACTTGTTGTACCGCATATGTGATGTCAGGACGGGTAAAAGTGAGATACTGTAGAGCCCCTGCCAGGCTCCGATAAAGAGTAGGATCTGAAAATGGGGAGCTAGATGTAGCCGCCATTTTTGGCTTAGTATCAACCGGAGTAGAGGATGGCTTACAAGAAGACATACCTGCTCTATCAACAATTTCAGATGCATACTTCTTTTGAGACAAGAAAAGACCCCCTTTATGACGAGTAACAGCAATGCCCAAAAAATAACTCAAAGGACCCAAATCCTTCATAGCAAATTCAGAGCTAAGAAGGGATATAATGGATCACCGAAGGGTGTCAGACGAAGCAGTCAAAATAATATCATCCACATACAAAAAAATATAAGCCATGTTGTTACCTTGCCGATAAATAAATAAGGAATGATCAGAAGAACTGTGAGTGAAGCCAAGAGAGGAAACATAGTCAGCAAACCTCTTATACCAAGCTCTAGGGGCCTGTTTAAGGCCATAAAGAGACTTTTTTCAATAAACAAACATGGTCAGGATGGTTTGGATCGCGGAACCCCATAGGTTGATGCATCTATACAGTCTCCTTTAGTTCTCCATGTAGGAAAGCATTTTTGACATCTAATTAGTGAATGGGCCAAGATTTAGAAAGAGCCAAACTGAGGACTATACGAATAGTAGCCGGATTGACAACTGGGCTGAGTGTCTCCCCACAATCAATACCAACCTGCTGCATTTTTCCATCACCTACAAGACGGGCTTTATGCCTCTCAAACGAACCATCAGAATTTTCTTTATGAGTAAAAATCCACATAGACCGTATGATATTAACATTAGGAGGATGGGGAACCAACTCCCACGTCTTATTTTTAATAAGAGCATCAAATTCATCAGTCATGGCCATCTTCCAATTAGGATCCCGAAGGGCAGACACTAGGTTACGGGGAAGTGGGGATTTGCTCACTGAAGTGTGGAGGTTGTGTTGGGTTTTTGGTTTAAAAATCCCATGCATACTCCTAGTAATGGGTCTGCTAGGTGGAAGAGGACATGGAGTTGGCTGTGATGTTGGAGAGTGAAGAGTTGGGCTAGGGGCAGTATTTTGGGTACATGGCCCAGCGATAGTAGGAGGGGAAGCAGAAGACATGTTGGGTGATTGGGCCATGGGTGATAAAGGAGACCCACGGTGGACATGTTGTGTTGGATGATGGTCTACAGTAGGAGAAGCACATGCACGGAACTCCATAGGAAATAAAGGAGTATGTTGTTGGGCCATGGGAATCATGGAAGAAGAATATGGCCTAACAACTTGATCATTATTATTAGTAGTGTGGGAAAGTGGGGAAGCACATGTGTTTGGGAGATTGGGTGGAGTACTAGAAAGCAAATGTCGTAGGACTGGTGTGTTAATACCATCAAGGAGAAAATCATAAGAGTCTTTTTGTGGAGTATGTATTTGTTGAAAAGGAAAATGTGTTTCATCAAATATAACATGACGACTAATTATGATTTTACGTGATGAAATATCATAACATTTGTACCCACGATGATTAGCCGGATAACCCAAAAACACACATGGAGTTGAACGAGGTTGAAGTTTGTGTATGGTTGTGGAGGTAAAAAGAGGAAAGCACAAACACCCAAAAACCCGAAGATGTGAGTATGAAGGATTTTTGTGATAAAGGATCGTTAGAGGAGATTGATATTTTAGATTTTTATGAGGAAGAATATTAAGAAGGTATGTGGTCATTTGTAAGGCGTGATGCCAAAAGGAAAATGGTAACGAAGCATGGGCTAGTAAGGTACGCATAACATTGTTAATAGTACGAATTTTTCTTTCGGCTTTTCCATTTTGTGGTGATGTATGGGGACATGATAGACGAAAAGAAAACCCATGCTTTTTACAAAACTCCCAAAATGGTCCATTATCAAATTCACGACCATTGTCACTTTGGATATTTTTAATGTCCCGTTCAAACTGAGTGCGGATGAATGTCCGAAAATTTATTATGGTGGGATAAGTATCGGATTTTTTTGACAACGGAAAAGTCCATAAAAATTTAGAGAAATCGTCCAACAACAATAAATAATACCGATGACCAGTAGAACTTAATACGGGAGATGTCCAAATATCAGTGTGAATAATATCAAATGGCATAAGAGTACTAGATGTAGAGGCAACAAATGGTAATTTAATGTGTTTCCCAAGAGGACATGAATGACACAAAGAATTACTACTACTAGTACACTCGATAAATTTATTCTTCCTAAGAGAATGTAAAATATTTGCTCCCGGGTGACCCAAACGGTTATGCCATAATGACGGAGCCAATGCAGCAAAAGTGGATTGAGGTGAGATAGATGGTTTGGTGATGGGATAAAGAGCACCCCGACTCTCACATCTCATTAGACGCATCCCCGTTTGAAAATCCTTCACAGAAAACCCAAACGGATCAAATTCAATTGATACAGAATTATCAGTTGTGAATTTTCTAACTGACACAAGATTCTTAATAAGTTGGGGAGAATGAAGAACATTATTAAGAGATAAGGGAGGATGGGGGAATCTAATGTAGTATGTCCATAGCCCCTAATTGGAATAGATTGACCATTACCAACAGTGATACCACGATTATTGCTCAAATTAAAATAAGACGTGAGATTACCTGAGCCGGACGTCATATGAGATGTAGCGCCTGTGTCCATATACCAATTCGGATCGGGAGGAGTAATACCCAAAGTATACATTGCAGCCTCAATATCTGTTGGAGACGAGGCTAAATATGCCTGTTGTGGACGTGGGCCAAGAATTCCAGTTGGGGAACGTTGGAATTGCAGATTGGGCCTAGCCCACTGACCTGAGGGATAAGGGCAAGGAGGTATAACCCATTGAAAGTAAGGAAAGGGCATTTGATAATCAGAAGGCCATGGAGACTGCCTACCGTGTTGCTGCCCTCCCAAATTGGCTGCTGGGGACTGCTGCTGCTGTCCAGGCCGGTTAGTGTGGCCACCAGATTTTCCGCCACCACCTGAACCGCCAGTGCCTCGGCCTCTACCGCCACCAGAATTGCGGTTTCTGCCGTTACTGTTGTTGCGGTTTCTTCCACCGTTGTGGTTGTTGTGGCTCCGACCAGTAGACTGTCGCTGCTGTGAGGGCTGCTCGGTGGTGTCAACTGAGTCGGCCCGAGCCACCATTGCAGAGGATTGGGATTGGGTAGCCTTCCGGAGACCGGCTTCCTCAAGGACTAGCATCGAACGGGCTTGGTAAAATTGGGGCAATGGGTCGCGCTGTCGGATGAGAGTCGCTACCCCGTTAAAGGGTTCGGTTAGGCCCGAAACCAATTGTAGCACCAAGCGGTTGTTATCCACTGGAAATCCCACATTCTTGAGTTGGTCCGACAATGATTTGAGGTGTTGACAGTAGGCTGAAACATTCGGGAAGTTCTCCATCTCAGCATGGGTAAAGTCATACTCAAGAGTGACGGCACGAGAGTGTTTATTATCTTGAAACAAATCACGCAATCGGTTCCAAGCATCCATTGCCGTAGAGTCGGGTTCAAGAATGGTTTCTAGCAAATCTTTAGAAATGGTAGCATAAATCCATTGGAGTACCGTAGCATCCAGTGTCTCCCACAAGTCACTGTCCACCGGAGGAGGTGTCTTGCCCGGTGTGTTACCCGTGGGTTCTGGAGGAAGAATATGGTGAATAACCTTGTGAGATTTTGCGTGAATCTTGAAAAGTTCCGCCCAAGTTGCATATTGCATATAACCAATTACTATCTACAAATTAGGCTAACAACTTTACTTGATTAGCTACAATTAAGGAGGCTAAATATAAGGCATAACTTCTATACAAAAACAGAATATATAAAATATAAGATATTTTTGTATATTCTAACAGTAACTTCAAACTCACACTCAGAATTTTCCAACCTTGTAACTTGATCAAAGTATATTTTGCGCTTTTCTTCTTACCTTACCCTTAAACAATCCCAACTATATGCTCTCCAATACTATCCAAGGTATCTGTTCCACATACGGCTACAAGAACTCCCTTTACGTTCTTTTGCCTCATTTACATCTCTTTTAGGTAAGGGCAATCTTCTAAGCTGAAATTGCCCTTGATTATCTGCCAACTATGGAGCCAACATACCTCATTGCACCAGAGCCACAACAAAATCACCAGCACCAGAGGCGAATCAACCCACGATTTCTTCCTACAAAAGCGTTTACTGATAGAGTCCTGCGGGCACTTGGACACCGCCTTCTCCTCCTTTACAGGTCAGACCCCAATTTCTACGTCTTGGGAGCCACAGGAAATGTGTACATCGTTAACTTATCAACCACCCTTGCATGCACGTGCCCTGATCGTGCAACACCTTGTAAGCACATTTTATTTGTGCTTATCAAGGTGTTAAGGGTCCCCTTAGACGATCCTTGCATAAGGAGGCGGACTCTTAGGCCTAGCCAGGTGACTCGACTCCTGGCTAACTCTAGCTCTACCGACTCCCTTGCAAGTTCTACCCTTCGCGAGAGGTTTCATCAAGCTTTCTTCCAAGGGCGGGGTCTTAGTGGGGCCACGAATGCTCCAAGCACTATCGTTGAGGAGGGTGCAACATGTCCTATTTGCCTTGAGGAGATGGCGAAGTCAAGGGAGAGGCTGGTGGCTTGTGGAACCTGTAGGAACTATCTGCACAAGGAATGCTTGATGACTTGGAAAAGAGCTCAGAGAAGAAGATCAGTAAACTGTGTGATTTGTAGGTCAAGATGGAAAGATAGGTTATCGGATCAAGAGAAGTATATAAATTTGGCTGCTTATGTCCGTGAAAACGATAATATGGCCCCTGAAACAGCAGGAGTTACTGCCTGTCATGAATAAGGACTCTAGTGTTTTAATTAGGATTATCACGTAAATCACTCTGAAAAAATTCAAGACTGTTAATACAGACCTGCATGGATTATAAAAGAAGTGTACTGTTGAATTCCTTCATTCTTTTCTAGAATCTACAAAAGATGCTTAGGTTAGTGTTCTTATTAGGATTATCATTTAGATCACTCTGAAAAGTTCAAGATTGTTAATGCAGACCTGCATAGACTGTACAAAAAAGTGTACTGTTGAATTCCTTCATTCTTTTCTAGAGTCTACAAAAGATGCTTACGTTGGTTGATTGCTTTAATAAACACTTCATGCAGCATATTTAGCTCTGTTGGATTAAACCACAGTAGAACGTTTAATTGTTGATATATTATTGCACCAAATGACAAGTTTCTAATAGTAGTTAATCACATAGAAATATGTACGTAATTAATCATTTTGGTTAATCTTATCACCTCATCGGGGAACAGAGGAGTTTAATCTATGTTTATCGCTCTTTCATTAGCCATGCCAGCTGCAGATGAACCTGCATAATCAGTGGCCTGCAGAAATGGCAATGCGGTGTACTTTACAAACGATGGCTACATTGAGGATACCACAACCTGGCACAATACCAGACAGACATGAAGGTTTTAATATCCTGTTTTTCTTCAGTCGCTTCTAGAAGACTATTCTCAATTTCCTCGAAAACAAAACGACATTCTCATTGAAAGAGGCGGTACGCCAAAAGCTACACATATGTCTAGTGGTATTTTGCATTCATCCTGAAATTTTTAACTTTTTTTTTTAAATAATTTGAGAAATTACCCGAGTTTAAAATATTTCGAAAACTAACCTAGAGCTAAGATAGGATGAAACGACAACGACTTTGGATTGAACAGGGCCTGGGACTGGGTTTATGGGTTAAGTCCATAGTCAGATGTCCTGTACAGCAACTTTGATCTGACTATAAACTTAACCCAGCAGCCCCGAAATTCAAATCGACCCTAACCCATTTCCTCTTTCTCTCACTCCGGTAGTGCATCCCTCCTTCCCTTACTCACTCAAGTCACTCCCTCCTTCCATTACTGACTCACTCCCTCCTTACCTTACTCCGGCAGTGCGTATTCTCTCCGACTCCGGCAAATTCCGATTAAGGTAAATTTTTTTTTTGTTTTCACTAATTTCGGTTTTCACTCACTTAATAACTCACTTAGTTTTTAAAACTCTAAATCCCTAAGTGGAAATATGCACATGCCACTGAGTACAGACCAATAACTTACGTATCAATCCAGATACAGCAAATTCATAATGACCTTCCATAGAAACTAACCATGCAGACCGTGGAAAAAAAAAATTGGACTTGATTGAGCTTTGACCGTGGAATTAATGGATGTGGAGGTTGGACAATTCAGATTTTATGATAAGTATTAGTGGGGAAGATAGGCAGTTTTAATAGTGGGAGTCAATTAAATGAAATATTTATCTATTTTTTAATCTAAAGCTATAGTAATTTATATCTTTATTTTTTTAAAATATTTTATTCAAATAAAGTTACATAATGTTTATCTATTTTTTAACCTAAAGCTACTTTTTTAATATTTTTTCCAACCAAACCTATGATTAATTAGTTACCCAAAGCAACATTTTTTAATGTTTTTAATTTTTTTTACTTGAAGCAACAAAATGCTCGGATTATAGTTTGAAAACTACTACAATTAATATTACTATTATTTTTTACTTTCGTTTATGCTCTTAAATAATAATATAAGAAAACTACTATAATTAATATTACTATTATTTTTAATATTATTATATTTTATAATATAATTAAAATTATCTAAATTATTTTTTTTCAAATATATTATATACTTTATTTTTATTTCTTTAAAAAATTAGGCCAGCACGACACGTCACGTCACGCCACGCCACGTGGCCCGTACTTGGCCATAGACCGAGTTTTAGGGAAAGATAGCACGGCATAACATGATATGACCACAATTAGGCATGACACGGCACAACACGACAAGAGGTCAGGCACGAGCTGACACAATCCATGTCGGGCACGACACGACCTGTGCCTACCTTTATGCGTGAGTTGTTTGTTAGTTGGTAATTTTTTTTGGAGTGAATGGATGTAAAATTTACTTTCAGTTATAGAGGAAAATATTTTCAATAGGGCATAAAATGAATTCACATTCCAAGATTTACATCCTATATTTTACTCCAAACTAAACAACGTAAAATGGGGAAAATAGTTTTCAGGAAAAACGTTTTACACCAAACCAAACGAAGCCTTAGTGATGGAATTTAAACAATGATAGTATAACTTCTTTTTACATCTTTTATCCCTTTTCTAAGCATGTTTGCTATGAGTTTAAGGAGAAGGTACAACTCTACATGATCATAAAAATGAAAATGTTCATGTTTCTACCATATTGACGATTTCCATTAGATATATTCCAGAGTTCCACTCTATACATATTGTTAAGAAGTTTTCTACTAAATAAGTCCAAGAGGAATTCCTAGCAATAAGATGAATGATTAATTACAATTGACTTCTTCTCAAATTCAATCTCAATCGACTTCTATACATACTGAAGTAGATATTGCAGTCATTTCCAAGTTACTCCATCATCAAGTTACACACAACATCGACTCGTTCAGGTATTTGGTGAAACGCTTGGCATGCATCGACAATACGGTTGTCGTAGTTGGCCTAATTGAGAGTAACTCATTAGTCATTACAAACAAAGATCTTTTGTTGATACCCTTTTTTCGAGGATTAGAATATACAGGGCTAAACAGAAGGGTTTGTTGAGGGATTGATCGCATACTGTTAACTTGATAAGGTGGTTGAGAGAGTGAGTTTATTTGGTTGAACTCCTGTTCTTTGCTTCTTAAGGAATATAGATATCTGTGAAATAAGATTTTTTTTGAGAGAAATGTTGGATTTTAATTCTATTTCCATTCTTCTACACTTTCACCAAGCATTCTAGGATTTTGAGGTCTTTCACTTGGGTTTCAGGAGTTTTGACATGTCATCCGAGATGATTAAGAGAGTTAAGTTTTATGGGGTTTTAAATAGTATAGTCTAGGAAGGTTGTACTTAGCGTGTGGTCAAGTGTCTACTTGTTATTCAATTAGGTTATTATTGAGATATGTTTGGGATAAGTTTATGAATGGATATTTTTATCATAGGAAAAGATATATTTGTAGGATATTTGCTAACTCTTGGTTTCCTAATTTCTAGCTCTTCTTGTTAAATCTTAAGATAGGATTTGCAGTGTATTAATAGGGCTTGATGTATCTCAATAACACATACGGTTTTCCAATTTTTCATGGTATCGGAGAGGTCAAATTGTTCCACCGCAGACATAATTTTCTTTTCTCTTTTGTTCTCTTGTTTGTTCTTTCGGTGTTTGCTGTTTGATCCACATTTTTTTACTTGATTATTCATTTGGTGGATTTGTGTTTGGTGGATTACTATTCACTGTTTGTGTTTGGTGTTCTCACTGTTCTTTTCTCTTTAATTATTCATTATTTGCGTTTTGGTGGATTATCTTGGTGGATTTCTATTCACTGTTTGGTGTTTCGGTGTTCGGTGGATTGTATTTAGTGGTCTTAGTTTTCCTTTGTCTTTGGTGATAATTTGTCTTTGTCTTTGGTGTTTGGTGTCTTGTATTTGGTCAATAGTCTTTGGTGATTGTTCATAGCTCGATCATGGCTGGCGATGGTAGTCCCCCTAAGATCGAATCTAATCCCCCATATTATCTCGGTCCACAAGATCGTCCAGGAGAATTTATCACACCCACTCGTCTAATGGAAGATAATTATGAGACTTGGGCTGTTGACATTCAAACATCATTGGAGGCACGAAGGAAGTTTGAGTTCCTAGATGGCATAATCATTTTTCCTTCACCCCCATGCACACCATTAGATTGGATGACAATATATCCTAGATCACTAACACTATTGGCCCTACTTTGAAGCCCTCTCTTTCGAAATTTAGAGAGGCCAAACCCTTCTGGGAAGCAACATTTTGCTCAAACTAATGGCCCATACATTCAACAACTCCGAGCCTCAATTACAAGGTGTGATCAGTCCAAATCTATGTTTGTTTCTGCATATTATGGAAAGCTACTTACTTTATGGTAGGAGCTTACCGTTGATTTCGTGCTCATGCTACTCTTTGTGTTCGGCAGGGAGTTTGCATGAAGAACGTAGAGCCCATGCACGTTTGCATGATATTTTAATGGGTTTGGATCGGATTCTGATTTTTACTCTTCTATATGCTCACATATTCTGTCATAGGTTCCTCTACCAAATCTTGATAGGGTGTATCATCTTGCAATACAAGTAGAATGCGTGTGTTTATCAAAGTTGGAAGTTGAGTCCAAGCCACCCGAGGTGGTTGGGTTTGCTGTGCGTACAGGAGTAGATCATGGTAGGGGTCACGGCTCTGCCAAATTAGTGTGTTCTCTGTGCAAGAAGTCTAGTAAAAAGGCCTCAATGTGCCAGGCTAATTCAGTATGTTGCCATTGTAAGAAGAAAGGTCATTCAGAGAGTCAGTGCTTTGATCTTGTTGGATTTTGAGATGATTGGCCCGAGAACAAGAAGAATTCCACGTCTTGTTGGATTTCGAATGCTGCTAAAATCTCGTCATCGAATTCTCCTGCTTTGGACCTGGGTCCTTTATTCACGCAGTGGAAGGCAATATCAGCTTCTCTTGGTAATGTTCAAGTTCCTGAAAACCGACTAAGTGGTAAGTTTGATACTTCTTCCTGGATAATTGATACTTGAGTCACCAATCATGTCACAGGTAAACTTTCTTGGTTGTTTGACACACAAAATGTTAATTACCCAGTTGGTTTATCGAATGGTGACACCGTAATTGCCACATTAGTCGGTTCAGTACATTTATCAGACATGATCACCCTAAACGGAGTTCTTTATGTGCCTCATTTGAGTTGCGATCTCCTTTTTGTCTCTCAACTTACTGATGATTTACAAACTATTGTCCAATTTGATTCTTATACATATGTTATACATGACCAAACAAAGGAGCTAATTGGAACGAGAATTAGGAGAGACGAATTCTACTATTTTAGCAAACCAAACTTTGTGTCCACAATTGATACTACATCAAGTTTGGAGTTATGGCATCGTCGGCTCGGGCATCCATCTGAGAAAGTAGTTAAGTTAATTCCACTTGTTTGTAGCAATGAAGAACATGTAGTTAAGGCTTGTGAAGTGTGTATGGATGCTAAGTATTATAGGGATAAATTTACATTAAGCAATAATAAAGCCTCATGAATTTTTGAGAAACTGCATTGTGATTTGTGGGGTCCTTATAGACATGTTTCATCATGTGGGGCTCATTATTTTTTGACATTTGTTTATGATTTCTCAAGAACAGTTTGGCTTTATTTATTAGTTGATAAATATGAGGTTTTCAATATGTTTATGGCTTTTGTTATTATGGCTGATAGACAATTTACTCAGACAATTCAAATAGTTCAGAGTGATAACGGGACATAATTTAAATATTTGTAGGATTATTTTACTAAGACCAGGATTGTGTTCCAAACTTCTTGTGTGGGTAGTCCGCAACAAAACGAGAAGGTTGAGAGGAAGCATAGACATATTCTAAATGTTAGTCGGGCATTACGGTTCCAAGCACATTTACCTATTTCTTTTTGGGATGAATGTGTACTTGTTGCATCTCATTTGATCAACCACACTCCTTCTCTTCTTTTACAAAATAAAACACCTTTTGACGTCTTATTTGATAGACCTCCTTATTTTGACGCCATTCGAACCTTTGGTTGCTTGTGCTTAGCCCATAATCAGAAAACAAAAGGTGATAAATTTGCTAGTCGAAGTCGCAAGTGTATCTTTGTTGGTTATTCATTTGGTAAAAAGGGGTAGCGTGTGTTTGATTTGGATATAAAGGAGTTTTTTGTTTCCCGGGATGTCAAATTTGTGGAGGAGGTATTCCCATTTGAACGTACGGAGGATGTACGCATCATGCCTCCCTCCACTGTTGATCATGATGTTTAAGACAATTTTTCCAAGTTGGTCCTACCTGATACCGATTCATGTAGCTTGGGTAATGGTGATGTTGGCGAGGTTTTGGGAGAAATTAATCCTGCTCAGCAAGCGGGATAAACTCTGGAGCCCAATGAATCCACATTCTCTGGGCCGTTACATGTTCCGACAGCCTGCAACTCTGTTGAGCAAGATATGGGTCGTAGTTTTCGGGATAAATTCCCGAATATCAAATATCGGGATTTTGTGACATCCTTATCTTCTTTTCCCACCAAGCACTCCTCAGGTACTCCGTATCCTCTCACACATTATATAAATTGTGACAATTTTTCTGTAAATTATCGGAGATATCTTGCAGCTATTGTCAAGGGTCATGACCCAAAAATCCTTTAAGGAGGCTATGAAGTATGATGGATGGAGTCAATCTATGAAGGACGAAATTAGAGCATCTCCCACCAGGTAAATGTACTCTTGGCAGCCAATGGGTATACAAGACTAAATATTTATCAAACGGGGAGGTCGAGCGCTTAAAATTCTGGTTGGTAGTATTGGGAAATCATCAACAAGAGGGGATTGATTACAACGAAACATTTTTTCTAGTTACCAAGATGACTACAGTTCATACATTCCTCGCAATTACGGCTTCCAAAATTGGGAATTGCATCAGATGGACGTTCACAATGTTTTCTTACACGGTGACTTGGATGAAGAATTGTACATGAAACTACCTCCCAGTTTTGAGAGTTCAGATTCATCCTTGGTTTGTCGGCTGCGCAAATCCTTATATGGATTAAAACAGGCTCCTCGATGTTGGTTTGCAAAATTGGTTTCAGCTTTGAAAGGGTATGACTTTCTTCAATCCTACTTCGATTACTCCCTTTTTACGTATTCCAGGGACACTGTTTAAATCAATGTGCTAGTTTATGTGGATGATCTAATCATCTCTAGGAATGATTCCATTGCTCTTACCCATTTCAAAGCTTATCTTAGTAGCCATTTCAAGATAAAAGACTTGGGTAATCTCAAATATTTCTTAGGCATTGAGGTGGCCCGTAGCTCCTCGGGATTGTTTTGCGTAAGTACACTTTGGATATTATCTCAAAGGCCGGAATACTAGCTGCAAAGTCGAGTAATTCTCCCATTGAACAAAATCATAAACTTGGTCTTGTTGTTTGCGATTTTTTGACGAATCCTGAATCTTATCGGCGACTTGACAAACATCTGATTTACCTTGCTACTATTCAACCGAATCTGGCATATTCGGTTCATATTTTGTCTCAATTCATGCAAGAAACTCATATGAAGCATTGGAAAGCGGCACTTTGGGTTGTTCGGTATTTGAAAGGCACTCCAGGTTAGGGTATTTTGCTAAGAGCATATAGTGATTTGCCATTAGAAGGTTGGTGTGATTTTGATTGGGCAGCTTGTCCTATCACTCGTTGCTCTTTGATAGGTTGGCTTGTGTTTCTAGGTAATTCTCCGATTTCTTGGAAAACGAAAAAGTAGCATACGGTCTCACGGTTTTCTGCTAAAGCCGAATACAGGTTCATGGCTACTAATACATGTGAGTTGAAGTGGTTAAAAGGCTTATTGTTGAGCTTAGGTGTTCATCAACCCAAGGCGATTCGTTTATTTTGTGATAGTCAATCTGCGTTGCATATTGCGAAAAATACAGTCTTTCATGAGCGAACATAGCACATTGAGGTTGATTGTCATTTTGTTCGTGATGCCATACTTGAGGGCCTAATCACACCTTCTCACGTCTCTACATCCTCTCAATTAGCAAATATTTTCACAAAAGCACTTGGGAAGGATCAGTTTCACATTCTTCTCTCCAAGTTGGTCATTTTTTATTGTCATGCTCCAACTTGAGGGGGGTATTGGAATAAGTTTGGGATAAGTTTAGGAAAGGATATTTTTATCATAGGAATTTGGTAACTCTTGGTTGCCTATCTTCTAGCTCTCCTTGTTTATCTTAAGATATGATTTGTAGTGTATAAATAGGGCTTGATGTATCTCAATAACACATACCATTTTCCAATTCTTCAGTTATGGACTCGAACCTCAGAAACACATGTTCGATTCATTTAAGATGGAAAGAATTTGGATAGGTACAACTTACCATGATTTGCCAAAGAAATAACTCTGCTTTCTCTCACACCAAAGGAATAAATTTGACATTTTGGGAAGATTTAGGGAGATACTAACGAATTTCTCCATATCTAACTGAAAAAACTTCATAAATACACTACGCATATTGCTCAAATCTAAAAGATTTTAACTTACATAGTTACAATCAAGGACGAAAATCTATCTTGCTTTTCTTGTCGATTGCCCAACATATTAGTATGCAACTTAATAGGCAGAATGATAGCACGTAGAAATTGAAGGAAAATTTGGCTTCGTCGCCATCATATGACTCGCCCTGTTGGTAAGTATCATGATATTGGTTTTCCAGCTCAGCTGATTGAACCTCCGTTGGTCTGAGTATGTCCGGGTCCTAAAAAACATGCTTAAATTTTCAGTCTTTCGAGACAACTTATCTAAACATACTACCTCCGTTCCTAATAATTTGTCCAATTTCTATATGTTCACTTTATTAAATTTAGGTTTGGTAAAATTGACGAGAGAGGAAATTAATAGGATAATGTCCCTTACAATCATTAACTTTTATTATACAAGACCAACATGATGACTTTTTAAAAATGATATAATGTAAACATTGTAAAGCTTACTACTCAACCTACTAGGCTACAAGTATACCTAATGGTAGACAATTGTTCAGAGAGAAGTCTCTCTAACACCCCCATGCATGCAAGAAATTCTTCTTATCCCTCTCAAAAACCATCACGAAATTGTAACGTAAATTAACAGCGAAGTTTGTGGGAAAAATAAATAATGTGTGTGCATATGCAGGAATCAGGATATATGAATTATGAAGCATGCATACCTGCAAAAATGAGGTTCTATCTCGTGGAAGCCAGCAGTCATCAAATTTGATGTGCGGGACATGGCAAATATCATTCCATAATGGACCATTTTCAGGGTGATATAATCGCCTCAACTCAAGACACTTCTCAATCCGCAAGCTGCGTAATTTCCTGAGCTGCATCAACTTTTGCCGGGAAGGAAGTTTGCTTAAGATGTTACATTCTTCTAATATTAAGATCTCCAGGTTCATGAGGCTGTCGCATATCCAATCTGGAAGACTTTGCAGGGATGAAAAATTCCTAATTCTCAATACTTTTAGTTGAGAGAGTTGCATTAGCTGCTCTGGAAGAGATTTCAAGGATGGCATGCCCTTCAACCATACTGTTTTGAGGCTTTGGAGGGATGTACATTCTGGAAAATTTTGAAACTGGTCGTCTTTTAGCCCACCAATCCTCAGGGTTCGTAGATTTGTAAGAGAATCAAGATCTCGAGGCAGAGATACCATAGATTCACAATCTAATATATCTAGTTCTTCAAGGCTACTCGGCAAATTCAAATCCTGAACTCTTCTCAAAATTCTGCAGTTAGAGATTGCTAATCTAGAGAGAGATGTGCACATTTCTAGATTTGTTGGAGCCGTTCTCAGTTCCCCGCATCCTCTGATGACTAATAAGTTGAGAGAAGTGAGACTTCTAGCATCTATAGAAGAATTCAGATACGAGCATCGATCTATGCATAGTTCCTTCAGGGATCTGAGATCCCAATAATGAATTGGCCATGAGCTGAGGTAGTCACATTTTTGTAACCTGAGCTGTTCAAGAGACGTACATTGGAACAACTCCCTGGGAAGACGATCTAGTCCCGACACCATATACAAGACAAGAGAGATTAGAGTGTGCCTGCTGCTGCTGTTTTTTATGATAGTGCCCAACCAACCGGTACCCCTTTGATGAACAACCGGTACCCCTTGTATGAGCAAATGTTTTAAACATGGGAAATCAGTTGGTATGCTAATCAATTTGGGACAGTTGACAACTTGCAATGTCTCAAGCCTCGGAAATGCATGTATCATCTGACTTGAGGGAGCTGGCTTCCATTCTCTCAGTTTACTAAAATTTCTCAATTCCAGCCTGTTCAGTACAGGAAAGTATACTTCCAGGACATCCTTAACTTCATTGTCATCAGCGTGATAGTATAACTCTTGACCTATACTGTCAATGTTGTCCATGCAATCAATAATCAGTTCCCGAAGACATGGTAGTTCCCCCATTGATGGAAGTATCTGGCATCTTTTGCAATTTACTAATTCGATCTTCACTAGACTGTAGAGTCTCTCACTGTCGTCACCCTTCATTGGTCTCATAACCCACTTCGGAAATTGCTGGCTGTCATAGTTAATCAACTTTAGCCTTCGAATATTTGGATGAGGCTGAAGACCATCTAGAACCTTTTCATCATTTCCGTTGTCACGTTCTGATCTATTCCAACATAGTTCCAAAGCTGAAAGCCTGAGTTTGCTACTTATCCTTGCTTTCTGAGCACCTTCTTTGTCTCTCACATGTTCAAGCCCACTGATACACAGTTGACCAACAACATCAGCGCGCCTGCCTAAATCAGAAAGTTGCTCGAGTCCTCCCTCTGCTTTCAGATGAATAGGAAGGTGAATCCTCTGAGGGGAGCCCCCCGTTTTGCTATATAATTGACGCGGATATTCCACGAGTGACAAGTTGTCTATAAAAAGTCTCTGACCCTCAGATAGCGTTGAGAGCTGCTCACAATTTATCAGCAGTAAAGTTTGCAAAAGATGGAGATGTGTGATTGATTCTGGCAAACTTGTTATGGGATTATTTGACAAATCAAGATACCGTAAATATTTCAGCTTGTCCAGATTCTTTGGCACTTCTTCAAGGCCTAGTCCATCTAATTTTAGTACATAGAGAGATCGCGCTTGACTTAACAAATTCTCCAGCAGTGTTGGAACCTTTGCATAAATTGTTCGTAGTCGGTGAACAGGTGGTTGATTTCTCACTCCCAGCGCTGCATCCAAGTTATTGTTCCGTGATGAGATCACTAAATGCCGAACATCAGAAAGACTACTTGGCCGAATTTCTTGGTTCTCATCAGCAATATCTAACATATGATCGTGTCTAGAGAAGTGGACTGCTAGATCGTAGGCCAAGTCATGCATAGTGCAATCCAGGACGTTGCCGTCCTCATCCTGCTTACATACTTGTAGAAGCGACTTATTCAACAAAATGTTGAAGAACACCTCAGCAGTGGCTTCTTCAGAAACAAAACCTTGGGCAAGCCATAGCCTCATCAAATCAAGCTTCCCAATAGTGGTATTTTTGGGGAAGATAGAGCAATAGGCAAAGCATCTCCTAAGAGCTTTAGGCAAGGAACTAAATTTCAATGACAAAGATGACATGATCAGCTCCCACAACTCACTTTCTACCTTCTCCTCCCACTCCCTTACATTGTCTACATTCGCTAATGAGCCTGCCATTTTGCAGATTACTTGGGGAACTCCATAACACTTCTCTGCAATCCTTCTGCTTGCTAACTCCAACTCGCTGCCATTCTCTATTTGCCTAGACCTTGCACGGTTCGCAACTAATGTGAACAAGCTCCAACTCTCCTCAAGTCTTAGCAAATGATGAATTTGGGAATCAACAATGCTTCTTGCAGCTTCTATTCTCCTAGTAGTCACCAGGATACTGATCTTACCTCCACCACTTTGCAAGGTGTAAAGTTTATTTAATTGTTCTTGATTCACTGACCAGACGTCGTCCAATACAATCAGAGTATTTTCCCCATTGATTGTATAACGAAGCGAGGCCTTGATGGCTTCGTACTCGCTCAATTTCAGCATTTCTTCGGTCATTGACTGCAGCATTTGCTTCATAATTCTTGTTGCATCAAAAACTTCACCTACTGAGACCCAGAACCTCTCTGGGAAATGATTCCTGATGGTTTCATTCATATAAATCCTGGAAGCAAGGGCAGTTTTTCCGATACCTATGACATAGAACTCCAAAAAGTCAATTGCATGCCTTTATTATTCCCAAAATGACGTTCCAGAAACTTCCATCATGACTATGAGTATAACATGTAACGTAACTATACGAATCCGGAATCGAATACATGAAAAATACGGATAAGGATAGGATAAACGGCAAAATCAAAATTTATAAAAACGGGTACGATACAAATACATAAAAAAAGCAATAATTATAGAAATTGAAAATCATTCCTATAATTTTCCAATTTCTAAGCAATGCATAATGAAATATCTCAAATCTTACTATAGTTTTAGTACAACCAAATCGACAAAATATTACAACTATATAATAATAATTTAGTGATGAGAAAAAATTTTAATATAATAATTGGGTTGAAAATTTTCAGGTGGACTGATTTTTGCCCGGCTCTAGCCACCCGAAAGAAAATAGAAGTTTAAGAAAAATATATATTGTAGACTTCGTATAAACCAACTCTTAGTGTTTTTATATTAAAAGAAAAAAATTCAATGCTATAAGTTGATTGGCAAATTTTTATCATAATTTTAATATAATCCTATATATTATTATTTACGAGCATGAATTAATGTGGAGCCTCCAAAAGTCAAACGAAGGTTTGTTGTAAAAAAGATTTAAAAAATATAAATATTTAACAGGCTAATTAAAAAAAAAAAAAAAAAAAACTGTACGATGTAGAATATGTAGTTACCTGCTATTCCGAAGATAGCAATTGTGGAAGTGCCATTGTTATCAATACGATCGCACAAATCATGTACAATGTCCATGTCATTAACATTCCTTCCTACAAAAGGGTACGGAATTGTGGGTCTCAAGACTTGATCCATTGTACGATTTTCGATTCCCATATGATCAGCAGGAGGTGCTTGCAGTTCTGATAATATTGATATTCTCAGTTTAGAGGATTCCTTGAGGAGGTTTTCCAACAATGACAGAATAGATCTAACTCTGCGAGACATCTGACAAGGGAGTGAGAACCAGGAACTTTTCTTGAATGTTCGGTCCTTCCTGCGAGCTTCTTCTGACAGATACTCATTGATGGTATCTTCCACGTAAAAGGTCAGATCATCCACTCTCTGAAGCCAGAGTTGGACTTGCGGGGCATTGTCAGCAGTTCCCCCCTGTCTGGTGTGTACCAGTTTAACAAACTTTTGGATAGACAGAAATCCATTTGTCATGGTTTGGAGCTGCTCATCTGAAGCCCCCACTTGCCGCATCTGCTGCAGAATGTGATCAGACGACATATTCGAAATGGCCCAACTCAGTGCACCTGCAAACGACGCAGCTTCCATCCTGCGCTGCTGTGCGATTGGATTGTGTCTACCACCTAAGTTGCACGGAATGGGGATAGAAAGAGACTCTATGATATAACAAAGGAGATTAGAAGAGCTTATCAGAGTTCAGAGTTTGGATCGAGCAAGTATAGACAGCCTCGAGATCTCTCAACTCTATTTATCTAATAGATGAGTTTGACTTCTACACCACAATAAATAAGTTACGATAATTTTATAGTCAGTTCGTTAATTCAAAGTCTGTATAGTTTGGTACTACCGTGGCTACCAAAATATTGTATTCAGTGTGATACCCATTCATCTCTTTAGTTGACCTTAACCTAAATGAATAGGAAATTAGTCGTGATGGGAATTGGTTAAGTAGTGACTCACGCGAACGTGTTTCCATAATTACTTGTCCTAGTTGTTTGTATAAATTTTTTATATAAATCATACATACTTTGACAAAAATTAATTTATACTAATACATAGTGTATAAAAAATTAACTTTTTTTGAGTTATTAATTTATAGGGTAATTTACAAGAAACTATCACGTAAAAATATCATCTTCTGAAAAACTATCACGTAAACAAACTTATGAAAAACTATCACATAAAAAAATTCAATTGCACGATACCACCATAAGGTGATTTTCTAACTTTTGACCTGATTTTGCGTCGTTGACTTTCACGTGTCCATATGCATAGTAATATAGTAAGCTCTTCACCAAGTCAAGAAAGGGGACAAGCGTTTGTTTTAGAACCCCATTACAATAATAATTGTAGTTTGAAACATAGACTAATAGGAGTACTAAGCATTTTTAACTCCTACTTGAGCCGGTCGAGGAAGGATATCGACATAATGACCTAGCCAATATCATACAATAATTATTTCAAATTAATATAAAATTTAATTAAACTAGCTTTAATTGAAACATATCATAAGCTTAATGGGTGTTTTAGTATTAGCATAATAAGGTATCTTATTGAAAATTATTTATATGGAAAAGGGACAAGATGCATCTTATTAGGTGCCTTCTGGTAACCTAATTTTTACTTATTTTTCCTTATTTTATTTGATCTTATTTAAAGTAATCTAATCTTATCTTATATTCTAATCTCATATTCTCATATATTCTAATCTCATATTCTCATTATGTATAACACACATACACATACATATACGCACTGATGCACAAAGTATATATTTAGGTCATGATTAATTTACCTTCTTTCCACTTATTTATAAAGTTATCACTCTTTGAATTACATAATAACATTTTGAAAATATTTTAATTACATAAAGAGAAATCCACCTATTATACTCTTTTTGTTCCATAGTATTTTTCATATTTGCCTTTTACACAGTCTACAATAATTTTTTTAATTATTATGCTCTAATATATTTGACTTATTTTGTCTCAATTTATATTATTTAAACTTATTGTACAAAGTATAAACAAAATTGAATTTATGTCACCTAAATTTATTTTGTTTGAACTTAGACCTTGCTTAGTTCGCCTTAAAAAATATATTATAAAAAAATCAATTTTAATGATTAAAAATAAATTCCAATCAATAAAATCATTTTCAATATATGACTAGCAGCTTAATAAATAATTTATAAAATTATTATTAATAAGTAAAAATAAATGAAGAATTAATCTCAATAAGCGAAATTTTATTTAATCAAGTTAATAAGCGGGCCTTGATTGAATGCCTGTGTCATATTGTTAAAAGGTAGGATAAAAAAACAAGATAATAGAGGGGGTCTAGGGGAGGGGTGCATACAAATCAAGCGAAGGAGACTCACAAAGCATGAAATAACTTTAAACTACTGTGTTCTTCAGCAAATGTAGTTACTGTGAAATCAGAGTTGTAATTTCTCATGCCTTTTGTAGGTAGTATGAGTGTAAATTTAAGATTATAAGTCAAATACTAAGGAAAAGAGGGAGTAGTAGTGAAAGCTGGGAGGGCTGAGCCTTTATTCTCATGTTGGGGTCACACCACCAAAGGACTAAGCTTGCCCAGTAAATGGGTAGCAAAGTCGTCGTCGTCGTCATCCACAAGCTCGACCGTAGAAGTAGGGCAGGTTAAGTAATTATCAATTCCAGGCAAACAGGGGCGGCATATAACTCGCACTGATATAGGCAACCCGTCAGGGATCATGAGTTCTTCATCGCAATTGTATAACTGCACCCGGGAAAGATTGCGCATGGCATCTCCACCTACAATCCACTTCTTCAGGGTCTTCATTTCACTGAGCTTCAGATCAACAAGCTGTGAGAAACCTCCATGCGTGCAATCCATACAGTTCCCTAAGAATGAGACAGTATCTAGGGAAAGACTTCTCAGGTTCTGAAGCTGCTTGAAAGTTTGCATTGGATCTTCGCTATTCAGTGTGCAGTTTTTGATAACTAAATTTGTCAGATTTTCAGGAAATTTAAAACTTCCTATGTCCAGCTCTGTAGTGTCTGAACTCGTGCCAGACAATTCCAGAGTGTGAAGGCAGCTGCAGGTTGACAGAATTTCGGCATCTTTATTGAGTATGGCTCCGTAAATCTTGAGGGACAGATTTACAATGTTATTGCTTTTGATGCTGTTACAATCTAGAATGATCTTAAGAGTTTTGATCTGAGACACCTCGTTCTTGATGTAAAATTTCCTCAAGTTTTCCAATTCGAGCAGATCTTTGACTCCACATCTTGTTGTGTCAAAGTTTTTGAGTATTCTCAAGTTGTTTAAACCTTTGACCCTGAGTTTTTGAAACCTCTTGACATTGTAGGCATGTGAAGGGAGATACAAATACTTGAGCTCTTTCATCCTCCACAACACATTAGGTATATCCATAACACAACCGGGATTTTGATGTACGCGTAGATCAAGAGTTTGGAGGCACCTTAGGTTTCTTATAGATGAAGGCAGCTCTTTTACAAGAGTTCCCAAAATGCTCAAATATCTCAAGTGAATTAAGGTACCAAGCCCTTTGGGAACCTCTTCAATGCCAGTGTTTTCAAGATCCAAAATACGAAGCAGCCTGAAGTGATTTATCAATTCTTTTAACCAACCCTGATATTTATCATCGCCAATGGGAGCAATACCAAAGAACATAAGGGATCTAAGGCGTGAAGCCTTGTTAAATCGGGAGGGGCAACTACTCTGTGCAAAATGAATGGCTATGCGGCGAAACTTTCCATCTCGATTTGCAGAAGAATCGCCTTTGTCCACATCTACACCCTCGAGAAACTTTTCCTCTTTTGCTTTTGAAGTACACATCTGCCACATTAGGTCATGCAAGCGACAAGTTTTCATCTTTCCGCGTAGCCCAGTTTTCCCAACTTGGACCATGCATCTTTGCACCAACTCCTGCAAGTAACTATTGGCGATCTCCTCCAAATTCACAGACGGCCTATCATTCTCAGTGGAAACAATACCTTCAGCGATCCAAATACGGTACAACTTTTTGGTAGGTATTTCGGAATCTCCAGGGAAATTTCCCAGATGAAGGAAGCAAGGTTTCAAGTGGTAGGGTAGATCTAAGTAGCTCAGCTCCAACACTTTTGTTACTGCATCATTCTCGCCGCGTAAAAATGTCTCGTGAACACTTCTCCATTCCTCTAGTGTTTTTTTAGGCGCTAGAAGTCCTCCCAGCACAGCTATTGCCAAAGGCAGTTGTTTACAACAACGAACCATTTCCTTTCCCAATCGCTCAATCTCTGAATCTGCACAAAACGAAAATATAAGAATAAAATCAAGAAAGTAGTGGAGACGTATCCAAGTTTTAATACGTCAGTATAAGTAGGTTCGACCGCAGTCTTGGCAAACAGGTCAGATTCTGGCTGAATGAACGGATGTCAGTGTTATTGACCCAAAGATTTTGGATTCGGGTTAACCCAATGGATAATGGGTGTTCAGAAGTTAAAACTGCCCGTTTTATTTCTGAGTTGATTTTATGATTTATAGATATACGTTTTTACCACTGCTAAAAAGCTGTTGGGCATGGGACACATTTCAGCCATACATGCAACACAACTCTATACTACACCATACTAGAAGTGTTAATCATCTATTTCTTCAATATTTCATACACTCATACTACGTTTACACATGCATTGGACTAGCCAAAGTATTGCAACTACAATGTCTACAATTAGCTTGTGAAGAGTGGTAATAGGTCACTTATAATTATATCACAAAATTATGTTCAACTGCGTTTCTCACCGAAACAACATAAATGGGAGGACAAAAAAATGGTTGGTGGACAGCTCAAACATGACATCTTTGGGAGATCATGTTCTATCAACTAATTGTAAATGAATGAAATTATTATGCCTATTTTTTTCTGATATAAACTGATTCTTACTAATCAGTACTCGATTTCTTCTTTATTTTTATTTTGAGTTGAACTTACAGAAGTCAAAGTGATAAGAGGATACCTCTGGTATCTGTGTCAAGGAATGCTTTGTCGCAGAATAGCTTCCAGCTTTCACCGAAACTTAGACCCATAGGCTCATAATGAAATCCTCGATGATCGACATCTGAGTGCAATGCTCTATTGCGTGTGGTGATCAACAATTTGCTGCTAGAGGTTTCGATCGGGAATGCATTTTTCAAACGATGCCAATCCCGGGAATTCCATAAATCATCAAGAACCACCAGGCACTTCTTAGATTCCAAGACTTTATAGAGTTTTTCCTGTAGTTCTCTTGCATTTCGGATGTCATTCCTCTCAGTCTGATCATCAGCATATAGACTCAGCAAAACCTTTTCAAGGACATCCCTTGGTTGGAACTCCTGAGAAACATAAATCCAAGCACACATCTTGAATTGGCGCCCTTTTACAGCATTATACACTTTCCGAGCAAGAGTGGTTTTACCAGACCCTGCCATCCCACTTATGACAATCACTTTAGTTTCTCTGTTCATCAGCTGGTTGACCAGAACATTTGTATCCTTAATAAACCCAACTATGTCATCCACTGGAAGATGGGGAGGAATGCATCTCATCTCAGTCAATGATGAAGATGATGACGATGAGCCAGGCTCTACTCCATAGGTTTTCATTCTGGTTGCTAACTTTGTGATCCTACTAGTTAGGGCATCAATCTCATAACCAACTTCATGAGTTGCCTTACCATCACAAAGAGCACAAGTTGCGCACTTAAGCAGGCTCCAGATCCCACCCTCCTTTCTTGGATTGGAAACTTTGAGAAGGTACTTCTCAAGAATGTCCTCAGCTTCATATGAGAAGTCATTGATTTCAGAAATCCATTTCCGAACGAGTTCATCATCTCCCTTCTTCTTGTCAGCATTCCTGAGAAAACATTGAATCCATTCAAGCTCACTTTGTAGCCCCTCCACCTTATCTTTCACAGCATACAAGTACTTGGCTTCTTCCAACATCCATTTTCCAAGCTGTACACCGACTGATTTGAGCAAGGCTGCTGCCTCCATTTTAACCAAGTAAAAGTAATACTATGTAAAATCTAATACGGACGGTTATCAAACAATTGGGGTATTTTTTTTGGGCAGTGGGTACTTTCTTGTCCTAACTATCAATATAGAGTTATAGATTAGACAGGCTATGTAATCATGTATTAGTCAAAGCAACCTGCAACGAATAATGTTTTCATTATTAAGTATATATTGTATGTTAAGAGGAAGGTGACAAGTCCTTTAATAATATTCTGATATTGTTGATTCTGATGTGTGGAGCTCAGCCCCATAACTTGTGCAATTTTTATATATAACCCTTGTTATTAAAATATGTCTAAATCTAACCTCCGTTCAGAACAATTTAGAAAAATAACCTCCGATTTAAAACCGCTGTCACTGTCAGCGGTTTCAGTCCGAGTCAGCAAAGCCCTTTTTACCCAGTCAGCATAAAACCGCTGTCACTGACAGCGGTTTCATGCAACACTAAAACCGCTGTCAGTGACAGCGGTTTTATGCTGACCAAGTCACCAAGTCGGATTTTTGGTTTGGGCTTAAAACCGCTGTCAGTGACAGCGGTTTTAAAATTGCCTACTTACGCAAAATATTTCACCCATCTAATTTCCATTTTAAACCTGTTTTAAAACATTATGATAACATCCAACAACCAAATTCATCATTTTCGAACACAAGTTCGATACAATTTGAACACATGTTCGTGTCAATTCCGCAGCATTTCTCGTATCTCGAACAAAAATCTTCAAAAGTATAATAAAGATTGATATAAATGAAACTAAAATGAAACATAATAAATTACAATAATCGTAGTTATATATATACAATACAGTTTGAAATATATTTACATTAATTCCAGTAACAAAAAAAATTCTAGAAACTTTTGCGCAGTAGAAGAACCGCTGTCAGTGACAGCGGTTTCTACTTTTCTGCCAATTCTCTGAAGAACCGCTGTCACTGACAGCGGTTCTATGCTGACTGGGTTTAGGGCTAAATGCTGACTGTGAATGCTGACTGGATATAAAACCGCTGTCAGTGACAGCGGTTCTTATTCGGAGGTTATTTTTCTAAATACTTTTGACCGGAGGTTAAGTTTCGAAATATTTGTTAAATATAGATTAAAAATAAAAATTGCACCCATAACTTGGTACTCATGGATTTCAATATTATGTTCTTTTTATTGATGGTTGCACTAGAATGAGTTGGATTTACTTCATGAAACAGAAATGTTAGCTTTCATCAAATGATTTTTTTCATCAAATAATTCTTACTCAGTTTACCAAAAAAAATAAGCATTTTGATATCTGATAATGGAAGAGAATACATTAATCATGATATGAATTCACCAAACTTCTTGTCCTGACACGCCGTGACAAAACGGTGATGCAGAGCGAAAAAACCGAACCCTCCTTGAAATAACCCGTACTTCGATGATTGAGTCAAGGGTTCCAAAATCCTTCTGTCCCAAAGCCATTGCTACAGCCAATTACCTAACATAACTGCCTACCCTCTAGAAAACTCTAGTATCAAACCTTGCTACATGTTCTGGGATCCTTTATCACAATTCCTTCCTTTCACTCTTTAACTCCTCGAGTGTTTGGATGTGTTGTGTATGTTCATCTTCCCAAGAGAAGCCGTCATAAGTTGGAACCTAGGGCAGTTAAGTATGTGTTTGTCGAGTATGGGGTAAACCAAAAAGGGTATATGTGTCTTGACCCTACATCAAAGCACTTATATACTTCTATGAAGTGTGAGTTTATGGAAAATGTGTTCTTTTACCCCCCCCCCCCCCCCCCCCCCCCCCTCCACACACACACACACACACTTCGATGTCAGGGGGAGAGTGTGAGGGATGATCTAAGTTGGTTGAAAAATCATAATCATGACACAGTGCAATTCGTACTTATGACAGTACCACCACCAACAACCTTTCCCTTCGAGCATCAGGAGGCAGAGGTAAGACCTAAGGTACTGGTAGAAGAAAACACTGATGATGTTGATGTCCTTGATAATGTTGATGTTGTGATTCCTATAGAAAATGTTGATAATGTGTAGGAAGTTGTAGCAGAGAATGCTTCAGCTAGATATCAATTGCATTCTAGAAGCACGAGAGGAGTGGCCCCGAAGCGATATGATCCTTCTTATGAACCTCAGAAATCAAGATATCCAGTAGCAAACATGTGCAAAATATCTCATAAAGTTGCGGTATTCAATGCTATAGTATATTCTGAGAAGATTCTTTCATTGATGAAGCACTGAAGAATGAACTCTGGAGAAAAGCAATGAAAGAAGAAATTGATGCGCTGGAGAAAAATAACACTTGGGTAAAGTGTAAAATTCCTGATAAAAAGAAAGTTGTAGGATGTCGATGGGTGTTTACTATGAAAGATAAGGCTGACGATAGTATTGAGCGATATAAAGCTAGATTGGTAGAAAAAGGTTATACACAAGTCTATGGAGTTGATTATTCAGAGACCTTCTCACCAGTTGCAAAGATTGATACTATTAAAGTCTTATTCTCAATAGCAACAAACAAAAGGTGGCCATTACATCAATTTGATGTAAAAAATGCATTTCTACATGGGGAAATATCAGAAGAGGGATATATGGAAGCTCCTTCGGATTTTACTTAGGATTTTTTCCCCTGGAGAAGGGTGCAAACTGCAAAAATCTTTGTATGGGCTAAAACAATCCCCTCGAGCATGGTTTGAAAAGTTCTCTATAGCAATGAAGAAGTTTGGATATCAATAGAGAAACTCTTATCATACTTTGTTCCTAGAAAGGAGAAACGGGCTAGTAACATGTCTTATCATATATGTCGATGATATGATTATCACCGGAGATGATAAGGATGAAAGTGGTCAGTTGAAAGAAAAGCTATTCCAAGAGTTTGAGATAAAGGATCTAGAAAGACTCAAATACTTCTTGGGAGTAGAGGTACTCAGATCCAGAAAGGGCATATTTATTTCTCAATGGAAGTATGCTCTAAATCTTTTGATAGATACACGTATGCTTGACTGTAAACCTGTCGACACCTATGATGATGAACCATGGACTTTAGGTTGATGAAGGTGCAAAGCCTACAAATCAGTTACAGTATCAAAAGCGGGTAGGGAAACTAATTTATCTCTCACATACTCATCCTGACATTTTTTATGCAGTTGGAGTAGTAAGCAAATTCATGCATAAGCCTCAGGTTCAACATATGAAATTTGTATACAGGATTTTGAGATATCTCAAAAAGACACCTGGGAGAGGTGTAATGTTTAGAAATAACTGTCATTTGAGTCTCCAAGCCTACACAGATGTAGATTGGGTAGGAGATTGAGATAATAGAAAATCTACTTCATGATATTTTGCTTTAGTTAGAGGAAACCTTGTTACTTGGAAGAGTAAGAAACAAAAAGTAGTTGCGTTGTCGAGTGCAGAAGCAGATTTCAGGGGAATTGCGAAGGGAGTCTCAGAGATTATGTGGATCTAAAAGCTCTTAATTGAGTTAGCCTTTCCTCCGACAGGTGTGAACTCTAGTGTGACAAAAAGGCAGCTATCAGTATTTCAGAAAATCCAGTACAACATGATCGAACAAAGCATGTAAAGGTGGATCGTCATTTTATAAAAGATAACTTGGAAGAAGGGATTATTCACATACCATTTCTGCAATCAAGTGATCAAATGGCAGATATTCTAACCAAGACAGTCGGGGCAAGCATGTTCGAGAATGTATTGTGCAAGTTGGGCGTTAAAGATCTGGCGACCCAACTTGAGGGGCAGTGTAGAAAAGATAAACATAATGAAGTCCTATAAACTAGGATTACAAGAGATAAGATTACAAGATAAAATAATAGTAGATAGAATTAACATAAGTGTATTAGCAGTAGAGTTCTAAGAGGAACGAATTGATGATACTTGAGCTATAAAAAGACCTGCAACATTGAACAGAAATTAATGAGAACCTAACACTCTAATTCTGATTACGTATTTGAGAGTATTTGATTTATGTACATAGTTCTCATTAATTTCTGTTCAATGTTACATGTCTTTTTATAGCTCAAGTATCATCAGTTCGTTCCTCTTATAACTCTACTGCTATTAATTCTATCTACTATTATTTTATCTTGTAATCGTATCTCTTATAATCCTAGTTTATAGGACTTCATTATGTATATCTTTTCTACACATATATCTCCGAAAACCTTATTTTTGTAAGGTAAAATTATTGAAGAACTCTCAAAAATTTACAATCTTAGAAGCAAGTTGGAAAAAAAAAACAGTCCTCAACACAAACAAGTAGACCACTACCAAATATAAAAATCAACAAACAACAACAATAAAACAAACAATCTGAAAGAATCTACTGCCTTCATCCCTTTATTTCTTATCATATTTCTATTTATAGAGTCAAAGTTTAAAAAAATTTATCATAATTTTTCATTATATTATTAGAAATAATATATTTAAGTGAAATTTTATTAAATACATCTCAATGTAAAATTTTAAAATATCAAATTTTCATAATTTTTTGTCTTACTGATTTTGAAATAAAAACATTTTAAATCGTGTTTTGAAAATCGTAAAAAGACAAATGAGACAAAAAAAAAAAAAAAAAGTAGAAAGAATAACCAACTTCTACCAACTAGATAAACATTCCAACTTATAAGTTATAACTCCTCTAATTCTACTCTTAGCTATGTGTTGTATAACTTACACTAAAGAAGAGACCCTTACAACTCTGTTGTTCCACATATAACATCAATCCATAAACTATAGTTCGATTCGTTAAGGAGGGAGTATAAGTTAAATATATTTGTAATAAAACTTTGTGCCAACAAAGTGACTTCAACATAACAGATTGACAGCTAGCAAAGCCACTAGTTTAGTCAAGAGGAGAAGGAGACCAAAGCCAAGTCTATTTTTATCTCGACAAGACACAAGAGCAAAGCAAAGTCAAACAAGCAGAGGGAGTAAAAAAAATAAAATTAATCAGTGACGGCAGGATGTGAATGCTTATGGTCTTCCCACTTCAGATCACGATTAAACAGAATTGAATAATACTCATCACCAACTCTGAGTTCATTCTTCGCCAAAAAAAAAAAAAAAAAAAAAAAATCCTCTGAGTTCATTAAATTATTAAGTTTCTGTCCTAAGCATCATTAATATGGTGTATTAATGTCACGCACTAGTCCCTTTTTCCAAAAAAAAAAAAAAAATAGTTTATGTTTTTTATTTCATAATATATACATTACATGTAACTAAATGCGTATACAAGTATCTTCAAAATTGTGAATTTGTGACTGATACTTGACCCTGTTTCGATGGCCTCTAGTTATAGTAGAATGAAATTACATAATGCATATGAATGAAACCACCACCGCGACGGTCAGGCCTCTACATCTCAAAACCTTGATCTTTTGACCTTTCTGCCAGGGCCTTATGCTGCTTAGGATCATTAGAAGTGATTTTCCTCACATGGCTCGTAAATATTGAAAAAGGCATACAGACGAGCAGATTGGTTCCCCAATTAATATATGAGCACAGTTGAAGTAGACCTGGATAACCCATATTAATAATATACTTTGTATCAAACTAATTAGTATAATGCATGTAGGCCTACACGAAGGTTATTAGCGGGGGAATACAAGAACATGTGCGTGCAACAGTGAGGATAGCAACTGCAAGAAGGTAGCATATACTTATGACTACTGTCATTATTAAGTAGTAAGATGATGGATAAATTTGAACATATAGCCTTAATTATAGAAGTATTCGTGGCATGTGCAAGCATCTAAGGTAAATCTTCAATGTCCCCCACGCAAGCCACCATAAGGGGATAGTCTAAGTCTAACCCATGTAGGAAGCACAAAGTATAAGTTTTGCACGGTAACATCTAATCATCTATTACTCCAAAACGTTAAGTCATCCTTCTCGTTTTCTATGGGGCGTAACTTTTCTTTCAACATAAGTATATGACAGTTCTAACTCTCTTTTTATCATTACTAGTAATTTGCTATTGCACTCTACGATTTGTAGTACTTCCAAAATAATTAAACAGCAAGACATGTGATTCAAATGCAAGAGAGGTTTTAGGGACTTAACTGACACATTGTTGGCAGTAGACGTACGGAGTAGGTGTCAGGAAATACTCTTTTTCGACGATTTTTTGGGCCGATTGGTGAGTTAATTGACCCATCAGGGCAAGGACTGGATCCACCACTATTTGTATATAAAATGACAAGTTAATCGGTCCTATTAACGTTTGATGTTATATTAAAAATATTGTTGCTACTCCGTATCTTATTTAACATTTTAATGGTTCTAAATAGTATTTTTACTCCTTTCTTTGGTTTTACATGCTCTAACATCTCATTACCGTGAAAATTATTACTCTCTAATCAACGAATCATTGTAAATGAGTTTTATGAAAGAGACTAAGAGAGAAGCGGAGGATCTCAATAGAAAAATACTAGATTAGGTCATGTCCATTGCATGTCTATTATTTTGTATTTCTTTAATATATTTAATAGTTCAAAAATGACATGAATTATAGGAAAAAAATTTAAAAAATAAACAGAGTAATCTAATGCAATATAATAAAATTCAAAATTTGTAATATGCCATAAGAAAAATATGATGAAAATAATAATTGAAGACATGATATTTAATAAATCCCAAACAATTTGAATCAACCTTAAATCAACTTCTAAATTTGGATTTTGAACACTAATCGGCCTTGTGATAAAAACAAAACTTCATAAGAATCACTTAATTCAAAACAATTGTAAATCATTATATTTTGGGTGAAATAATTAAAAAAAATTAAGAAAATTAAGGAGAAAAAGGTACAAAAGAAGAGGAGAAGCCACGAACACTTGCTTGTGCGACAATTGGAGTTGGAGAAGTGAGAGATATTTGTGGTGGTCTTGGAAAGTATAATGTTGTTGGAGAAAGAGAGAAAAAATTGGTTAAGGTTTAGGAATATATATACAATGAAAGGTAAAAGAAATCCAAATTATATAGAAATTCAGAGAATCTAAATATCGTGCTCTAAAAATGATCGATTTAGAATTTGTTTGCACCACATTAATTCTTACTCTTAAATAATATATAGGATTTTAAAAGTTATACTTTTTGAAAGCTGCAAACAAACCCATGATGGTTAGTTGTCGAAGAATTAAAGAGTACCAATATCCTTAATTAGTACTCCCTTTTTTCCTTTTTGTTCTTCACAATTTTTGCATAGATTTCAAAGCAAACTTATATTTTAAATATTTTTAATTGAGTATTTACAAAAATTATAAAAAGTTGATATTTGAAAATATACATTAAGACGAATCTTTTAAAACCCTTTATGATTATGTTTTTTTTATATGGATTAAATTAATTAGAAAGAAATTATGGTCAAAGTTTGGCTTTAAAATTTATAAATTCCAAATGAGAAGAATAAAAAGAAAAGGAGGGAATATAAATAAAAAGTAATAAGATAAAGGGCCAAGATTGATCAAGAGCAACGAGAAGTGATTGTAAATTTGAATGCTAACAAAAGAATTATGAAACTAAAAAAATTTCACTCCACTCTATCTACATTTCTCTTTCCTTCACATTATATCTTTTGAAAAAGAATTTTTTTAATCCCACCAATAACAAATGCAAAATTTCCCAATCCACTTTCTCCTACTTTTACCACAACCCGCCATATTATCTCTTCTATTTAATTTTCAATTTTTTTTTATTAAAATTACCATATTTTTCTACTCATATGCTTCTCAATAAACACTTGAATAATAATTTTAATGAATTTAAAGAGAGAAATGAGAATTTTTAAAGTGTGTCAAAAAATGTCAAAATTGGTGTCTACTTACAGCGAAATTTTTTTATGACAGTTGGTGATTTTTTTTTAATAATTGTAAATACCCAAAATAGTCGTTGTAATTATATAACAGTTATATTTTTAAAAAAAAATTCGGATTAGTTGATAAAACTGACTGGAACACGTGTCACACTCTAATTGAGTGATCTGACGCGTAGTGGAGGTCATGATAAAAGAAATGAAAAAGAAAAAGAGAAGCTGACTCAGCATATGGGGCCTAGCTATAAGAAAAATTTTCAATTAGATTTTTGTAACTTAGACCTTTGAGAAATTATTCGGTAAGATGAGAATTTTTTCTCAGTTGGCAATTGTCTAATTAGTTGATATATGAAACTATGCCTCAGCAGTAATAATAGCTTAGAACATAAATCCCAAGAGAAAGGCTTCACAAATAGATCCAAATTTATCACACAAAGTGGAAAGGCCAAAGGCCCCCAAATACAAGGCATAATCGGATAATCCCATGTAAGTCCAGTAGTGCTAGGGAAGGACATGTTTTCCATTGGTTGGTATCTCCATGACCGTGACACAAATGGCCTGCAAGGCTGTAAGGTATGATTAAAGTGTAAACTACGGGTCGGGCCGTATCATTCTTGGTGGCCATGTATCACTCCTGCGGCTAACCAGATCATTTCAAGTACGAAATATTTCTATAAAAAACTCATGTATAGTAAGCAATTTGTGTATACTGTTTAAGGGTCATTCTAAGGGTACATCTAAATGTCGATTGTATAGAAATTTAAAGTGGTCAAAGTTTTCAATTTCATCATTGGGCATATGACTCGTATATTTATATAGTTGGGTTTGAACACTCAATGTTTTTCTCGATTTTTGCACTAATAAGTACCAATGAATAGTGTACTCTTAGATGTCGGCTCCATGTTCCTATTCCATCCGTGGTTGCCTAAGAAAAAGGTCAATTAGGAGAGGGCGTTTGATGACTGGTGGATTTGATAATGTTAGGATGAGTGCAAAATGAGGGGGTGTCAATGCTTACTTAGTAAGCAAAAATTTGCTACTATCCTAGCATGTAAGCATTCATGCTTAACAAATTTACATTTTTGATCGAGGAGTACTTGAGCTACCTCTTCTGCTAGAGGAATGAAATTGACATCTTAATTTGCACGAATTTACACTATACATTTGTACTCAATAATGCATAAGTCGATTTAAACCCAATCGAAAATGCACCCAATTAAACAAACAAGTTTGATGGAGTTTAGTAACTCATATAAAAGTACAAGTTCAAACCCCACCAACTATTAATAAAATTTCATTAATAATACTTAATTGAAATGACTTAAAAGTTTTTTACTCTGTACATAGTGTATTATTAGAAACCTTAGAATAAATTTTACATATAAGTTGATAAATTTTAAACATTACTTGTATAGGTAATGCAGAATTAAGGGCTTTGTAATTGAGATAAGTCCCATTTGTCTTCCCGTAAGAAAATGGACTTTAATTTTCACCTAAAAAAAAATGGTCTTTAATAGCCTAATTAAACAATTTATTTTTGAAATTACTCCTTACCTTATTTATCCTAGATTTCTCGACGCCTTTTTGCTGCGTTTCTTCTCTACTTTCCACTGAATTTGGTCAGCAATTCAGGCTAGGGTTTGGACGAGATTCAATCTTTGAAGAAAACCCTCGACTTATTAATCGAATTCCCAGGTAATTCCAAGCATATAAATGAGTCACTAAGATATTAGTATATGCTTTGAATTGGGTTCTTGAAATGTTGGGCAACTCATAAAATTTGTTAATTAATTTGATTATTCTGTTTGATTTTGTAAAATAATTAATGGGTTTATTAAATATGATGATAGCTTAATTTGCAACTTTAACTTGTGATTCTTACTTGAATTGTGTGAATATATATTGTGTTTAGTGTGAGGAAAAAAAATGGGTATTGAGGCAACTCCGACGGCTGATATTTCTCAGGAGATGGAGGAGCAAATTGAGGCCTTACTTGAGGTAATTTTATTGAAATATATGCCAATATTTTATGAATTTGAGGCCCATTTAGGAACTATCAAGTATTCTTTAAGTTTAAATAGTGTAAATGGAGAATCTTGTTTTAGTTTTCACTCAAATTGGGTTAGTTATTTTGTTGCTGCGTGAAATGGAGGTAATTGAAATACATAACAAATTGGGTATTGAATTGCTCGGAAGTTGCAACATTTTCTGCCATATAGTTGTGTACAGGACATATGGAGTTTATGCGTTGGTTTGAATTAGTTTCTCCTGAAAGATGTGTCGATCGTTTTAGGTTTGTTTAAGTTATGAGGGAACTTTATTTGTTGGCTTCATTTGTTAAACATGTCCAAGACTCGACCTCCATACTGCGTGATGGTTTACTCGGTTCTAGACATTGTTCTCTGGATTTTCGAGTTAGGTGGTTCAGTGACATTTGCTTGATTTATGTACGAGAAGAACTCATCGATTGTGGGTAGGTGGCAATCGGGTTTTAATCCATTTTTTGTATTTGTGGGTTGCTCTAAATCTTAGCTCATTGGGTAGATGACACTTTCTTTTTTTCACTTTGAAAAATGTTGGGTTTGGCAATTGAATGATGATTTTTAAGTGCACTTCTCAGGCTGCTAGATATGATGATCTTGGTGACCTGCAAGGTTTAGAGTCGGCTGGAGTATCTCTTAATGCCAAGGATTTTCAAGCGCGAACAGGTTTGATCACTTTATCTCAGTTTGGCTCTTCTTTAGTTGTGAAATTGAATTATATGTGATGTTTTCATCATGGTGGTTCGAATTTATTGGACTGTCTGTTTCGCTACTTAGTTGCAACAAGTCAATGCTGGCAAATATCCCCCAACATTTAGTAAAGAGCTGGTTTGAAGTCCATTTGATACTGTTTGGTTTTTCTGTTGCCATTTGATCACGATTCTTCGTGAAGTTAAAAGAAGTTCTAAACTTGAACTGTTTAGCTGATGGTCATATAGGGAATATAGTGCTGAAACAAGGTGTTGTTATAGGTTGACTAGAAGGATTCTGTTTTAGCTTTTTAAGTATTTCACAATAGAAAAACATCTAGTGCTAATTTTGGTCATGCCTAGTTTGAAAGAAAAGTGATTATAATATAATACAAAATGCAAAGTGGGGTTGTGAATGATCTTATTATCACTATGCCTTTTGTGTTGACCATTTTTGTTGTCAAAAATGTGACAATATGTGCCAGTTCTGCGATTTGCAGCCGGTGGATTCTACGATTATATTACTCCATAGGTTTATGTACACAGAGTAGGCATCATGAATACACAAATGTTCCATGGCCAGATAATATTGATGTTTTTGTAAGGATCAAACCTTGAATATACCGTCCTATTAGTGATATCATGAGCCTTCATTTTCTGGTCTATGTAAGATTGTCCATGTTGTTGGTTTAAAGCCCATTGTACCCCTTGTGTACCTGACAACTCATCCTTATGCTCTTGTACACTCAGACATCGTCTGCCTATGAATCTATGATTATGCACAGGCTGGTCTCATCCTAGAGTTGCGTCTTTTTCATCTGTTTCACTTCTGTTGAACAAGATGCAATGCTTTAGATCTTTACCAATTTGCCACACCATTTTTTCATATGCATTTTGGTAATCAAACATCTATGTTGCCACCGTCCTTATGATTAGTAACGTAATTTTGTTACTCAAAGTGATTGATAGTGGTCTCAATTACCCAAGTTCTTGTCATTCTAAGATGACCTGTATCACCTTTTATCTCTGCACTTTTATCTTTGCAATGGAGTCGTCTGTAATTTCATCTTCTCATTATTCCTGCAGCTCTTCATATGGCTGCGGCCAATGGTCACCTCGGCATTGTCGAATACCTTATAAGTAAAGGTGTGGTAAGTAGATTTTCCTTCATTCCCATATTTTACATGGTCTATGGAAGTGAGCATTTTTTATTGTTCAGTACAATTGAGATTTAACAAAACTTAAAATTACTATTCAGTTTCTTTGCTATGTGTTCTTTGAGAGAATATACAAAAATTTGCAGTTCATCGTCCTTATACTTGCAATGTCTTACATTATGTTGTGAGGACTACATATGAAATTGTTAAGGTGCTGGTGCATAGATAAAATGATAATCATTCGGTTCAATGTTTCTGGATTTGATGATGTTGTCTCTTGTAGCCCTTTAACCATGTCCCAATTGATCCTTAGACCTCAATCATAGACTCATAGTAGGGCTAGGCACTTAGAGTATTTCTTTGCTCAAAATCCTTTTTATATAGTGCGGCTATTGCTTTTATGAAATTCTTTAATTTGTTCAGGAAACATCTATTTATCAGAAAGTTTTTCTACATTTGTAACACAGGATCTGAATGCTATGAATGAAGAGAAGAATACACCCCTTCATTGGGCTTGTCTGAATGGCCATATTGAGGTACTGGTTGATTGTCATTCTCTATATACTTTCTTATATACCTTTGTATATATTTAAAGCATGTGGTGCTTACATAATGTGGAATGGTTAGGTGGTTAAAACTTTGATCTTAGCTGGAGCAAATGTCTCAATCCTTAACAGGTGTATTTTCAATTTTGTTTATTTTCTGTCCCATTTGAAATGTTCAAGCATTATCTGGGTGTGGATGATAAGTCTCAGTTTAAAGTTTTTTTTTTTAAATCTAGCTTAAGAGAGTAATACGGAGTATAATTCATTTATGTTTAAAATGTTTAGCCATGAGCAAACACCAATCGACGAAGCTTTGAGCAAGGGGAAGATGGATGTGTTTGACGCAATCAATGCAACTCTTGCTCAAATGGAGCTCACTGAAGCAACAGTCTCATGACATGGACATTTAAGCCACTAAATCGTAAAAGAATTAATACGTTGCGTGTACTGAACCTTTTGTCTCTTAGGGTTATGAGCAGAAGTTCTTGGTAGAATTTTATGACACAAGAAGCCATTTTCTCACTCTTCTAGCGTCAGTAACTTCCTATGGTTTCTTCCCTAGTTTTTTTGGCCCTCTACCAACTACCAATGTGAAACTGTCCTTATGTAATCCTTGATTTCATCTTGTTTGACTTTTAGGAACTAAATACACTCTGTGGAAACTGAAAGTGAGGAATGGCATAAATAGGCGTTATTGCCAAATGTTTAGTAAGACATTCTAGAGCTGTTTGATATTTTTATTTTTGCTGCTGAAGCTAACAGAACATATTGTTTGTTGGCCTCCTAGGGCCAGCTTCCACTCAGTATATTAGTCATATGCACAGACTATAAATCGTGTCTGTTTTATGACAACTTAAGGTGGCATGCACCTAAAGCATACATCGTATGTTATTAAAATTCCAACAATAAGGAATGTCAAAAAAGAAATCCAAAAATAACAAGTTTTATCCGATTCTGACACAACTTCTCAACTAAATTATCATTTCGTACAATATGAATAATACTAATTCAGATATGATAGGATAGACTACATGTTTAACTCTTATTTGAAATATTTCATTCTAGCAGAAAGTAATCAGAATAAAGAAACAGAATGCATGGACTACTAACATTTCAGCTATGCAAGCCTAGTAATGATTAACCAAGCGTAAGCATGTGTACTGAAGTTTCACACATAAGGTATGCAGCAAAGAACAAAAACAGATACTAGTAGAAGAATTATGTGTCCTGGGAGAGCGTTGATATAGCGTTCTACTATATAATGCGGCTCTTTAACTTGACAAACAAGGGCAGGAGAGCAGCACTAGTTATGACTTATGAGACAAGCAACAACAAAACATTTACGGCTATGTATCAGCCAATAAACATTAAAGGGCCAGGGTAGCGACTAGCGAGAATGATTTTGCAATACAATTCTAGATTAAGACAATGTTAACAGAGAATTATTCATACACTCGCCAAACCTCAGAAAGAAAGAATGATTCTGCAATACAGTTCTAGATTCAGACACGTTAACAGAAAGAATTATTCATACACTCGCCAAATCTCAAAAAGAATTATTCTGCAATACAGTTTTAGATTCAGATAATGTTGACAGAAAAAATTATTCATACACTCGCCAAACCTCAAAAAAGAAAGAATGATTCTGCAATACAATTCTAGATTCAGACAATGTTAACAGTTGAATTATTCATACACTCGCCAAACCTGAGAAAGAAAGAGAACTTCAACATGACTGGAAGATGCATCGCTTTTCCCGGCCACTTCCCATCAGTCTTAATCCCCTCTGTTAAGATACAATCGTCATATTATTCCCATCCCTAGCTTAGTAATTAAGGACATCTCCATATGTCAAATCTTTTTGAGGGGGACTCCTATATGTATCTATTATTAGTTCATCTTAATCTCAAACCAATATCAATTAGCTAATTTGATGGAGGGAAATGATAATCGCAATGGTTAGAAATGTCGGTCTAAGACCAATCAATCTGTCGGGAACCAAGCAAGGGATATGGTGGATCAACTCCAATAAAAACCAAGTGTTTTACTACATGCTCTTAAAACTCAAGATCTGTAATCTGGAAACAATAACTTCATGCACAATTGATTTCAAAGGAGGTTACTTTCTTTGACTATGTTGTAAATTTCTAGAGTTTTAAACAAGCAGCGAGAATATCACCTTGAATTTTTTTTCTGAAATATGTACTCATAAACAGTTTGTAGCATACATATAAAAAAAATAAAAAAATAAAAAAAAAACGCAAATTGAAATATATTAGCACTTAATACTCGAAATATAGATACCGTATAAATATTAGATAATTTTTTAGCTAGTAAGGATCACACATGATAGCAACCAATTCAAACAAACATTTCAACAAAATTTGAATGTGTAAGGATTGAAAGGGTTTGAAACGCAAAAGCAGAATTTTTAAACAACTATATTTTCTTGCGTCAAATAAATAGAAGCTTGTGCGTAGTTAATCATGAATCATTAAAAAATAAAATATACCTTTGTGGCGTGTTGTCCCGTAACTTTTAAACCAAATAACAAGACAAGAACCCAAGTGTGATTCCTCAACGTAGCCTACACGAGTATAGATCTAGGTCTCGTCACGTATATTTGCTAGGATAGGAGAACTCACTTCTGAATTTATGAAGAACGCATAAACCCTTGTTTTGAAGTACTTGTATTAATAAATCTCATACTCAATAACTATCTGCATATATAGTAAAATAGAATATTGATAAATAAGTAATCTTATTATAAACATATTAGGGTTTACAAAATTCATAAGCCTTTATGGACTTTAATCAACTTTGATCCAATTCAATACTCTAACACTATAGGATCTAGTTAAGTTAGCAGCAAGCTCAGTTATTAATTAGATGCAAGGCAAAGTTGGTTTCAAACTAAATATTACGACTAGTTAAATTAATTGGATTAATAATCTTTATTTTTTAATCATAATAAACTATTCATTCCATTTGATTTTATTTTTCTCATATTTTTCATTGAAAATTTTTTATGACCATTTTATTCTCATCTACCTAAATTATTCCCTTATTCACATATTTTAATCTCTTTCGTTTACTCATTTTGCCCTTCTAATCTAACATTTTTGTTTCCACAGCAAAAGCACTCTAAAGTCTTAGATAAACCCTTTTGGGGCGATAACCAAAAACCCTAGAAATCTAGAAACTTCCATCATCCTCATCCGGCAATGACTTCCCGTTACCGTTCCCTGTCACGGCCAACCATCAACCTTTTCAAAACCACATTCACCCAGAAACCCACTTCCAAATCCATCCCATCTGTTCGTGCTTCTCTATCCTCCCCCTCATGTCTTAGGTAAGCTCTTGTATAATCTTCCCCTCAATAACCCCATCTCAAAATTTCATCGAGATTACATCTTTTTTACATTTCATTCTTATGTTTTAAATTATTTTGATCAAGATTGAATTTTTGTGACACTTAGTTTTAAATTTTTCATCAAGATTGGATTTTTTTGACATCTCATTTTGAATTTTTCGTCAAATTTGATTAGTTTTACATTATATTTCTACCAATACGTTTTTTTTTTCATCAATATTGGATATTGTTGACATAACAATGTTTGATTTTCAGGGTATTTCCACAAATGGGTGCAATGCAGTCTCTACTCCCACTTCACTCAGCAGTGTCATCAGCACGTCTGACATCGTGTCTTGGCATAGATACAAGCAGCGCCAGGTCGTTGTCTCAGGGTATGATCTGCAGTGCCAATCCAGGAGTTTGATACTGTACTTATATTCTCTCCCCATTAAATAAATGTGGTTTTAGTTTATGTTGTAAGCAACTTGATCTTTGTCATGCTCTTGTTTTTCTTAAATCCGTCATCCATTTTGCTCGTTTTTAATAACTGTGATCTGCTAAATGTTTGATGATTTAGATGTTTGTTTCCATTTTCGCGGTTCTTTGTGACTTGTTATTGTGCATTGAAACTAAATTGAGCTTAACGGTCTGCCCGTAGTCTGGATAACAAGAATGGACCGATATTCAATTCTAGTGTATTTTAACGAGGAATCCTACTTGTTGAGGGAGGTAAGGCAGGTATGAGTGGTTATTCCAGTGGGATATGGTGTTAAAGAGTGTAGGGTGGAAGGAAGGCTGGGAAGGTAATGGAAAAATCAAGACTACGGGTCAACCATTAGTGTAGGTAACAAGAAATGGGGGGATATTCTTTCCTCGTGTATTTTAATGAGGTTTACTAGTTGTTGATAGAGGTGAGGGGAATATGAGTGCTTGATTGGATGGGATATGGTAAAAAGAGGGGAGGGGGGATGTAAACTTGGGAAGGTACTTAAAAGGTTGGCATATGGAATGGAGTCATTGGGAGCCCATGGATGTCTTGTGTTGAATATTTTCCTCTTGATATTCGGAAGCTTAAGATATATCAATACATGTGAATGGATTGGGCATAATAATAGCTCATTATTCTTTTGCCACTTGGAACTCCCTTTGGTTGCTTTAATTAGTACGGAGTAGTAGTAATGTGTTTTGCATATACTTTTTGAAATTCATCTTAAGGTCTGGATTGGAGGTGAGAAAGGACTGTGTGTGATCAAATGATAGCTCTCTGCTGGAAGTAATTCAAGAAATGAAGGATAATATTCAATAATGTAACCATCTTGACTCAGTTATTGGTGGATGGTTTGAATGTAAGGTCTATAGCTTGTAGAGTGATCAGTCAAGAATACAGGGATGTTATTATATTCAGCATATCTTATGCATTTGGTCTATTCAGCTAGTATTAGATGCTTTTAGCTTTGGGTCAAGTCCTCTCATACTATTAGGCATGTTCTGTGCGGTCAGTTTCCTATTAACTATTTTTGTGGCATATACTGGTATATCTGTCTAATGGAAATGATGCTGATTAGACAAAGATATCACTCTTAACACACAGTCCCTTAAAAATTGCTTTTTTTTAAACTTATTTCTCTGTTAGTCGAACAACTTTTGACCTTTTCCTTTCTGTGCCTCTGAGTACAACTCATATTGGTTTGGATAATTATGTTTCAGTACACTGTTGAAGAATTTTTTTATTGCATATACTATAAGGAGTTTATCCATCAATTGTTGAATTTACTTATGGATTAATTGCCTCATCTACACTGTGCAGTCTTCACTTTGTACGCACCCACTGAAATAAATAAAAAAAAGCTTGTTGCTTTAGATCACCTTGTCAGAAGGACTCCTTTTCACTTCTTAGTTTCATAATTCATATTTCTTATGCGAGGGTAGTGCATGGAATTGGAAGAAAATGTTGATGATTTAGGATATTTAACTATAGATTGCCTAAATGGTTAAATCTTTGTAGATTTGGACAACAGAACCTGCTTCCAAAACTTCGAATACTATAATTTCTAAAATTCTTGGTTTATCAGTTGAACATTTCCTTGAATTTAGTCTTGTTCCTTTGATGCTATTAGAAGAAATGCGAAGTTGGTGGAAATGCGTCAGAAGTGAAATAGCAGTTGAGTTAATGGTTTTCTTGAACAGGAAACTGGGAGCAATTTTTGAACACCAAATCGTAATTTAGAAATACTTTTTTTTAATCTTCATTGCTTTAATTAAATCTTCTGGAGTGACATTCTTAAGCAAGTTTTATTCTCCGCTTTAATCTTCAGTGGAATTCTTGCTGGACTGTGCAAAATTTTAAAACTTTGTCACCAAAGCCTTGTATCTAGTCTCTTAATGCCACTGATATAAGTAGGCACTTGAAATTTGAGGAGCTGTACACCCACGAATCAATTAAAATCAGTGAGTGAAGTTCCTAGATTATGGATCTCCTTTTGTGAAAAAGTCCAGCTACAAGCAATTTATAAATAGGCTCAAGGCGCACTGAGGTGATAGGGTGTCCCAGGGCCTTAGGTTGCCTAATTGAAGTGAGGCATAGTCAAGGGTAATTAAAAATTGTGGAACAATATTTTCTTTGCACCTCATCAAAATTGCCTTCCTGGACAAAAAGGTGCATACCCCATCTCGTCTGGGTGTGCCTTTTATACACTGGAGACAAGCCTCTTTGATCAACAGAGGGAGTGGGGACTGACTGCAAAAATTTTAGGGTTCATTCATGATGTAGAAAGTGAGGTTATGATGCTTGGTATTAATTGAAGGAGGTCAACTCCGGAGATTTTTACATTTGTGGAAACAGTGGTAAATTTTGGTTTGAAATTTCATATGAATTGTGTGATGAGCATATACAGGTTTATTAATTACTAAAGATTGTATTTGTGCAGTTGATGATGGGTAGGGTGTTGGGCGCCCGGGGGGGGGGGGGGGGGGGGGGAGAGAGAATGGCTGATGAGATAAAAATTATAAATTTGGTTCTGCATGTTTCCTATCAGGCTCCATTTGAGCTTCATTTATCCTTTGCAGATTCTTGACTCTTCATTTGGGTAGAGACATGGATGCATTATTTTGGCCATAAAGAGAAGATTATACTGTTCTACATAACTTTGCTCATTCACTCCAATTTTACTCAATTTGGCCAATAAGGGAAAAGATAGTCTGTCAAACTTTCTTCGTATGAATGTCAGTCAAGTAACCCCCTGTCCTACGCTCTGTTGGTGGACAGGTTCAAATGTGAACACATAATTTTGTCAGGCACACTTGATTGCTAGCCACATCTTTGTTTTACTCGCGTATTCTTTTTGTAAATTGCAGTAATTGCCTCTTTTGTGCTCGGATTCTATTATTTGGAGATCATAAGGGCTTATGCCCCTCTTTTATTGATCTGAGATGTGAGATTGTCGAATTTCATGGTAGAAACCTAGAACGTAGCAAGTAGTTGGCTCTTCTGAGACTAACGTAGAGGCCTACTTAGTGAGTGTATCTTGCTTCAAAATCTCAGTGTTCAGCAGTCCTATCAAACTTAGTTACTTAAGGCTTGTGCAGTTGAGCTGCTTATTATTAGATTGCGACACAGGATTTAATAATTCCATTTTCAGCTTTGCTGTTAATATTTTTACTCCTTATTGATTTGTGAAGTACGAACGTTTGTGTGCTTGAAGATATAAAAATTAGTTGCTTATTATGCTGATCATGATGTTATCGCAACATGGAGCAAAAAATTGTATTATATGGCTTGTTAAGTATTGAATCACTCCCCTGACCTTCAAAATTTTTTTTTAAATGCAGAGCTTGGCCTTGGTGTGCCTCGATAACGAGGGATTGAAGTTTGAACCTAGAGTGTACTTCAACAAGTTGCAGCATGGCCCTTCTCATTTCTTCTCACCGCTGTGAAGTTGCTCCTGACAAATTCTATATGAAACGCTGCCATGCTTTATTGTCTGTCATATTTTGAGGATATGAAGCTTTTTTATCAGACATGTTTTGTTTTATCATAACAGATGAAAGTTGTTTAAGTGATTATATTTTTCTTATATAATAGATCAAATATTTTTCTTGGTCGGCATTATTTTGGCTCACTGAAATATTACCGTGGAAGTAAAAATGGTCTCTAGCTCAACCCATTTGACTGGCAGTGTTGCTGGATAAGCAATGTAGCAGAATTACTTGCTTTAATGTTCTGTAGCATTGCCAAAACAAATAATGTTCTGTAGAATGATCTGCTTTTTCCATCTGTTCTTTTGTTTGTTAGTGTTCAGTTGTTCACAATCTTAATGTCCTGAATGTCTTGTAAATGAAGTGGTTTCTGGTATAACTTGTACAAAGTGCATGTAATTTACTTTGGAATCCTTCCATTAGTATGGATGGAAATTACCCAATTCAAAATAATATGATGAAAATAAGTATACACGAAAAGAAGACAAATCTCTGTAAGACTACGGACTACCAATCACATCTTTGGAGTACACTGCATCAGTCATGGATGTGTATACCTGGACCCTGGTGATGGGTTGAACTTGTAGGCTTTGGACTTCTTGATTCATCTCTTGATCCGTATCATCTTCTTCTTCAGAAAAATTTGTCCACAAACTTTCATCATCATAGATCAGTCACATTAGATGCAAAAAAGAGTGAATCCATGTATTTTGAGACCTTAAAATGCAAATAATTTAGACTCAATAATTTGAAAGATTTTCTAGATTAATGATTCTGAATCAATTGAAAGTTTATCTCATTCATATCATTTTGGTCTCAAATAAAGATATTTTTAAAAATCAGTACAAGATATTTTTAGGATGAGTGATATTAACTTGGAAGAGTTAAAGCTTGCAACCATATAAATATCTCCAATTGTTGGATAATTATACTACTAACGTGGTATAAAAGTTTTTTTTTTTTTTGTGGGAATTATCTTGCCAATTGATCTCCTGGAATATTTATTTAGTTTCATTCCTTTGTGAAAAAGTACATTGTCTATGCAATTGACATAAAATCCTCTTAAAGTCCAAACTAAACTAGGAGTATTATCACCCACTCGCACACAAAAATAAATAAATAAATAAAATTTAGAGGGTAAAAATGGAAATATAGTGTATCTTAAAGAAGATAAGTGCACGTGAGAGGGAGTGTATAGTGTTGAAGGTTTTTGGTATTAAGATAAAAGTTGTCTCCTTATCTTGCCAAATTTTTTTCATCGTTTTCAATCTTCTTATGTCTCAATTCATTCTCCCACATCACATGTAATATATTTTCCTTTCTTCTTTTTTTTTTTCTTTTCCATTTAGAATCAGGGAAGAAACCAAAATAATATTAAATATCATTAAGATTCTATAAAATAATTTAAATTAATTTAAAAATAAGATTAGATTCTATTAAAAAAAATTAATACAAGTGGATTGAGTATTAAGTAAGTAGTGAAATTTCTAAAGTTTATGACATCAAACAATTAAAAAATTAACCAATAGGCTACATATCACATGGATAATGATCCCAACCAAACTTTTACATTCAATCACAATATTAGAGTAAAATAGAAGGGTTCTAAATGACAACAACATTTTGAAATTTCCTGAAGTGAAAAGTGGATAGAAAAAAAAAAGAATAGACAATGTATCCATTGTACCTAGAGGTGACTAGTGGACCAACTTGGCCCGTCTCATCACCAACCTAACCCGCTTTGTGGCCCGATCAGATTAGCCCACATGTCCCTCGGGCCAATCTCAGGCTAGACTAGCACAGCCTGTGGTCAGGCCTAGCCTGTTAGCCACCCCTAATTGCATCCATATAATATATACGTAACTTTCAAAGTATCCCTCTCATTTATCGGAACACATATACTGGCTACCCCACGCGTATATATCTTCAATATTTCATGCCTCCCAACCCTTGTATCCAGAGGTGACTAGTGGAGCGAATTGGTCTGTCTCATCACTAGCCCAACTCGCTTTGTGGCCCGATCATATTAGCCGTCATGTCCCTCGGGCCAATCTCAGGCTAGACTAGCACAACCTATGGTCAAGCCTAGGCCGTTAGCCACCCCTAATTACATCCATATAATTTATACGTAACTTTCAAAGTATCCCTCTCTCATTTATCGTACACATATACTGGCTACCCCCACGTATATCAATCTTCAATATTTCATGCCCCCAACCCTTAGTCCCTTGTGCCATACTGCCATGTACTCAAAATTATATTTTATTTTGATGGGGTAATCTTTTTTTTCTTTTATATGGCTGTGAGTTCCAACTTTCAACCAAATTTTTTTTACTTCTTGTGTCATTCGCTTATATATTATACTTCTATTTCATAAAAAATTCAACACTTTTACTTTTTAAATTATTTGTGTACTAGTTTTGACCAATTTTTTACTCATAAATAAAAAAATATTTGATAAAAAGTGAAATAATCTTGAATTAGTCAATGACACTTTTTAAATATAGATTTTTCATAATTTTTATTAATAGAAGATTAAGTTGTGCATGGTAAAACGTGATAGCTAAAGTATTGTAATTTTCATGAAATGGAGAAAGTATGTGACTTAGCTTCATTCAAGAATCAAGTCTTCAGTTGTCTATTAAGTTAACTTCTTTCACATAATGGAAGTGTATGTGGTTGTGTTTTATTGTTACTAATGTTAGTAATATAACCCACATGTAGGGAATACAATAGATTTATGACCCTACTCGAATCTAGCCAAACTCTATCCTAAGTTTAGGGCATGGGTCATTATTTTTTATAGATTTATGGGTTTGGGTAGGATATAGGTCAGATAGATATCAACTAGGGTTCGGATATGAGTCATATGTCTTCAGACCCATAGCCGACTTACACCTTACACACAGACCCAACTAACTCAGACCCTATTACATATCTACTAGAATTTATCTATTGAAAAAAATATATAAAACATATAACTCAAGAACCCTATCTCAACATCTCAAGTCACTCTTGTCATCAATTGTAAGACTATAATTCTAGATCAAAGTGAAACTCAGACTACCTTAGAGGGATCACCGGATTCACAACCGTCTTTTTAATTCGATTGTCCGTATATCCCCTATTCAAAGTACTAAATTCCCGGTTGTAAGAATTTTAATTCATCTACGGACAAAAATGTGTTGTGTGGCTATTAGTCAACTAGCCCCTTTAAAATGCTGCCATGTCAATTTGTCTTTTTTGTAATTTATTGAATTCATTATGGATTACGCATTTAACAAAATTATCGATAATAAACATTTATAAAAAGTTATTGAAGGCTCATTTAGAACCCTAGATCCTAGCCAAAACATGTAAGATATCATAGGGTCTAGTCATTTGGATATGGGTGTACTGTATTTTGAGATCCATATCAGAATGCCAACTCAGCAAATAAGTTAGTTAGTTAGTTATATAAATCCATGTAAAAATAAGTCAGTTTAGTTATCATGACAGTTTTTGATGGGATAGGGTATCATGACTGGAGAAGGTCCATGATGATTGCATTATCAACAAAGAACAAACTATGTTTTGTTGATGGAACTCTAGTAGCACTGGAACCGAACTCAGAGGATTACATAATTTAGACAACCCAGAAGCTTGTCACAATAGTTTTTGATGGGATAGGGTATCATCATCAGAGAAGGTCCATGATGATTGCATTATCAACAAAGAAAAAACTATGTTTTGTTGATGGAACTCTTGTAGCACTGGAACCGAACTCAGAGGATTACATAATTTGGACAACCCAGAAGCTTGTCACAATAGTTTTTGATGGGATAGGGTATCATCACCAGAGAAGGTCCATGATGATTGCATTATCAACAAAGAACAAACTATGTTTTGTTGATGGAACTCTTGTAGCACTGGAACCGAACTCAGAAGATTACATAATTTGGACAACCCAGAAGCTTGTCACAATAGTTTTTGATGGGATAGGGTATCATCACCAGAGAAGGTCCATGATGATTGCATTATCAACAAAGAAAAAACTATGTTTTGTTGATGGAACTCTTGTAGCACTGGAACCGAACTCAGAGGATTACATAATTTGGACAACCCAGAAGCTTGTCACAATAGTTTTTGATGGGATAGGGTATCATCACCAGAGAAGGTCCATGATGATTGCATTATCAACAAACAACAAACTATGTTTTGTTGATGGAACTCTTGTAGCACTGGAACCAAACTCAGAGGATTACATAATTTGGACAACCCAGAAGCTTGTCACAATAGTTTTTGATGGGATAGAGTATCATCACCAGAGAAGGTCCATGATGATTGCATTATCAACAAAGAACAAACTATGTTTTGTTGATGGAACTCTAGTAGCACTGGAACCGAACTCAGAGGATTACATAATTTGGACAACCCAGAAGCTTGTCACAATAGTTTTTGATGGGATAGGGTATCATCACCAGAGAAGGTCCATGATGATTGCATTATCAACAAAGAACAAACTATGTTTTGTTGATGGAACTCTTGTAGCACTGGAACCGAACTCAGAAGATTACATAATTTGGACAACCCAGAAGCTTGTCACAATAGTTTTTGATGGGATAGGGTATCATCACCAGAGAAGGTCCATGATGATTGCATTATCAACAAAGAAAAAACTATGTTTTGTTGATGGAACTCTTGTAGCACTGGAACCGAACTCAGAGGATTACATAATTTGGACAACCCAGAAGCTTGTCACAATAGTTTTTGATGGGATAGGGTATCATCACCAGAGAAGGTCCATGATGATTGCATTATCAACAAACAACAAACTATGTTTTGTTGATGGAACTCTTGTAGCACTGGAACCAAACTCAAAGGATTACATAATTTGGACAACCCAGAAGCTTGTCACAATAGTTTTTGATGGGATAGAGTATCATCACCAGAGAAGGTCCATGATGATTGCATTATCAACAAAGAACAAACTATGTTTTGTTGATGGAACTCTAGTAGCACTGGAACCGAACTCAGAGGATTACATAATTTGGACAACCCAGAAGCTTGTCACAATAGTTTTTGATGGGATAGGGTATCATCACCAGAGAAGGTCCATGATGATTGCATTATCAACAAAGAACAAACTATGTTTTGTTGATGGAACTCTTGTAGCACTGGAACCGAACTCAGAAGATTACATAATTTGGACAACCCAGAAGCTTGTCACAATAGTTTTTGATGGGATAGGGTATCATCACCAGAGAAGGTCCATGATGATTGCATTATCAACAAAGAAAAAACTATGTTTTGTTGATGGAACTCTTGTAGCACTGGAACCGAACTCAGAGGATTACATAATTTGGACAACCCAGAAGCTTGTCACAATAGTTTTTGATGGGATAGGGTATCATCACCAGAGAAGGTCCATGATGATTGCATTATCAACAAACAACAAACTATGTTTTGTTGATGGAACTCTTGTAGCACTGGAACCAAACTCAAAGGATTACATAATTTGGACAACCCAGAAGCTTGTCACAATAGTTTTTGATGGGATAGAGTATCATCACCAGAGAAGGTCCATGATGATTGCATTATCAACAAAGAACAAACTATGTTTTGTTGATGGAACTCTAGTAGCACTGGAACCGAACTCAGAGGATTACATAATTTGGACAACCCAGAAGCTTGTCACAATAGTTTTTGATGGGATAGGGTATCATCACCAGAGAAGGTCCATGATGATTGCATTATCAACAAAGAACAAACTATGTTTTGTTGATGGAACTCTTGTAGCACTGGAACCGAACTCAGAAGATTACATAATTTGGACAACCCAGAAGCTTGTCACAATAGTTTTTGATGGGATAGGGTATCATCACCAGAGAAGGTCCATGATGATTGCATTATCAACAAAGAAAAAACTATGTTTTGTTGATGGAACTCTTGTAGCACTGGAACCGAACTCAGAGGATTACATAATTTGGACAACCCAGAAGCTTGTCACAATAGTTTTTGATGGGATAGGGTATCATCACCAGAGAAGGTCTATGATGATTGCATTATCAACAAAGAACAAACTATGTTTTGTTGATGGAACTCTTGTAGCACTGGAACCGAACTCAGAGGATTACATTATTTGGACAAGATGCAACGATCTTGTTATATCATGGTTTTTAGCCTCTCTTGATCCCTTAATTGTAAGAAGCGTCTTATACTTCAAGACTGCCAGAGAGATATGGAAGGATCTTGAAGAAAGATTTAATCAATCATCCGGTCTACAATTGTTTGCAGTCCAACAACAATTATTAGATATACATCAAGGTGACAATGAAGGTATTTCGGATTTCTTTACAAGAATAAAGATGCTTTGGGATCGGCTTAATGGGTTAGACCCTCTTCCTGCCTGAGTTTGCACTCAACAGCTTCTTAAGTCTCGGCAAAATCAGAGGTTGATACAGTTTTTAATGAAAGCAAGTGATAGATACGAGCATACAAACAGTACAATACTGATGATGAATCCTGTTCCTACTGTATCCAATGCATGTGGGTTACTTCTTCAAGAAGAGAAACATTGAGAGATAAGTTTAATAAAAACACAATTGTCTACTGATAATCTAGTTTTTGTAGCAAGAAGAACATATGATAACAGGAATACTAAGAATTCTTATCCACCAAGATCCCATCAACACAACAACAACTTCAATAAACAATACAGTGGCCAAAAAAGAAGTCAAATGTATTGTGAACACTGTCAAATGAATTATCATACAATAGATAAATGTTGGAAGTTACACTAATACCCAGCTGATTCTAGAAACAAATCCAAGAGACATGTTACAACTTCCTATTCAAGTGATATTACATGTTCTGATAATTACAGTAATGAACAGCTTATTCACACTACTCTCACACCTGAACAATACATATACTAAAGGGCATAATGTCCAAGCATGAACCAAATCTGATACAAGACATCAAGGAGGACACTGAACATATTGACTTGACAACACATTTATCAGGTACTTCTTGCATAATATCAATTTCACAGTCAAAATGGTTGTTAGACGGTGGAGCAACAGACCATATGTGGAATTTTAATCTTTTTAGCCAGTTTACACAAATTAAAGATGGGAGTTTCATCACATATCCAAACGTTCTAAAGTTCAAATTAAGCATGTTGGTATAGTCAACTTGAATGATGATATTGAGCTCAAAGATGTGTTACAAGTTCCTAGATTTTAATTCAATTTAATTTCTGTCTCAAAGCTCTATAGAGACACAAAATCCATTCTCAAATTCACTCAAAATGAATGTTATATCCAGGGCCTTCCCAAGAACAACCAAATGCTGCTTGGTGAGTTGAATAATGGACTGTGTAATCTAATATTCTCCCTCAAACAGATTACATTTTGCTGACAGAGGAATAAGATCAACACATGTTTGAATGCAGTTGAAGAAGTGAAGTTGTGACATTTGAGACTTGGCCATCTACCCTTCAATAAGATAAAAAGAGTCTGTCAATCTGTTTCTGTCAAAGATTGTATGCATCATAATTTTTGCAAGATTTGCTCAATAGAAAAGCAAAGCAAATCTTCTTTTACATCTAGCAGCAGTATTAAAACATCTAGACCATTTGAGTTGATTCACTTAGATATGTGGGGGCCTTACAAAACTTGTAATTATAATGGCTAGAAATTCTTTCTCACTATAGTAGATGAGTATACAAGAATGACATGGACACATCTAATGCATAATAAAAGTGAATCAGTTTCTCTTTTAGCTCAAATGTTCTGCTATATTGATACACATTTTCAGCTTAAAGTCAAGTTTGTTAGATCTGATAATGCACTAGATCTTTGTGAAGGAAAGACGAAAGAACTCTTCATCAACAAAGGCATATTACATCAACGAAGTTGTGGTGACACTCCACAGCAGAATGGGGTGGTAGAAAGAAAACACAAACATTTACTTGACATTGTTAGATCTTTGTTCTTTCAATCCAAAGTGCCATCAAAATGCTGGGGTGATTGTGTGCTAACTGCTACCTACTTGATAAATAGAATGTCGCTCAGTTCTATCGAGTTCAAGACTCCATATGAAAAGCTATTTCAAAAGAAGCCTATACTAGATCATCTAAGAATTTTCAGGTGCTTATGTTATATCTCAACATCAAAAGTTGATAGATCAAAGTTTAATGCCAGATCAACTCCTTTGTTTTTCTTGGGTATTCGCTTTCCCACAAAGGATACATAGTGTTGGAGTTATCCACAAATAAGATTATAATTTATTGACCTAATTTTTTATGTTAGGTTTTTTGTTGGCAAACTACTAGCTAGTCTATATATTTCTTACTAAATTTTTAATAGAGTTTTATTATTAAACTCATGAAGCATAGTCATGTATAGGCTAAAACTTATATGAAATATACACCAATCCCTCTTTTTTTCTGATATCCATCATCTACTATGACAAAGTAGTATGGAATATTATTTTCCTCTGCCCATATAAAATTGTATAAAAAAGGTTATTCTTTTAACTTGGCAAAATTAATACTTCATACTAATTAAAAAAATATTTTTAATATATTTTGTACTTGGGAAGTAATATATACAGTACCTACCACGAAGAGAAAGCAAAGTAGTTTTGAAGCCTTAAATAATTAGGCACTTAACTTTATTATTTGGAGATAGTTAGAAGCCGTTACTCAACATGCATATAAGTTTTTTGCTTTGAGAACACCATGTGATTGTTATTAATTATCTACGTATAATACCCTAAAAATTAATATTGAATCATATATGCTCATATATTATATATAAATGTAAAGATTATTGATTCACATATATTCATTTTTAAAACTGAGAGAAGTTAATAAAAAAAAATTTGTTACACTTCTTTTCAAAATATAATCCGTCGCCATGATGCAATAAATAGTTCTGAGCAAACTTAAATTTATATTTACCTTAAAAAATATATTATCCTATACAAAGTAGATTCAAGTAAGTACTTGATTGGGTTGATCAGTGTAAATCTAAGCTTAAATACAAAACATAAAACATCTCAAGTTTAAAAATTCTAAAAAATGTGACATTTGATTACGTAAATATAATATTAATTAGCTCTAAATTTACATCAACATATACCAAAATAGTGTCAAAAATAAATTATCTATCAAAAGTTAAATAAATAACCATATGATAGTAATAAATAAAGCAACCATCCTAATTTCAAATATATTTTTGTGACTTCTAAATAACGAGTTGATCATCATTATCGTTATTCATTTAATAAGCATAGATATCTTCACTAGTGAGTGAAAGAGAAGGGAGAAGGTGGAGGACTCAACTAGTATCGATTTTATTCTAGTAAAAGTATAAGTTGCAGTTGAATTATGCGCATCTTGTCATGCGTTGTACTATGGTTCCTAGTGATCGTCCGGTTCGTCCAGAAAACAACTCTCGGGACCAGCATATAGCATATATGCTCCTACAAAAAATTTTGGACTTATATACATAAAAATAGATATGAATTTTTAAATACAGAATACATTAGTTGGAAATTTTATGTTATTACAAGATTAAAGAAAACTAGGCAGAGTTGTTGAAGATTTTTTGGACTATGATAATTCTAATTTAAAAGTTGCTGCATGTACATAGTTGTAAATTTCAAATAAACTTTGAAAATATCACAAAAATTATGTATTATAATATTTAAAATTCAGTCATTTTGGACAATTTTAGACCCAGTGAGAAAACACCTTGATACTTATAATGAGTTTATAGGGACATATTAGACCATATAAGTAATTAGAACCATCTACTTTAACTCTAAATATTTATTTCAACTTATTTATGAAACTCTTATAATTTGATCATAAACTCGTTTTCAAGGACTTTTTAATAAGTAATGTATTACCATCCTTTTATTTTCATATCCAGTGTTGCAGTAATGTTAACCCAGTATAACATGTATGCATGAAACTACAAGATAATATTTTGTCGTTGAAATTAATAAAAATGAATGTAGTGCGTAGGAAAAGAAAACCAATAATATGTGCAGCAGATAGAATTAAACTAACAGGGAAAAAGGCAAGGAGAAATAGAATGACCAATGAACAGTTAGATGGCGATTGATGGATTCAGAGTTTTACCCTATTTCAGAGAATGTTAGTAGCAGAGTGTGCGATGATTAACCTCAGTTTTATTATCGTGTTAGCAGTCTACTAGTCTTCTCCTTCCCCAAGCCTTAGTTTTTATAATTATTTTGACGCTATTTCTACTTCCCAAATCCAGCTGCCCCACTGGTTAACATGATTAACCTCTTACATAGTTCGCACACTAACCCAGGTATATTATATGTTTCCAATTTTTATTATGAAGGATTCAAATAAAGACTGTTCAGTTTAGTTTGATTATTTTTTGCCAAATGCATGAGATGATGCGATAGAGGAATATTAATTATTGCACTGTGCACGGTCAGTTTAATATACAATTATACGGAATATGAATATGACCACGAAATCCTTACAGGATCCTAGGCTACACTGATCCATAGGCCACTTCTTTATTTAATTACATGTTTACATCATATAACTATGCAACCAGTAGTACTTTTGTTATTATGTCGTATTGCTTGAACTAACTAGTTTCTAGTTGCTTGCTATATGTCTATCCAAAACCATGTTTAATTGTTTTCAGAGGCGTATTGCTCGTGGTTCTTTTTACATTAAAAATAATAATCTTACAGCTTTATTTATTTTTTTTCAAAAAAAAATATTACCTAAACTTATTTATCATCATCTTACAAGCGTTGTTGATATTTTTTTACCAAAAAAAAAATTTACCTAAACTTATTTACCGTGAGACTTGTGGTTTTAAAGTGCGGGATGAGGATTGAGCACTTAGTCTATGCAATAAGATTTTCAACTATATGACTAATATAATGAAATGAAGTAAACATTCAAGTACTACTTGAATGCATGCAACACCGACCACTTTACATAGACAGAATTTAAAACACGATGTAGAAAGTTTTAAAATTTTAACTATAAATTCTAATATATTATAATAAATAACATACTCAAGTGAGATCTTGTTGGATGCATTTCAATACAAATTTTTAAAATATCAAGTTTTCATAATTTTTTATCTTACGAATTTTGAGAAAAAAAAAACGTCTTAACTTATGTCTTGAAAACAGGATGGAGATAGTAAGTATCTCCAAGTTCATTTTAGTGAAAATATATACTTAGCTTGAATATTTCGTACTTTATTTTGAGTATAAGAAGATAATTATAGAAGAAGCATCAGTAACTCTTAAACACTGTGATTGATCATTGGCATATTTGTTCGGGCGGGCTAGCGGGTATGTCACGTTGCATGTTCAATACCAGATTGCATGTATTATCTTTGGTTATAAAAATTAGGGGTGGCTGAACATGAACGGCGATAAGGCAAGACTAATTTAAGAAATAGAATAATGCGTAGTTAGGCAGCAGAGTTAGCGGGCTTATCACATGGTCTTCACTGCTGCATGCTCCCATGTTCCAGTCACCAGTACCAGCATCTTGCCCTTAATTTTGCTTTTACCATTCATACTGAAACAACTAACACCAAGAATAATGCACAATAGACAATAGTTTCATTGTTATAAAAATATCATATACTATGAATCCTTCTATATCTCTGTTGATTTTTTATTCACTGATACAACATTGCTACTTCAAATACAGCTTACTGAACTGCATTATTGCATAGAATGTATTCTTTACAAGTTCCCATCTCTTAGGTACAAAGAATTTCATTCTTCATAAAACAGTGGGAGGGCATTGATACCTAAATACCTAACACGTACCATCTTAATAGTCCCACACTCGCATAATCTTCATGTTTTTTTTTTCTTCAAAATATCCCACGTACATTATCTAAACTATCAATGATTAATTGATTATGTTATGTATAAAGAGTGTATAATGGTGATAGCACTAAAAAAAAGTAGTGTCCAGAATTTATGGTCATTTTTACAATAATATGTATGATGGAAACGATACATTCATATCTCTAAGGGGATATAATCTAACTAAATACATTTTAGGAGTATTTAAAAGAGGAACTATTGGAAAGTATAAAATATTGCCACATAGATAGGAAAAGAAATTTATGTAAATTGGTACATGAAACCTAATATAAATATATTAAGGGGTATTTTTGTAATTTTATTTTATACCTGATATCATAATGTCTATATCTTATATATAATTTTTTTGTATTTTAAATTTTTACATATTTCTATATTTGATATAACAAAACTTATATCTGATATAACGATAACTATATCTAATATAACAATATATATATCTGAAATTTCAATATTTTGATATAATTTATATTATATATGAATAAGGAAAATCTCATTATAAAATATGAAGCATCAAATTAATACTTATACAAATTAGAATATAATGTTTTAGGTTAATAACCTCAAAAAGTTACAAAGTATGAAGTATTTCAAAAGTTTCACAAGATACTAATAAACAGAAAGTTCTTCAGTGTTCAAACTAAACAATCAACCAACTTAAAAGTTTTCTTTCAAAACAGATAGTAGGGGTAGTACTCCATATTTTAGAGTGGTCTTTGGCATTTTATCCCAAAAGTTGGTCATTTTATAGTTACATCTTATAACCACAATTGATTTTACCATACATTTTAATGGACAATTGATTGTATAACTAAATAACTCAAACCATTTATTCAAACAAGTACTAAACTAATACAATGAGTGAAACAACCTGTTATAAAATGGTCGAGTAAAGAGCCAAAATGCAACTTGAGAACATTGAACAATTGCTTGTCAATAAAGATTGGAGGTGATACATGTAAACTATCACCCTCTATAAATAAAAACTATACTCTTTTTTGGATGGTTAAGCCTGACTCGGCCCGTTATATATCTCCTTTAGTCCGACCCGTTTTCATTTTCTTTGGCCCGATCCGTTTTGTTTGTAACTCATCACAGCCCTGACCCGAGCCAATAACGCACCGGTCTACTCTTGAATCCCCTCTTCTCCGCCTCCCAAAAAATAACCCATAAATTAAAGATATTTTCCTAAGGAGGTACGGGGTACAACTTACCGTAATGTGTAAGGTAGATCAATCCATGTGCTAATTTATTATGCATTTCTGTTTGAATAGAAGATATATCACTATATATATGATTCACACAAGTGACGCTACAGAATTTCTAAAGCAAAGTCGGCAGGATATATAATATGGTACACTAACATTATGTCTACACCGATATCCTTTAATATTTCATCATATAGGCCCGTACTATATTTTCTGAGGGTATAAAAGATTTAACTCCATTAAAAAAAAAAAAAAAGACCAGCTAATTTCTTAAATTATGTTGTCGAGTAATTACAAAAATAATTAAGATGTTCAAGAGTAGTTCAAATGAAGAACAGAATTTAATTAGTTTAACAATGAAAGATTTATATTGTTAATACTTAATGACGAAGTACATATATAATGTATATTGGTATTATAACTGGAATCCTGATTCGTAGAAAAAAGTTGTATAAACCAGAGTTAGATTTAGAATAGAGGGGCCCAAGAAACGATGAAAAAAATTAAGAGGTGTGGGAATGTATGCTGTTAATAAGTTGCGTCAAATTTTAGCAGCTAGGCAAGAAGCAGGTCTGGCATATCTATCTACCAGTTCTTAACAAGAAACTTTCATCATGATTGCAGGAGTTTGTGCATCCCTTTCATGCATTTGAGCTTGTTAAACTTATAACCCCCTGAAAGAGAACTGCTAACTTCAAGTCTTTTGCATTTTAGCTCTTCCCTTTCACTCTCTTTGCCAAACTCTTACTTCTTATTAACACCGACCTATATTATATATAGACTTATATCATATATGTCATTTGGTCTAAGTCCTTGTCTCTGTTCATATCATTTCTTGTCCTTTTTAAGTGTAAACAAAGATACAATGATCTGACCTCATGAAATGTTTATTAGGCATTGGTTTTCAAGGTTGTTGAAATAGGCTCTGAGATATATATATATATAACTTTCTAACTAGAAACGATTTTTTATAAGAGCCTTTTCTAATTCATATCTCCGTGCATATATTACGGGTAATTTTTGTAATTTTATTTCTATACATGATATTATTATTTTTATACCTGAGATGTTATTTATGTACCTAAGATGGTTATTTCTATATTGTGATCATTATTTCTATAATTATATACCTGGGATAATACCATTTATATCTGAGATAATATCACTTATATTTGTTAATAATACCAATTATATCTAACATATATATGAGATAATACCACCCATATCTAATATCTCAATAAAGTAATTTTTTCTTTTGCTTTTTTTTTACCGTAATATAAGTTGTTAAATTTATATCAGATATAAATTATGTTTTTGTAATCAAGTTTACTATTAGAACTCGTTTCACTACATACGGTGCAAATGTTGATAAATATGCTAAAGTGATCTATTGATGAGAGCACCATTTAAAGCGATTTGAAACATACATTTTCTTAGAAGAAAATAGTTATGAAAATGTCCCCAATATAAAAGGACCACAAAACTTTAGACTTGTAAGATAATCATTTTATAAATGTCCTAAGTAAAGTATATCCCAACTTCGAAATTATTTTTGGCAGGAGGCAGGTCCCCTGTGCACTTACTTCTTTAGGGACACTTACTTGTAAATTAAAGAACATGCACATGATGTCGCTTCAATGCGCCCTTTGCAAGGGCCCCTTTCACTCTACCCTGCCCTCTGATTTCTACCATTACCCTCGCCTACCCCCCCTTAAGTCACCATAACGGAATGTGGATAGGTGTTGCTGTGTTGCACAACCATCTATGTTCCTTATCTTTTTATTTTTCTATTTATTTAATTTTGAAGCATCCATAATATTTGCCGACGGCAATAATTGTGTATGATCGAACCTCTCATAAAACTATGGTAGTAGTGTAATAAAATATGCATCGGAGGGTTTATCGTATTATTATAAAATAAATTCGCATAAATTCTAACTATATTATAACATATATTTTATCCTTTGCCTCTTGTCAATAATTTATAAGCACCTTGGTTTAAAAAAAAGAGATATTACTAACAATAAGCAAACGCTCATTTACAAGATAAGTTAAAGTCTAAAGTACGACGCTATAGTTCATAGGGACAACACAAGGGAGCTTAGTTGGCGAGTCAATTACCTATGAGAGAATTTGCAAATCAAGTAGTGTATTATTAAAGACTTGTTACTTTATAAGGATAGGTATAGTGATCATGTGATGCTTAGTGGAAGACACTAGTGCTTTTTTAAAAACAAAAAATTAACACTCTCTGGCCACCTCAGCTTAGAAAAATATAGAGTAAAAGTGGAAGATCGACTTAACTTGTCAATGCTCATGCACGTCCAATACTCATCAAATCCAATGGACAAAGTAGCCAATACATGGGATATTTTGTTTCTAGAATATGCCGAATTTGGTTTGAGGAACACAAGATTAAGAGGGGGTTGGGGGATGCTACATTCACAATTTATTGCAATTTCAAGTGCAATGTGCACACTCTTCTTATCTTTTTTTTTTGTGTTCTTCCTATATATATATATATATATATATATATATATATATATATATATATATATATGGCTAAAGTCCCTTTGCTCAAATTTTTCAAAAGAACCAAAGAAAAATAAACTTGGGTGAAAATATGTTTGTTTGAGGGGAAAAGAATGAAACAAAAAGTCTAGACAAATGCTAGCTACTAATAACAAACTCGTCTAAATTAAAAATTATCTCACTGATTATATGAGTTGCCGATAATCAGGGCCGATATGTTGATGGATTAAATAATCACCCCTACTAGATGGGTTGAATACCATATTGCTATTATTATTTGGGTTATGATGAATGCGTTGATGTTGATGTTGATGTTGATGTTGTTGTTGCCTCATGAGTTCCTTTTGCCTTCGAAGCTCAATCACCTTTCGATGAGAGTTCGAATGCTTTGTTAACATGAAGGTCGGGCTAGCAGCGGGTCGATACTCTGGTACCAATCGACCCGACTTGTATCGGACCCCACATGCGTTACAAAGCGTCTTTGGGCCCATAGGCCCTGTACGCCACTGCGGGGTCTTGTCGGTTGCGCAATGCAAACACTTCCGCATCTCACCCCCTAAACCCAAAGCTGGTCCTTTTTTCTTTGGGCCAACCGACTTTGAGGGTTTTGTAGCCGAGACTTGCTCGGTTGCACCGGGGGCAAGGACAAGGAGGCGTGAGGCCCAGTTGCAAGGGGCGGCTCGGGAGCGCTTGCTTCGGGCTTTCCCAGGCACAGGCATCTCCGGGCTAAAGATTGGGCTTGTAGGAACTTGTGTTGTTTGGGCTGGTTCTGTAGGATAGTACCGGGTTTCCGATCCCTCATCGGCTCGATTCTTCATCGCTGACACGGTAGGAATTATGTGGAACTCGTGCAAGTCTTCACTCGAGAAGGATTCCTCCACAAAATTCGAGAGCCATTCTAGCTCAGATAAATCGTCATACTGCCCAAAACAAACAAAAACTTGATAAGTAAAATACAAGGTGATTAACTTGATAAAAACAATGCCACGTACAGTATAATTGATCATCATAATCAATTTTTTGGCATCCTATATTGAATTATTTGTTGCCCATTTCACCCCTTTTTTCAAAGAGTACAAGGCAAATGGACCCACAACGATTTCTTCATTCACAATGCATTCACTGACTGCCTTCCCCCCACCCTTTTCTAGATAGGGACGTCATAATTATCAAAAGCAAGGAAATTTCATCAAATTCTCACACGAAAACGCCACAAAGAACTAAACTTCATCAAACTTCAAAGTTCCTTATTCAAATTCTCACTATAAAATATGGAGAAAAATAATCAATAAAAGATGAATTCATGATTGACCCCTTAACGTTATAACCTAGAACAAAGGTAAAAAAAAATCACATAAATTCGTAACTTAATTCTTAAATATTACTTCCTCTGTTCTTTTTTGTTTTTCTCATTTTTTTTGTGCGAATTATAATATAAACTTAAAATTCAAATATTTTCAATCGTGTTTTTGTAAAAAATTATAAAGAACTCATATTTTAAAAAGTCTACATTTAGACAATCTATCAAGATTTCTATATTTTCATCTATATTAGGTAGAATTAATAGTTAAATTTTGATTTTAAAATCTTCAATATTTCAAACGAGAAAAACAAAAAACTGATGGAGTAATTTTTTTTTGAAACTCCCTAAATATTAACTTTATTCCCTAAATTAGCCAAACTTCACAATTGATTATGATATCTAGTGAAACACAAAACTTTAGAAAAAATATTTGAATTTAAGAGCCTTATTAGTATTTAATATAGATGTATTGTTACAATCCAAAACTTGAAGAACTTTATATGTGAAATAAATTTCATGTAGACATCCGAAACTAGAAGTATTAAGACATAAAGTATTATCGTACGTTGTCACTAGCTTTACCTTAAATATTTGTAATGATTTCATACATAGGAGTTAGTAAAACGTACCGGAACACCAAGTTGGCCGGAGAAGTAAGATCCAATACAACCAGCAACCGGAAAAATGGAATCACTGTTGCCGGAGAACGAGGAGTTGCAACTGTCAATGGGGGTGACAGTGGCGGAAGAGTCAGAGTTGGAATGATGATCGAATGGAGCGGCATTATTATTGTTGTTAACGTTATCATGAAAACTAGTAACACCATTAGGGGTATCATCGTTGGAGAAATCGAGGAGGTCCTCAACGACGAAGGAGGGATCACAAGAGATTCTCATCTCGGGTGTAAGCTTAAGGCCGAAATCTGAAGACGCCTCCATTGTATATTTAATATAGTATGAAGAATTAGCTCTTAAATTTGTTGTTGTTGGGTATGTTTTTGGTTATTTTTGGGGAGTATGGTTAAGCTAAAGGTGTGAAAAATGCGTTGAAGAAGTAATTGGAAAGCATGAAAAAAGTGAGGGGGGAGTTGTGGAAGAGAGAAAAGGAGAAAGAGAAGTGGTGAGGAGAGACTTGTGCAGTGGAGATAGAGAGAGTGTGTTGGAGTTTGAAGGGGATTTGAGCCAGCTCCTATTATAGGATTAGATTAGTATCTAATATAAATATATTAAGGGTTTTATAATTTTTTTTCTATACTTGATATATGTTTTTGATATAACAATAAATATATCAGGTATGAATTAGAAAAGCTTTTATAGTATTATGTTTGTATTTTATTTCAACAAAATTAAAACTTAAAACTCTCATTTTCTTACCAAATTTATATTATAGGAGAAAATGTTATTTATTGCTTGCTCATAAAAATATTATTTAGATTTAGATTAGAGTGGTGGGAAAATACTTTAAATTAATTGCTTTAATGAGAGGAAGGGGTTGCTTGCTCTAACAGCGTTGTGCTTTTATTTTAAAAAAAAAAAAAATTTAACTATTTTGACAGTGGACCTTATTTTTGTTCATCTTTACAGCTACGAGGGGTGGGGTTAACTTGAGTTAGAAGCAGGAACTGTGCGAGTGTGTGCCTAGCTTTAATTCTTGATAGCAGATATTTGTGGGTGCTAAAACTTAGAAATGCATGCTCAGATTTAGGTTCATGAAAAAGTTTATCCTTGACAAGTACTAAGAAGAATATATGCAATGGCTGCTGACGATGACGAACTGGCCTGAACAAAAGTTCTAGGCTTATTTTAGTAAACACCATCTTAACTAGCTATTCGCCCTGTTGATGATGTACATGAACGCTTGCTAATTACTCTTTTATAATAATACAACTGCAAGTTTGTTTATAACTCCTGTTTTATTTTTAGGTATACTTCAATTTGAATTCTTTAAGTGTATTGGTTTGGCATTATTAATAAGTACTTTAAATGGTAGCTTTATTTCTAATTAACACATTTTTAACACGAATTTCTTTAACAAATCCCCAAAAAAGCCCGCACTTACTACTTCACTCCTTAATCCACCTATTTAAAGGACTTATTTGTCGGAAATTTTTTAACTAAATCCTAATTATTATTTAAGAATAAAAGTTAATGTGATGAAAAAAAAATGTAAATCGTACATTCTCGTTAAACGATGTGGCAATTCCTTACTTTTTCATTTTTACTATTAGGAATTAACAATTTTTTATTTTTTAATAGGAAAATTTAATCTAATCTCTCAAATTATGTTGATACACATCCTTTTTAGTTCTTTTATAATGGTTACACTTATATCTTATTTTAGATAAACTATAACACTACTAATAAATTAAGTTTGAGAAAACCAACAATCAATCTAAATTTCCATTACATAGTAATAATGTAATAATACAGTCATATAGATATCATAAATAAATCAAAATAATAGAATGACTATATGTATACTAGGCAATCATACAATATTACTAAGTAAAAGTGGTAAACAATATCATAGTACAATTACTTATACTCAGCATATTAATCTTACATCTATGTAAATGATGATTATATCGTCTAAAGTCATATTATATTAACTTAACCAAGAATTAATAACTTATTCGAAATAGAAATATTAGTTCAATCCAAAAGGATCTATTTAGACATGTGCCTAATATGAGAAACAAAAAATTAGACATTTTATCATATTAATAAACAATAGTTATAAAGTTATAAGTGTTATCTTTGTCAATGGGTAAAATATTTTAGGATCCGTGCAACAATATTAGTTATAGATTCAAAGTTGTCAATTTGGCATGATTTATGTAAACGATATTTATGAGGGACAATAGGTGCTTGAATTCTTATCTTGTTGTCACATCATGCCATGGTACAAGTTTTTTCAAACAAATAACAACTTTATAATTTCTTCATATTTAAAGTCACTGTAACAATTGGTAACAACAGTAAATTTATTACACTATTTGGTAAGGAAGTTGAGAATATCATGGTTTGTTAAACTTCTTAGATCAAAAACTTTGAGAATAATGTAAATATACAGCTCATTAATTTTATAAATTTGAGTATAAAATGAAGATATCTTTATAGAATAAGTAGTACCAAAGCATTTGATGTATTCATTCACATTTATTTTGATGCTTCATGAGAAGAGAATGAAGAAATAAGAGAATTAAAAATACTTTAAGAAAAATAAAAGGAAGAGTGTTATTATCTAAGGAAGACATTTGAGAACTCGAATGATCCCCTTAATCAAATTAATCAACAAATTTTCTACGGCTTTATTTAGTAAAACTTTATGTTAAACTCACTCATTAGAAGTCAAATTTTATATCCATGTTAACCAGAAGCATTAATCAAATGATAGTTGATTGGAGTTTATTAAATTCATATTTTAAAAATTATCCGTACGTTAGCACGGGCATATGCTAGTATGGGTTTATTTAGCACGGGCATATGCAAGTATGGGTTTATTAGGGAGTATATGAATTACGCATACAATATTTCTATAGAAACCAATTGAAATATTAGTGTGGTGGTAAAAGGAGCCAAATGTAGACCACTATCAATAGTTGCTTAGAGAAGAGGGTTTTAATCTTTGAGAAATTATAGTAATACTTATTACTCCGTATTAGTTTTTGATGTAATGATAGGTTATGATATTTGATTAAATTGCAATTTCAGATTACAAATTTACAAGAAAGGACCAAACGTCACAAAGTCAAATCTATCGGTGGTCAATGCCACGTGGCGCAAATCGTGAACCTTTTTCCATTTTCTCTGGATGCTTTCACCGCCTGATCTGGAAGGGATCATTGATCAACATAACGTGAGCACACGTGCCAGGCATTTACGTGATGGGAGAGAAAAGATAAAGTTGATAGAGTAATTTGTGTAAAATGAATGTTTAGGTTAAATTGAAATACTTATGGACAACACGATAATTTCAACGTGATATTTACGACGATGTTTAGCAATTCAGCATATTAATACCCTATTTTTAATCGTAAAATACTCTCTAAACTCAATTTTCTTTTGCAAACACTTGCTAATTAAAAATAATCAATAAAAAAATAATTAATATAAGTGAAATCATTAAAATACATAGATAAATAACAAAAAACTACATCTTAAATATTCACATTTTAGTTTCTACTTTTGGATTTTAAAATAATTTGAATTCAAAATAAGTTTAATTTCTCAAATCATTTCAGTCTAAAAAAACTTAACTTTTAAATTGTAAGTATATTACTGATAATAAATAACAATCAAAACATCAAACAAATTACTCATACTAACACAATCAAATTAATCAGAGATAATACTTTAACATACTTAAAAATTGAGCTATTACAAGTAATTAGGTTTTTTCTGCATTACGTTGTAACCTACTTTGAACATTATACTACATTATTTGTAATTTCTGGTAAATTGGGGTGTGCAAAAGTCTATTAGAACCACTAAAACAGGTTTTTATTTTTTATTTTGAGGTTAGGTCATGAATAATAATTATTTTTCATAAGTTTTATAGTTAGATTTGGTTTAATTCTTATTCAATCCAGATTTAAACTCGTGTAAATACAGAGTAAAGTTTTGGATTTTTTTTAAGCTTTTTTATTTTAAGTAATTTGAATACCCACTATTTTGTTTCGGGAACTATGAGAATATGCTGCGGAAGGATCATTGGAACATCTAAAACAGAGGTTTTTATTCATAAAATTCTAGTATCATGTTCTACAAGTACCGCGTTCACCACTGTAGACACTGCCAGAATACCAGGTGTATCTAGTAATGTAACAAAACTTTGATGATAGTAAAATTAATTATAAAGCTTGGTGACATACTGACATTGACTGCAATCATGATTATACTATCTTTGATAAAACTCATTGAGATTATTCGATCACTAATCATTTGAGAATAGAATATAATGCCAGTAAGTAGGCCATGGTGATACAACTCTGGTGCTGGTGCCACAACTCTGATGCAACTTCTTAACAGAACTAACCCAAAACAACCCATGTCAAGTTGCAATACAGCTATACAGGTTATATAAATTTATTACACGCCCTTTTCAAGCATGGCCCTCACTCTCATGGGTAAACCATAGAGTCTGATAAAACCACCAGCATCTGCTTGATCATAAATCTGCCCAGTCTCAAATGATGAGATATCTTCTCTGTACAAGCTGTAAGGGCTTTTCCTACTAGTTACTGTGATAGACCCCTTATATAACTTGAGAGTCACTGAACCAGTAGTTGTTCGTGTAATTTGCTCCATAAAAGCATCCATGGACTCACGAAGCGGGTCAAACCATCGACCTGCATATACAAGCTCTGCATACTTGAGGGCAAGGGAGTCTTTTACTTGCATTGTCTCCCGATCGAGTGTTAGAGCCTCAAGTTCCCTGACAGCACTGAAAAGAATGGTTCCTCCAGGAGTCTCGTATACTCCACGACTCTTCATACCCACCAACCGGTTTTCAACCATGTCAATTCGTCCAATTCCATGTCTTCCTCCTATGTCATTGAGGTCAGATAACAGGGTTGCTGGAGAGAGTTCCTTGCCATTGAGAGATACAGGGATTCCAGAAACAATGCCAATTTTGATATACCTGCACATTCACTATCAATGAGGACAAAGCATAAATGGAGAAGGAATACTAAAATGACTTAACTCAGGTGAATTAACAAAGCACGTACTCAGGTGTGTTTGGAGCATCTTCCGGATCAACACTCATCATGTACATATCCTTCTTCGGCTCATTCGCTGGGTCTTCAAGGATATCTCCCTTCAACATCAGAGGGAAAAGTTAAACTCATTAATGAGGGATTGGAATTTCCATCTCCCACAGAGAGGCAGAGACATTGTTTAGCCTTTCTCATGCCTTACTATATGAAGGAATAACAGCTATCAAGTATAGCATATGCTTGTTATGCACAAAAAAAAGAAAAAAAGAAAAAAAAAAAAGAGCAATGCAAGATATCGTCTTCAAACAACAAACTTCCTTCACTACTGAGTTCTGTATTACAAGAAAACTTCGAGCAGCTGACAGCAAAATAACTCAGGCCTCTTTATATATATAAACTTTGCATTTCACATGCAATGATATGGATCACTACTATGCATGACTTTACATTAAAACTGAAACAGCATTAAACAACAGCACACAGTCAAAACAACCCGCAATATGGCTTCAGGTTTCTTCACCAAAAATCTAGCATCATGATTCTGTAGCTTACCTAATACAAGTATACAATTCTACCAGAAACATTTCCTAACATGAGGCACATCTAGAAGCAGAAGAACACGAAATGATAGAATATGAGAATACTACCTCATGGCTAAGGTGCCATAGATTCCTGTCTCTGCTGTAAATAGATTTTTTTGTCACGGGAACAGGAATATTATGCTTTTTAGCATATTCGATAGCATCCTCTCTTCCTGTGATGTCCCACTCCCTCCATGGAGCAACAACATTGAGAGCAGGATTAAGAGCAAAGAATGTAAGCTCAAAACGAACCTGGAATGAATAGTAAAATTATTCAATCAGAGATAAAGAGAATGAATCACAGTTCTCATTCAATGTCTAGAGAGAACACATCATGCCTGATCATTTCCTTTCCCAGTGCACCCATGGGAAACAGCATCAGCTCCAACTTCTTCAGCAACATCTACCATAGCCTGGATAGTTGGTAGCAGGAAACACATACAGATGATTCTTAATAAATTATTCTTAATAAATTTGAAGGTTTAGTAACATACGTGAACAAGCAGATAGTTGTCTAGGATTTTTTTTGGGTTATCCTAGTTGGGTAAGGGGGAGGAGAGCAACCAAGCTAACTAATATTCACACCTTTGCTATGACAGGGCGTGCCATTGAAGTCCCAAGCAAATACTTCCTCTCATAAACAGCACCCGCACGCAAACAAGGATATACGTAATCTTTGACAAACTCTTCTTTTAAATCCTTCACCACTAATTGACATGCACCACTCGCCTTCGCCTTCGCTTCCAAGCCCTCTAATTCTTGTAGCCCCTGAAATACGAAAAAATACTTCCAACACTATAATCACATGGAAAAAAAAGGAAGCTCATCCAAGATATACCTAAAAAGAGTAATTGCCTAGCACTGTCCCATATACTTAATTGGGTAATATATGTATATTCAACTTCAAATACATCATATAGGCATATATTATCTGAAAAAACAAATTAAAATTTTAGCATTGCATCAGGGGGAAATTTTTATATTTTCCTTGTGAAAATTAAAAATTTATAATGGCATTTAAACAAGGAAAGAAAATGTTCACTCCAGCGAAAACAAGGAAAAAAGTATAGGTTCAGATAATTGAAAAAGAAATTGAGGCCGTATTCACATTGAAGAGCAATAAGTAGTAGTAACTGATAACCATACCTGGCCAACATCAGCAGTAAAACATACGACTTCACAGCCATAATTTTCCCTGGAACAGAGAGAAACTATTCTCAGTATACGCAGAATTTACAACAAAACTCCACTTAAGGGTGCTCATGTACATAGTATAAAAGTGTGCATTTTGAACAACCAAGTTCATCCCCAAACATGAAAACAATCCATTCCATCTGGAATGGTCTCACTTAGGCTCCCTTGATGGCAGTTTTGTCCACATAAATCAGATCAGCATATCATCATCAACAAAACTCTGCATTGACACTACTTAATCGTAACTGAACAAAACTTTCCGACGAGATAGGAATCATTTGAGCCAGAAGTACAAAGTTCAACAGGCACTTCCACTGCAAAACTACTACGAAGCATGTATGTTTATAAGAAATTGTATAAACATTTTAAAAATGGAGGCAAGAAAGCAATTAATGTATTCAAGGAAGATAAGGTCCAATAGATATGGGATTGAGTAAGATTTAGCCAACTAAGAATCAGCAAGTTAGTCTCTATTGCCACCAGAAGCAAAAAGTTAGCTAACTTATTAAGTAGTTTCAGCATAGTTTTGATGTACATAAGCTAAAGTTAGCTAATTTATTCAGTAGCTTTCAGCATAACAATATGGATCAGTTCCAAAGCAGCAAGTAGATAGATTTTCTCTTTACAGTGAGCTCAGTCTAATAAGAAAAAATTTCAATTAATTTCCTTCAAATGTTTGTCTGTCTATCTCAACCTATTAGTCATATTGATGAAAATTGAATCCAAAAATTTCACATTAACACACATAAGACTATAAGCATTCGAATGTACCTCAGCCATGGAACAATAACTGATGTGTCCAAGCCCCCACTGTAAGCTAGAACCACTCTATTTAGTTTTCCACGCAGACCTCTACCATTTGTTTCTACCTCTTTGTCAGTAGATAGAACTGCTTTGATAGCTGTATCAGACATTCAGGCATCTCACATCATGGGGATTGCAATGTGGAAAGTAACAGCATATATTCAAACTGAAAAGAGCAGCCCAACCATCTAAGAAAAGGAATGACAAGTTCATAAACAAGAACTTTCTCTAGGTTGCTAGGAAGCTGGATCACAAAAGATCAAATGAAATAATGCCCAAACTTTTTATAATTATCCATGAATACAACAACTACAACTTTATAAACTCACCTTGTTTCTTCTGAACTTCACCATTACACCTAAAGTTTTGAAGAACTGCATTGCCACAGAACTCACTCAAGTTTGCACCAAACTGACAAAAGCCAAAAGAGAAAATCAAATTTGAGAAATCGTTCCAATGACTTGGGCACAAAATAGCAAAATGGAAGAATATATAATGTAGAAGCAATATACTTTTCAAGTACTCCGTACCTTATTAGATACAGACAACCTTCTTGAACAGCTTAACTGATCATGAACCTGGAAAAAACCTACACGACAAAATTGACTATAATAAGGGATGATTTCCTCCATAAACGAACTTTGGTGCATAAGTAGTAAAAGTGGAGTAGACGAGTATCAATTCCAGGTCTCAGGCACTATCGCGCGTCCCTCGTTTAACCAACTAAGTTCATTGTACTCACAATTTATACATGCTACACTTGAGTAAAAACATCAAACCAACGAGCATTTTCAACAAAACAAGCATCCAACTTCTGCACCCCAATATGATAAGTGAGTCTTTTGATTGTCAGATCAAAGCTTTCACTGCACACAACTGCCAAAACAATATATCTTTGAAAGGTGATAACTTTATCATGAAAACAGCCAACATTTGTAAATTTAAAACAACCCCATTACAATTTCATTTTCAAATTTCAAATCATTTCCATATTTAGCAACTATATCATAAAATTAATAAAAAACGAACAATACACAGAAGCAGAAACGGTTTTTCCTCGAATGCCCATCATTCAAATTCATATTAAAAAAGAAAAAAAAAACCTGAAGTTCTGGGAGCGTTATAGATTGAATGAGAAGGAGCAGCAGCAGAAGCAGAGAAGGCATGCAATTGAGCCATCCTTTGATATCGACTACTCCGTACTTTTTTGTTCTCTGGATGTATTCTCTCTCACTGAGTCAGCCTGATTGTGCTGATTAGAGTGATCTTTTAGGGTTCAAGTGGACACTTCAGAAAGGTTTTGCTTTGGTTGGGCCATCGGACGTATTGGGACGGGTCAGAAATTCGGGCTGAATTTGGACCAAACAAAGGCTATTTTTAAATTTTTAAAAGTTATGGAATTGGGTTTGTGGATAGCAATATAATAGATGGGTTCACCGTACCGTTACCGTTTTAACGGTTATAGGAAAAGTTTAACCGTAATTGAACCGTTAAATAATGGTAACCAATAAAAGGTTAACCGGTATTAAATGGTATGATTAATCGCTAATCGTTTCATTCCATTTTTATGCACTTGTACATCAAATATTGTGAAATTACTAGTATGATTCCTTAGTTAATTTGAGTCTTCTACAATAATAATAACACATATTTACACAAGGTTTGATTATGCATAAAAAAATACTTGTGACATTCATGTTTTAGCCTTTTAGTTTTAGTTTTTTTTTTTAAATAATCATATCGGTTAAACGACGGTTCGATAACCGTAACTGTTAATATGAACCGGCTATACACGGTTAACGATTACGGTTATTTTGCAAACCTTGACCTAGGAGAATCCCACTAAAATTATTTTTATTTTTGAAGTTTTAATAATTCCAAGAAATAATCAATGTATTATAATCTTCAAAATAAGGTCGCAAAATTCCTTTAACTTTTTTCCAAAGTTATAATAGGGTCATATTAATTAACCTGCGGGTGTCATTAGAACCATCTAATTTGACTTTAAACATCAATTACATCCATTTGTAATATACCTACAATTGGATTTTAAATACCTTTTAAAATCATTTGGAGGTTTAGAATAAATAAACTATTTGTTCTAAACTTCTTTAAATGACCAAAGGGGACAACCATTGAAATTATTTCAATTTTTGAAAATTTACCGGAATTACTCAAAATCGGTGTATTATAACCTTCAAAATTTTGTCATTTCGGACGTTTTTAAACTTAGTTGTATAACTCCTTTAAGTTTTTACCCTAACTTTAAACAAATCAAATTAGGTCACATGAGCCATTAGAACCATATAATTTGACTTGAAACACCAATTATAACAGTTTATAATTTACGTACAATTGGATCCAAAATATGTATTTGGGCATTGGAGGTCCAACATAATTAATTAAATTGTTTGTCCGAACCCTATTTATATGAACCTAGGGGACTCTCACTTAAATCATTTTTATTTTTGAAAATTATCAAGAATTACCAAAAATCGGTGTATTATAATCTTCAAAATTACATCATTTAAGATGTTTTTGGAGTTGGTCGCGGGATTTCTTTAAATAACGTAGTTTATAATTTAAGTACAATTGGATCTAAATTACATGTCAGGAGCCTTTGGAGGTATAACAAAAATAAAATTTTTGTCCCAAACCTCTTTATATGACCCTAGGAAACTCTCACTGAAATTATTTTTATTTTAAAAAATTTCAAGAACTCCTAGAAATTGTTGTATTAATCATCAAAACTACGTCATTTAAGATGTTTTTGAAGTTGGTCACGGAATTCCTTTAAATTTTTACCCAATTTTTTACAGGTCCATATTAGCCCACATGAGTCATTATAAATTTATAAATATCTAATTTGACTTGAAACATCAATTATAACGTAACTATTTCTAGTATACTTACAATTAAATTCTAAATACCTTTTTGAAGCCTTTGTAGGTCTAGGAATAATAAATAGTTTATTCTAAACATCTTTAAATGACCACATGAGACACCCACTAAAGTTATTTAATTTTTTGAAAATCTACATAAATAACCTGAAATCGGTGTATTATAACCTTTGAAATTTCGTCATTCATAAGTTTTTAAACTCGGTCGTATAACTCCTTTAAATTTTTAGCCTAGCTTTGACAAGATCAAATTAGGCAACATAAGTCATTAGAACAATCTAACTTAAGTTAAAACATCTATTACAATAGTTTATAATTTACGTATAATTTGATCCAAAATACATGTTTTGGGCCTTTGGAGGTCCACCATAAGTAAAATGTTTGTCCCAAACCTTTTGATATGACCATAGAGAACACCATTGACAATTTTTTTTGAAATTTTCAAGAATGACCAAAAATCATTATATTAGAATCTTCAAAATTGCGTCAATTTTCAGATGTTTTGGAGTCGATCGTGTAATTCCTTTAAATTTATACCCAGGTTATCACAGGATCATATTAGTCCGCAAAAATCTTTAGAACCATTTAATTTAAATTTAAACATCAATTACAACCATTTCTAATATACCTACAATAATTGGATTCGAAAAACATTTTTGAAGCCCTTGGAGGTCTAGGATTAATAAATTGTTCGTTTTAAACCTCTTTAAATGACCACAAGACACACCCATTGCAATTATTTCAAATTTTTGAATCTATCGAAATTACATGAAATCGATATATTATAACCTTTAAAATTTTGTTACTTTAGACGTTTTTTAACTCGATCGTAAAACTCATTTAAATTTTTAACCTACCTTTAACAGGATCAATTTAAGCCACATGAATCACTAGAACCATCTAATTTTACTTGAAACATCTATTACAACATTTTATAACATACGTACAAGTGGATCCAAACTACATGTTTGGGCCTTTGGAGGTCTAAGATAAACAATATGTTTATTCGAAATCTTTTTATCTAACCTTAGGAAACTCCCATTAAAATTTTTTTTTTTTTGAAAATTTTTAATAATTACTAGAAATGGGGATATTATAATTTCAAAAATGACGTCACTTTTAATGTTTTTTGAAGTTGGGGGCGAAAATTTTTAAAATTTTTACCCAAGTTTTAATATGGTCATATTAGGCCACATTTGTCATTAGAACTATCTAATTTTTTTGAAGCATCAATTACAACTGTTTTTAATATACCTACAATTCGATTCTAAATATTATTTTGAATCCTTTAGAGGCATAGGGTAAATAAATTGTTTGTATAAAACCTCTTTAAATGACAAAAGGGGACACCCACTGAAATTATTTGTACAAAATATGTGTTTGGGGCTTTAGAGGTCCAACATAATTAAAATATTTGTCCGAAACATCGTTATATGACCCTAGGGATAGGGTTGTTCATAAACGGTTAACCGTACTGTTAGGCCTTAATGGTACGATTAACCGTTAAAACGGTTATTGGAAAAGTCTAATCGTAATTGTATCGTTATGTACCGGTAACAGATAAACGGTTAACCGATATTTAACGGTATGGTTAACGATTAATTGCTAATTAACCATTTTATTTCATTTTTATGCACTTGTATACCTTAGCTCATTTAGGGCTTCTACAACAACAATAACACATATTTATACAAGTTTTGATCATGCATAAAAAACTTGTGACATTCATTCATGTTTTAAGCTTTTAGTTTTTTAAAAATTAATCATATCAGTTAACCGATGATTAACCTTTACAAATAATTTATTACCATAACCGTAGCTATTAATTTTTAACGGTTCGATAAAATAACCGTTAATATGAACCGGTTATACACAATTAACTATTACAATTATTTTTGCACACCCCTACCTAGGGGAATTCCATTGAAATTATTATTTTTTGAAAATTTAATATTTTAATAATTATTAGAAATCAATGTATTATAATCTTCAAAATTACGTCATTTCGGATGGAATCAATTGCGAAATTCTTTTAAATTTTTATCCAAGTTATAATATGGTCATATTAGCCCGAAAGAGTCATTAGAACCATCTAATTTTATTTGAAACATCAATTAAAACAGTTTTTAATATACCTACAATTGGATTTTAAATACCTTTTTAAATACATTAGAGGTCCAGGATAAATAAAAAGTCTGTTTTAAATCTCTTTAAATGACCACAGGGGACACTCAATGAAATTATTTAAATTTTTTAAAATCTATCGGAATTACCCAAAATCGGTGTATTAACCTTCATAATTTTGTCATTTCGGACGTATTTTAACTCGGTAGTAGAACTTCTTTATATTTTTACCCTAGCTTTAACATATTTTAATTAGGCCACACGAGTCATTAGAACCATCTAATTTGAATTAAAACATTTAATACAACAGTTTATAATTTATGTTTAATTGGATTCAAAATACGTGTTTGAGTCCTTTGGAAGTCCAACATAAATAAAATGTTTTCCCGAAACCTCTTTATATGACCCTAGTGTCGTACTCGCACTTAAATTATTTTAATTTTTTGAAAATTTTCAAGAATTATGAGAAATCGATGTATTATAATCTTTAAAATTACTTCATTTCATATAATTTTGAAGTCGCTCGCGGGATTCCTTTAAATTTTTACCCAAGTTATTACAAAGTCATATTAGCTCGCAGGAATCTTTATAATTATAACCATCTAATTTGACTTGAAATATCAACCGTTTCTAATATACTTATAATTGGATTTTAAATACGGTTTTGAAGCCTCTAAGATTAATATAATGTTTGTTTTAAATCTCTTTAAATGACCATAGGGGACAACCATGAAAATTATTTCAATTTTTTAATATCTATTGGAATTACCAAAAGTCTGTGTTTTGTAATCTTTTTTATTTTGTCATTTCAAAACTTTTTAAACTCGGTTAAAAAAAATTCCTTTATATTTTTACCCTAATTTTTATAGGTTGTTCATATTAAGCCACAAGAGTTTTTAAAACCATCTAATTTGACTTGAAATATCAATTATAACCAATATACCTACAATTGGATCCTAAATACATATTTGGGACCATTAGGTAGGGATGTTCATAAAATATAAACCAGACCGTTGAGCTTTAACGGAACGATTAACCATTATAACGGTTATTGAAAAAGGCTAACTGTAATCGTACCGTTAAGTAACGGCAACTAATAAACAGTTAATCGGTATTTAATGGTACGATTAACGGGTTAACCATTTCATTGTTATACACTTGTACAACTAATATTGTGAAATTACTTGTATGATTCTTTAGCTCGTTTGTGTCTTCTACCACATTAATAACACATATTTACACAAGGTTTGATCATGCATAAAAAAACTTGTGAAATTCATTCATGTTTTAGCTTTTTAGATTTTGTTTTTTTTAAATAAAAATATCGGTTAACCGACAGTTTCGGTTAACCGACAGTTACTGTTAACCGACAGTTACAGTTAACCGACCGTTAATCGTTACAAATATTTTATTACCTTAAACGTAACCGTTAATTCTTAATGGTTCAGTATATAACCGTTAGTATGAACAAGTTATCAATGTTAATGATTATTTTGCACACACCCTTACAATATAGCATAGAAGTTGAGTTAGTCTAATCGAATTGGTTTAAGTGGAGTTTGAGTTTTTCAACATAACAATAAAGTCACTAAGGTTTTCTGTTCAAATATAACAATATGATTTCAAGCCATAATAGGCCAAAGAAAGATCCTAGACATTTAAAAACGTAGATTGAAAAAGAAATCGTATAGTTAGACCGGGTATAATGAGAGGAAAATATACATTTGGAATACGTAATTGTGAAAATGTATAACTTTTGAATTTTTTTTTAAAATATTCATAAAAAGAGGGTATACAAATACCTGATCTTTTTGCGAAAAAACTAAGAGTTCTTAAAGAAAAGTCATGTATCTATATACATTTTTATACATGCTACAAGATTACCTCAAAGTTGTTTACAATTTTTTTTTTACCTCAATTTTTTTTTTACCTATAGAAGCCACAAGCCACCATGGCTTAACCACCACTTCGACCATTGCGCCTCCTAATCTTCTTCCACCGCCACTTTCATTGCTATTTGGTCAGGAGAACATAATATATAGTAGAGTGTCTTTCAACACTATATATATATATATATATATATATATATATATATATATATATATATATATATATATATATATATATATATATATATATAAACGCATACACTACAACGGGAGTTGCTTAGATGGTGCCATTATCGTTTCTGCGAACACTTAAACCCATTTTGAACTGAAGGACCGCATTCTTAGTTTTCTTTTTTGGATGGTGTAAACTTACATACATGATTATTAGGGGGGGAAAAAATTAAAAGCTAAACCTTAATTCTATTATCTACTTCCTCTTCATTTTTGTTCAACATGATTATTTATTTGCTTTTCAAAGCATATGTTTAAACGTTAATACTTTTAAGTATGTTATAAAAATAGAAAAAGTTGTACTATAAAATATATAATAGACGAATCTAATAAGAATTCAAATGAATATATTTTAATGCATACATATCGATGAAAAGTCAAATTTAAGTTTCTCCTTTTTTCAATTAAATACCAAATATGAAGATCAACTAGGCACATAGAGAATATATCAAATAGTGCAAAAGTCACAATATGATGACTAATTTTTAGTCACTAATTATAACCGCAAGTGCACGCTTATTGCGGTACAATCATGAGTCGTCCTCAAGAAGCTAATAAAGGATCAACTTAGCTTAATTTAACTAGATTAAGCTAGAAAATAGTTGTTTAATGAACCTAACAACTACAACTTTAAGAATTAAAAAGTGATACCAATAATAAAAAGACTTGGGATATTAATAAATCCCCACTAACATGCATTAATCTTCATCAAATACACCAACACCAATGATCAAATCAAACATCACTTCAATTATCCTAATCTCAGCAACCCTCTTAATCTCAGCTTTCGCTTCTTGATCAATTAACAAATATCATTAAGACAAAAGAATTAACTAATCTCAGCTATTGCTTCTTAACTAATTAAACCAATAAATTTAACCAAATGATCAAAGTTAACAACCTAATAAACCAACTTTAATTTGACATTGGGATGATAGTAGAATCCAATTAACACATGCTAGGATTTATATATTAACATCCTAGAAAAAAAACTACTCATTACTCATGATAATAGTCATATGAACAACAATAAAATTAAACATAAACATAGAAATCATAAAATTATAAGAAAAATAAAATTAAATAACAAAGAAGTATGAACAAATAAAAAAATATAATCAACTAAAGAGAAATAGAGAAATTTACTTGAGATATAAATTGATGGTTAAACTAGGAACAAATTTAGAATCTTGAAAAATAAATATTTTTGAGAGAGAAATATCTAAACAAAAACCATCAAAACCAAACCCTAGAAAAAAAAGAGAAGAGAGAAAGAAGAAGTCTCAAATGAATAATAAAAACTACTTAAGAAGAAAAACCTAGCATAAAACTAACCGAATTCTAATTAGAGACTAATTATTAATTTCAGAAAAAATAAAAACTTAAAAGAAATAGAAATTTTTTCCTTTTCTTCAAATGTGCCGTCATGAGTCAAGACCTTCCCTTCCCAATTCCCCTTCTAAGCACGCCACTTTCTATTCACTTAATTTTCTCCTTTTTTTCTTTTCTTTTTTTTTTCTTTTATAACATTGTGGGCTATTTTCCTTCTTTCTACTTTTCTTGGCCCAAATTTCACAAACAACCCAATACTAACTCCATCACATTTTTGCTACCAATATGCATTTATACTAAAAGCTTTAAAAATTAGCAATAATCAAAATAATTACGGCTAAACTAAGATTATGGACTTTTAGCATAAAAGAGTCCAAATAAATCCGAAATTATCAAAAACTCATCCAAAAAGGAGTTCGAATCAACACCGAAAAGTACAAATAAATGTACTTATTACAATACTAAATAAACACAATAATAATTATATCATGTTTCACAAAGCACTATTAATGAAATTTTTTTAAAACAAACTAAAGAGCGTCTTTAATGCTACTCTTTACTCTTAGGGACTTTCTATAAACCTAACAAAAATTTTGCCAAATAACTCTATAATTAAATATGAAAATATATTCTAAAGTTAGCCAGTTGGCTCTATAGAGCAAATTGCTTCAAAAATGAAAAATGCTCATCAAATGTTATTTTTAAAAGACAAGTAATAAAAACAGGTACTTCATCGATTCCTTTTAGTTTCTCCTTATTTCCAAAATAAAAAGTTTCAAATATTTTTCATAATTGGAATCTTAATACTTATATCATAAATTTCGGATAAAATAAACCTCATGACATTTAACTCAAATGGCTATTTCAAATATTTTCTATGGGTCTAACAGGGTCTTATAAAGCCCTGAAAGTGATTGAAGCCATTAACTTTAACTCAAATCGCCATTTTCAATCAACTTGTGAAGTTTTATAAATGAGTCTTTATAAACTCAGAAAAACAATGATTGGTTCCAAACCTTCTCATACAACTTTGAGAATCATAAAATACAATCATTTGAGTTTCAAATATTCTTGGATACAATGTTACTTGATGTATTTCTCATTTGATCTTATAAGACCTTGCACCAAGCATACTATGCACCATGTCTTAGCCTACATTGTTAGAGTCAACACCGGCTATGACATGGTCGTCTTACCTTGAATACTTTGTCATTTTTTGGAAATAAATAATGCTAGCCTCTATATACAATATATAGTTTGTTTAAGGATTGATAAGAAAGTAGGTGGATGAATAGAAGTGACATAGGATTAGATCTCAAAGGATCGTGGTTGTGAAGTCATTTTGCAACTTACAATACCTCATAGCATATTAAAATCGTTTGCAAATGATTGAATCCATTGTTTATTAGGAATTATAATTCCAATCAATCCTTGCTAGAGCTTGGCCCATGACCCATAGCCTCCGGGGCAAAGCCCACTTATAAGCAAATTTTAAAACTTTGATCACTAAATGAGATTGATCTATGCGAAATTTAAAAACAATTTTTTAGGATTTTAACTATTTTAAGTACTTATTTTGACAAGCGAAAACAATCTTAGAATTTTGAATTTATTTAGTAGACAGTATATGTACTATATATGTGATTTGTAAAAGGATATCCGCTGGGAGTATAAATAAGTAATGACATCAAATTGAATTAAAATTTCGAACCTTTGGCTTCATTACATAGTATTTGAAACAAAAAGAGACGTAAGTAAAGATTAAAGGACTTTATAATTTACTGATTTTGCACTACAAATTCTAGTTTACATGAGATATGTTAACCAATATGTTGTCAAATTTATAACAAAAATTTTTACGTTGCCAAAGGAGGTACTATTTACTACTGGTAAATGTTGACAAATTATAGGGAACATCTCTTATTTAATTCCTTTTGTTACAAATTTTGTCTTCCAAATAATTGGATTGTTTGATTAAGTGATCTAAAAGGCATAGCTCTTTTTCCATCAAAGAAATCATGTCTACAAATTGAAAGAGAATTCTATGTAATTGTCTTACTACATACCTTCTCTTAGTCTGTGCCTAGCAAATTACAAATGAGATTCTTGTTAACTGTAGGTCATTTGATTTTGAAAACTGGGCCGGTTCCAAGGGCCAGGATGAGGGGTCCGAACACTATCATGGCCCAAATAGTCTGACAGGAGATCCAACTCATGGCGTCAGAAACTTGTCAAAATTTCCAAAATTCTTGAGAGTTTTCTTTATTCCGTCTTATTGGCATTTGCAAACTTGCAATTAACACCTTTTTTTATATATGGAGACTGGATGAGGTACAGTATACTTATGACTTACCTAACTAGAGTAGGGGCACTTTAATTTATCTTCGTAAATGCTGTGTAAATTCCGATGTTAAAATAAAAAAATACTCCCTCCGTATCATTTTATTTGCAACATTTGATTTATTACTGTTTTCAAGACACAAATTAAAACATTTTTCTCAAAATTTACAAGATAAAAAATTATGAAAACTTAATGGTCAAAGTTTTTAAACCTTAACTCCTAAAATGAAAATGTAGCAACTAATATGAGACAGATGGAGCATATTTTAAGCCTTTTTCACACACATATCTTGTATTTATAGAGTAATAGCCTAGAATGTCATTCTTAGGTCAATTACTTTTGTTAACTATAACAATTAAAGAACCTGGCGTTTTTTATCCACTATTTGTGTACAATGTATATAGAGCTAAGACGAAAATTCCCTTAATGGTAACCAATTTAAATCATGGCACTGTTACTTCATTATTGTTTTTCTAAGATAGCGTGTGTTAAAAGTTGGATTTACCTGGAAGGATTAAAATACTCTGTTACATTAACTAAAGGGTCTAGTTTTTCCAATCAATGAGATTACTAAAATCTACGTTTAATAGCAAGGGACCCTAAAGAGCAACACACAGATTTGAGTATCTTGCAACACTAGCGTATCGTAGTTGGCAGTGGGGCTGAGGCTTAAAATAGAAGATACAATGGTAGGTGGAGGTTCTGGTAACTTGGTGGGGTTTCATTTAATTTAATTAATTCGATTTAATTGCAAATAAAAAAGTTTGAAAAAATTATTAAATATTGTAATTGCGGCTGTCAGATTATCACGAAAAGATTTGAATTTTTATTCCCCCTCACTCAACAAAGTTAAATTCTAATTCAAAAATATGGGGTTGTATGCATAATTTATGAGTCTATATTACGTCATATACTGTAGAAAAGATTGAATTAGACGTATAGGATAAGATCATTAAAAAGATAATGTTTCAGGAGTATAAGAGGATTAGACTTTGTAGAGTTCTAGGAGTAGTAAACTAGCTTGAACATTAGTATAAACACATGTAACAAGGTTGTTGAATAACATAGCAGAAAATTACTTCAATCATAAAATCGTTCAATACTCTACAAATTGTTTTCCGTTTTATCTTGGTATCAGAGCCAGCCGTTTTTCTAGTAGAAATTCCGGCAATTCGGCTTCATCATTTACCAAACAACATACCTGAATATGAGTGAAATAATCAAGAAACCAGATGAGGCTTCCACCGTGACCGTCGCTCAACTAATGGAGCTCTTTGAGAAGCTTCAAAACATTAGGAGCATCGATCATGGGGCAACCAGTTCTGTACACATAGCAGAAAAGCTCAACACTCACAATTATGTCAAGTGGTCTAAACTGATGCATATGGCTATAGAAGGGAGGGGGAGGCTCAACCATATCATAGCCGATAACCCTCCCAAAGATAGCCCAGAATACAGTCAGTGGGCACAAAGGGACTCAACCGTCAGAACCTAGATAATAGAAAACATAGAATCAGAATTGATTAATCAATTCTTAGACTTCCCCACTGCAAAAGACTTGTGGAAAAGCATAGAAACAACCTTTAGCAGTGGTGGTGATGGCCTTCAAATTTTTGACCTCAAAGTCAAAGCGAATCACATAATACAAGGAATAGATTCAATTGAAATCTATTACGGTAAACTAACAACAATATGGAAGGAGATCGATCGTCGGATGCCGAACCCGATGAGGTGCACCGAAGATATACAAATTCATAATAATCTCACACAACAAGATCGGTTATATCAATTCTTAGCCGGTTTAGGTGAGGATTATGACAAGGATCGAAGAGACTTGGTAAATCAAGAACCTCTACCCAGTGTAGAGGTGGCTTATAGTACAATTCGGAGGGAAATAGCACGACGGGAGATCATGAGGGGAGGCTTACCTTACTTACCTCCGACGACGGCGCAGGGAGCTGGAAGTGGTCTCAACATCAACACCCGATCAGCACGAACATCATCTCGAAAAGATGATGACAAGACACACTTAAAGTGCTCGCATTGTGGTGGGAGCCGACACACCGTAGATGGGTGTTTCAAGCTCATAGGCTACCCTGAGTGGTGGAGTGACTCAAGGAAGAAAGGGAACAGAGGAGGAACCAACCGAGATGACCCTAGAAAAAGGGGGGCGAGCTCGACGGCCATAGCGAACACGAAGGAACCAGAGGAGGCAAAGGAGTCAGGAGAAGAAGGTAAAGTGAGGCTTACCCTACGAGTTTATGTAGTGTTAGAAGGACCCCATGCCTTTTATCCAACGACACATATCAAAGCCCTACATCTAAGGGTGTAGATGGGTTGCTTTATAAACACAAACCATGCCTTTTATCCAACGGTGCATATTGTAACCCTATATCCAAGGGTGCAGATGAGAAGGAAAAAGAGCCCAAGGCCCAGCGCATGGAACCGGAAGCTAGCACGGCAGATTTGGGCTGTAAAAATGGGGAAAAAAATAATGTGGCCCGATATAAAGGCCTAGAGGTTACGGGTCAACTTAATACAGGTGGCCCGTGGATTTTTGACTGTGGTGCGACAGACACTATGTCATATGATAAGATGGACTTTCGAACATATAATAAGCCCGGAAAAATCACTGTGCAGACAGCAAATGGTGACTGTATGAATGTGCTAGGAGAAGGGACAATCAAGATAGGATCATTATCATTACAAAATTGTCTTTACATACCAAATCTTTCATATAAGCTACTATCTGTTAGCCGTCTGACGAAAGAATTGGGATGTAACGTTCTGATGAAATCGGACTGTTGTATTGTGCAGGATGCTCAAACCGGGGAGACCATTGGGCATGGTACTGAGAAGGATGGGATGTACTATGTAGATGAGGTGTTCAAGAACGGTGGAGCATTTACGGGACGTAGATCAGTGGATGACCAAATACAACTATGGCACCGGCGTCTAGGACATCCATCAATAGGGTATTTAGCACGTCTTTTTCCTTCTCTTATTGGGTCAAATCATGTCCTCAATTGTGAGGCGTGTTTTTTAGCTAAAAGTCATAAACATCCTTATCCTAGCAGTATGAGTCATGCTAATAAACCATTTACTATTATTCATTCTGATGTATGGGGACCAGCCCCGGATACTGGTACTCATGGTTTTTTCGTATTACATTCTTTTCATCGATGACTGCACCCGTATGAGCTGGATTTATTTTTTGAAACATAAATCGGAGGTATATGAGACCTTTGTGGTTTTTTATCAAATGATCCTTACTCAGTTTCGAGAAAAAATTAACATCCTTAGATCAGACAATGGAGGGGAATATATTAATAATAATATGAAATTGTTTTGTCATACTAACGGGATAATACACCAGACCACTTGCCCCGATACACCCCAACAGAATGGAGTCGCAGAACGAAAAAACCGAACTATCCTTGAAATGACCCGTGCTATGATGTTCGACGCCCAGGTCCCGAGATATTTTTGGCCTGAGGCAATTGCTACTGCAAATTACCTCACAAATCGCCTACCTACAAAAATCCTGCATTACCAAACACCACTAGATGCCCTGAGTGCTCATTTTGTGATTCCTTCACTTCACTCCTTACCTCCCCGTGTCTTTGGGTGTGTCGTCTATGTTCATCTCCCAAAGAAACTTCATGACAAATTAGAACCTCGGGCGGTAAAGTGTGTTTTTGTCGGTTATGGTGTGACTCAGAAAGGGTATCGGTGCCTTGACCCATCCTCTAATCACTTATATACAACAATGGACTGTGATTTTGACGAATCAACCTATCTATTTCCCAAACTACGGGGTCAGGGGGAGAGCAATGGTGACACCCTAAGTTGGTTGATACATCGGACGTTGGGAGACAGTGACAAAGACATCATTACTACACCTCAACCCGATATTACAGCTCAGCCCGACCTCGTCACAGTACCACCTCAGACTCACCCTGGGGACGAGCATCAGGTAAACTCTGGAACTCCAATTATGATTAATGATAATGACATAATACAGGAAAGAACTGAAGCCGAAACACTAGAAGAAGAGACACGAGGAAATTACCAGTTACCACCCAGAAGCACCAGAGGAGTCCCTCCGAAACGATATGACCCATCGTATGAACCTCGGGCAGGAAGATACCCTGTGCACAACGAGTCTGGGAATATATCCGATGGAGCCAGAAGTTTCAATACCACAATGTACTCAGAACATATTCCGAGGACAGTGGAAGAAGCGATGAAAAGCCCCTTATGGAAAAAGGCGATGAAAGAAGAAATTAATGCGCTAGTTAAAAACCAAACGTGGGAAAAGTGCATCATTCCTGAAGGGAAAAAAGCAGTGGGATGCAGATGGGTATTTACCATCAAGTACAGAGCAGATGGGAATATTGAGAGATATAAGGCAAGACTGGTGGCTAAGGGATATACGCAGGTCTATGGAATTGATTATTCAGAAACCTTCTCGCCGGTAGCAAAAATGGATACGATCCGGGTACTTTTCTCAGTTGCAGCCAATAAGGATTGGCCTCTTCATCAATTTGACGTAAAAAATGCTTTTCTCCATGGAGAAATTGCAGAGGAAGTATATATGGAAGCTCCTCCTGGTTTCTCCCAAGATTTCTCATCAAAGGAAGGGTGTAAGCTGAACAAGGCATTGTATGGGCTGAAACAATCTCCTAGGGCATGGTTTGGACGTTTTACAATAGCTATGAGAAAGTTTGGCTTCCAACAGAGTAATTCAGATCATACTCTGTTTCTAAAAAGGAGAGGAGACCTTATAACGTGTTTGATCATCTATGTAGATGATATGATCATCACTGGAGATGATAAAGAAGAAATTGATAGACTAAGGAAGAGGTTATTCCAGGAATTTGAGATGAAGGATCTTGGAAGACTGAAATACTTCTTAGAAGTTGAGGTACTTAGGTCAAATAAAGGTATCTTCATATCTCAACGGAAGTACATTCTTGATTTATTAGCAGAAACTGGTATGTTGGGATGCAAACCAGCAGATACTCCGATATTGGTAAATCATGGGATGAAGATTGATGAGCAAGCAGATTCTGCAGATCAAACACAATATCAGAAATTGGTAGGAAAGTTGATATATCTGTCTCATACACGACCTGATATAGCTTACGCGGTTGGAGTAGTTAGCAGGTTCATGCATAAGCCTCAGGTGGAACATATGGATGCTGTATATAGGATTTTGAGGTATTTGAAACAAACACCAGGGAAAGGAGTCGTGTTTCGGAGGAATGGTCATTTGAAACTTCAAGCATATACTGATGCAGATTGGGGTGGAGATAAAGATAGTAGAAAGTCAACCTCAAGGTATTTTACTCTTGTTGGTGGAAATCTAGTAACATGGAAGAGTAAAAAACAAAAGGTTGTGGCCCTGTCAAGTGCAGAGGCAGAATTCCGAGGTATTGCAAAAGGGATAGCAGAAGTCCTATGGCTGAGAAAGCTGTTATCTGAACTTGGTTCTCCACCTGCGGGTATCTGCGAGATCTACTGTGATAACAAAGCTGCTATTAGCATATCTGAAAATCCAGTTCAGCATGACCGCACAAAGCATGTTGAGATAGATAGACATTTCATTAAAGATAACCTGGAGAATAAAATTATAAGTCTACCGTTTGTTAGATCAGAAGATCAAATGGCAGATATCTTGACAAAAGCTGTGACTGCTAATGTGTTTGAAAAAATATTATGCAAGTTGGGTGTGGAAAATCCCACAATCAACTTGAGGGGGAGTGTAGAAAAGATTGAATTAGACGTATAGGATAAGATCATTAAAAAGATAATGTTTCAGGAGTATAAGAGGATTAGACTTTGTAGAGTTCTAGGAGTAGTAAACTAGCTTGAACATTAGTATAAACACATGTAACAAGGTTGTTGAATAACATAGCAGAAAATTACTTCAATCATAAAATCGTTCAATACTCTACAAATTGTTTTCCGTTTTATCTTGGTATCAGAGCCAGCCGTTTTTCTAGTAGAAATTCCGGCAATTCGGCTTCATCATTTACCAAACAACATACCTGAATATGAGTGAAATAATCAAGAAACCAGATGAGGCTTCCACCGTGACCGTCGCTCAACTAATGGAGCTCTTTGAGAAGCTTCAAAACATTAGGAGCATCGATCATGGGGCAACCAGTTCTGTACACATAGCAGAAAAGCTCAACACTCACAATTATGTCAAGTGGTCTAAACTGATGCATATGGCTATAGAAGGGAGGGGGAGGCTCAACCATATCATAGCCGATAACCCTCCCAAAGATAGCCCAGAATACAGTCAGTGGGCACAAAGGGACTCAACCGTCAGAACCTAGATAATAGAAAACATAGAATCAGAATTGATTAATCAATTCTTAGACTTCCCCACTGCAAAAGACTTGTGGAAAAGCATAGAAACAACCTTTAGCAGTGGTGGTGATGGCCTTCAAATTTTTGACCTCAAAGTCAAAGCGAATCACATAATACAAGGAATAGATTCAATTGAAATCTATTACGGTAAACTAACAACAATATGGAAGGAGATCGATCGTCGGATGCCGAACCCGATGAGGTGCACCGAAGATATACAAATTCATAATAATCTCACACAACAAGATCGGTTATATCAATTCTTAGCCGGTTTAGGTGAGGATTATGACAAGGATCGAAGAGACTTGGTAAATCAAGAACCTCTACCCAGTGTAGAGGTGGCTTATAGTACAATTCGGAGGGAAATAGCACGACGGGAGATCATGAGGGGAGGCTTACCTTACTTACCTCCGACGACGGCGCAGGGAGCTGGAAGTGGTCTCAACATCAACACCCGATCAGCACGAACATCATCTCGAAAAGATGATGACAAGACACACTTAAAGTGCTCGCATTGTGGTGGGAGCCGACACACCGTAGATGGGTGTTTCAAGCTCATAGGCTACCCTGAGTGGTGGAGTGACTCAAGGAAGAAAGGGAACAGAGGAGGAACCAACCGAGATGACCCTAGAAAAAGGGGGGCGAGCTCGACGGCCATAGCGAACACAAAGGAACCAGAGGAGGCAAAGGAGTCAGGAGAAGAAGGTAAAGTGAGGCTTACCCTACGAGTTTATGTAGTGTTAGAAGGACCCCATGCCTTTTATCCAACGACACATATCAAAGCCCTACATCTAAGGGTGTAGATGGGCTGCTTTATAAACACAAACCATGCCTTTTATCCAACGGTGCATATTGTAACCCTATATCCAAGGGTGCAGATGAGAAGGAAAAAGAGCCCAAGGCCCAGCGCATGGAACCGGAAGCTAGCACGGCAGATTTGGGCTGTAAAAATGGGGAAAAAAATAATGTGGCCCGATATAAAGGCCTAGAGGTTACGGGTCAACTTAATACAGGTGGCCCGTGGATTTTTGACTGTGGTGCGACAGACACTATGTCATATGATAAGATGGACTTTCGAACATATAATAAGCCCGGAAAAATCACTGTGCAGACAGCAAATGGTGACTGTATGAATGTGCTAGGAGAAGGGACAATCAAGATAGGATCATTATCATTACAAAATTGTCTTTACATACCAAATCTTTCATATAAGCTACTATCTGTTAGCCGTCTGACGAAAGAATTGGGATGTAACGTTCTGATGAAATCGGACTGTTGTATTGTGCAGGATGCTCAAACCGGGGAGACCATTGGGCATGGTACTGAGAAGGATGGGATGTACTATGTAGATGAGGTGTTCAAGAACGGTGGAGCATTTACGGGACGTAGATCAGTGGATGACCAAATACAACTATGGCACCGGCGTCTAGGACATCCATCAATAGGGTATTTAGCACGTCTTTTTCCTTCTCTTATTGGGTCAAATCATGTCCTCAATTGTGAGGCGTGTTTTTTAGCTAAAAGTCATAAACATCCTTATCCTAGCAGTATGAGTCATGCTAATAAACCATTTACTATTATTCATTCTGATGTATGGGGACCAGCCCCGGATACTGGTACTCATGGTTTTTTCGTATTACATTCTTTTCATCGATGACTGCACCCGTATGAGCTGGATTTATTTTTTGAAACATAAATCGGAGGTATATGAGACCTTTGTGGTTTTTTATCAAATGATCCTTACTCAGTTTCGAGAAAAAATTAACATCCTTAGATCAGACAATGGAGGGGAATATATTAATAATAATATGAAATTGTTTTGTCATACTAACGGGATAATACACCAGACCACTTGCCCCGATACACCCCAACAGAATGGAGTCGCAGAACGAAAAAACCGAACTATCCTTGAAATGACCCGTGCTATGATGTTCGACGCCCAGGTCCCGAGATATTTTTGGCCTGAGGCAATTGCTACTGCAAATTACCTCACAAATCGCCTACCTACAAAAATCCTGCATTACCAAACACCACTAGATGCCCTGAGTGCTCATTTTGTGATTCCTTCACTTCACTCCTTACCTCCCCGTGTCTTTGGGTGTGTCGTCTATGTTCATCTCCCAAAGAAACTTCATGACAAATTAGAACCTCGGGCGGTAAAGTGTGTTTTTGTCGGTTATGGTGTGACTCAGAAAGGGTATCGGTGCCTTGACCCATCCTCTAATCACTTATATACAACAATGGACTGTGATTTTGACGAATCAACCTATCTATTTCCCAAACTACGGGGTCAGGGGGAGAGCAATGGTGACACCCTAAGTTGGTTGATACATCGGACGTTGGGAGACAGTGACAAAGACATCATTACTACACCTCAACCCGATATTACAGCTCAGCCCGACCTCGTCACAGTACCACCTCAGACTCACCCTGGGGACGAGCATCAGGTAAACTCTGGAACTCCAATTATGATTAATGATAATGACATAATACAGGAAAGAACTGAAGCCGAAACACTAGAAGAAGAGACACGAGGAAATTACCAGTTACCACCCAGAAGCACCAGAGGAGTCCCTCCGAAACGATATGACCCATCGTATGAACCTCGGGCAGGAAGATACCCTGTGCACAACGAGTCTGGGAATATATCCGATGGAGCCAGAAGTTTCAATACCACAATGTACTCAGAACATATTCCGAGGACAGTGGAAGAAGCGATGAAAAGCCCCTTATGGAAAAAGGCGATGAAAGAAGAAATTAATGCGCTAGTTAAAAACCAAACGTGGGAAAAGTGCATCATTCCTGAAGGGAAAAAAGCAGTGGGATGCAGATGGGTATTTACCATCAAGTACAGAGCAGATGGGAATATTGAGAGATATAAGGCAAGACTGGTGGCTAAGGGATATACGCAGGTCTATGGAATTGATTATTCAGAAACCTTCTCGCCGGTAGCAAAAATGGATACGATCCGGGTACTTTTCTCAGTTGCAGCCAATAAGGATTGGCCTCTTCATCAATTTGACGTAAAAAATGCTTTTCTCCATGGAGAAATTGCAGAGGAAGTATATATGGAAGCTCCTCCTGGTTTCTCCCAAGATTTCTCATCAAAGGAAGGGTGTAAGCTGAACAAGGCATTGTATGGGCTGAAACAATCTCCTAGGGCATGGTTTGGACGTTTTACAATAGCTATGAGAAAGTTTGGCTTCCAACAGAGTAATTCAGATCATACTCTGTTTCTAAAAAGGAGAGGAGACCTTATAACGTGTTTGATCATCTATGTAGATGATATGATCATCACTGGAGATGATAAAGAAGAAATTGATAGACTAAGGAAGAGGTTATTCCAGGAATTTGAGATGAAGGATCTTGGAAGACTGAAATACTTCTTAGAAGTTGAGGTACTTAGGTCAAATAAAGGTATCTTCATATCTCAACGGAAGTACATTCTTGATTTATTAGCAGAAACTGGTATGTTGGGATGCAAACCAGCAGATACTCCGATATTGGTAAATCATGGGATGAAGATTGATGAGCAAGCAGATTCTGCAGATCAAACACAATATCAGAAATTGGTAGGAAAGTTGATATATCTGTCTCATACACGACCTGATATAGCTTACGCGGTTGGAGTAGTTAGCAGGTTCATGCATAAGCCTCAGGTGGAACATATGGATGCTGTATATAGGATTTTGAGGTATTTGAAACAAACACCAGGGAAAGGAGTCGTGTTTCGGAGGAATGGTCATTTGAAACTTCAAGCATATACTGATGCAGATTGGGGTGGAGATAAAGATAGTAGAAAGTCAACCTCAAGGTATTTTACTCTTGTTGGTGGAAATCTAGTAACATGGAAGAGTAAAAAACAAAAGGTTGTGGCCCTGTCAAGTGCAGAGGCAGAATTCCGAGGTATTGCAAAAGGGATAGCAGAAGTCCTATGGCTGAGAAAGCTGTTATCTGAACTTGGTTCTCCACCTGCGGGTATCTGCGAGATCTACTGTGATAACAAAGCTGCTATTAGCATATCTGAAAATCCAGTTCAGCATGACCGCACAAAGCATGTTGAGATAGATAGACATTTCATTAAAGATAACCTGGAGAATAAAATTATAAGTCTACCGTTTGTTAGATCAGAAGATCAAATGGCAGATATCTTGACAAAAGCTGTGACTGCTAATGTGTTTGAAAAAATATTATGCAAGTTGGGTGTGGAAAATCCCACAATCAACTTGAGGGGGAGTGTAGAAAAGATTGAATTAGACGTATAGGATAAGATCATTAAAAAGATAATGTTTCAGGAGTATAAGAGGATTAGACTTTGTAGAGTTCTAGGAGTAGTAAACTAGCTTGAACATTAGTATAAATACATGTAACAAGGTTGTTGAATAACATAGCAGAAAATTACTTCAATCATAAAATCGTTCAATACTCTACAAATTGTTTTCCGTTTTATCTTATACTACCCAAATCCTCATTTTTCATGCCTCCTATATATTCAAAGCCACATTTTGATGCAAATCCATTTTTTTACGCATCTTTGTTAAGTCCATTTATCCAACTCATATTTGTTTTGATTCGACTGCGTTTCATGACTCTATTACCCGAACATTCCACCTATCTCAACGGTGCATTTACTACTCAGCATCTCAAATATATAAACTTATGTAACCGATTCCCTCTTATCTTATCTTCAATATTTGCTACTATAACTCTCATTCGAATATTTACATTTCTAAATTTGTTCCTCAAGGTGTTCTAGCACATCCACATGAACATAACATTCCGATATATATAGTATTATCGGTCTAAATGTCGTCCTATATAATTTTCCTTTTAATCTCAATAGCATACTATGGCTCTCCATTTGAGCCACCTTGTTCTTAGTCTATGGATGACATCTTGATCAATATCACCGAACCTTTGAAGAATCAGTCCTAGGTATTTGAAAGATTTTGTTTAAAGGTAACTCATTGTCATCCAAATTAAGTCAAATTATCTTCACTTAGTTTCAACCTAGTATTAAAATGGCACTCTATATACTTTATTTTACTGCTACAAATTTAGAAACATTTAGATCTCAATGCTAAAATGACACACCAAAACGATATTATCCGCAAAAGGCAAACATCAGTGTGTCTCATCTTGTATGTACTCGCTCACATTATCTCACTAAATTTGCCCCATATTTTTTCCTGTGTTGTATCTTTGAGTTTGCTATATCTCCATAAATAGTTATGAGACCACTATTTTACTATCATTCTACTTCATATATTTCCTTTTACCAACAACACTTTAACTTTTATACTACTCACACGTCTTACTTTGACCTTCTTTGATGAAATATTTTTAACAAAAAATATAGTCATGTCGGATCTAGTTTGATTTGTCTCAATATATAGTTTTAATAAACTATTTCCTCCATCCCAATTTAATTGGTACATTTGATTTTTCACAATATTCAAGATACAACTTAAAATGTTTTCTTATTTAAATTCGCAAGACAAAAAATTATGAAAACTTGTATTGAAATGCATCCAACAAGATCTCATTTGAAACCTTATTTGTTACAATGAAATTAATAATAAATGGAGATATTAATAATAAAATATATAAATTGACAAAAGTATTAAAAAAAAAGGGTTACAAATAAATAGAAATATATAAAGTATATTAATTAAAAGCAATAAATTTTTTGGATATAGGAATTAGGCTATCTGAACAACAAAAATTATCTCATATGACATGATCTTACTTGTTTCAACTTACTGGCCACTTTTGCATTTACAGAAGCATGTCCAATCATACTTTCCGGCCGTACCCTGTCACCTAAAAGCATAGGTCAGGGGCTCAGTGCTGTGTACATATTACCAGCTTAACTGAATTTATGTGATTTGACAACTTAGTGATGCATTTGGTAATCTTCTGCGGAAAAGTTACCAAAAATAACATCAAGTACGGTCATTTCCTACACCATCTAACGATTAGATATTTAGCTATTTATGAAATACGTACTGTGTCACTACTCAACGCTTGGTTGACAATGTAAAATAGGGAAAGTTTAAATATTGGATAGTTGTTTACTTATTTGGTTGAATAAAAACTGAAAATAGAAGATGTGAGAATTTCTAAAATAATAAGTTACCAAACTCCTCCTTGATCAATCAATCAAGAAATAACTTCCAATAATTTACAAATTTATATGAAAATTCAATCCACAAGCATTCAAACATAAACACAACATACGAGACCAATTAGTTAAATGTGAGGAGGAATTTAATTCTAAATAATTTTAAATATATCTAATTAAAATAATAGAGAATACCGTTATTATATGAATAAAAAATATAAAATGGCTAGGGTTTCATTGGACCTTATACTCATCAATATATCTATCTATAGGAAGTGAAAATGAATATGATCTCCAATTACACCACATAGATCCCGTTTAGAGAGAAGTTTGAGTACTCAAGTGCCACATCCATAAGAGGATAAAGATGCACTATGCATGGTACCAATGTCGACCCTAAGCTTGTTACATTCTCAACTAGCCATTTAAAGATTGTATCATATCATTAACCAATGATAGTTCAAGTATTGATACTATATAATTATATAAGACGAGCCACATCAAACAAGTTTATGTGAATCTACCTTCCAAAGGGCCGGGCTATCAAGTACTATGGCAGGTCGCATTTGATTATGGCTACAAATTTCCAAAGCTATTGTAAATGCTTTATGCAGCCAAAAAGTACGTATCTGCTCACATTTTTATGAAATATATGAATATGTATTCCATGTATGTAAATCATTGGAATTGCTTCCATCTTTTGTCTGGGAGGAAAGCCCTACCTTGCTGGCTGCTTATTAATTGCCATGAACAAAGCGTGAAATAAGAATGACTAGAAGTCAGTAATCAAGTGCACCATATTGTATATAGGTCGTAATGTACAGTGTTCTCGTGAGCACAAAATTATTTGATTAGCGGTTCCTTGATTATTTATGATGAATATGAAAAATGCGAGCTGAGTTCACAACAGACCATGCATATCAAAGTGAATGGAAATAGAGAAAACAATAAATGCCTAGGGATAGATTTTCGTCGTTCAGCTTCACTGGAATCGCAGAGACGGTCAAATCAGCTGAAACATACACGTACATCTATGTCACCATCAAAACTCATGAATAAACTAATAAGCCACCACACCCACTCACCATGACTACGAACCTAACGCTTTCTTACTTACGTATGTATTTTTCCAGTATAAATTTTAATTATATTATAATAAATAATATATTTTGTCCTTCAGTTGTCCCAATTTTGTTGCTATATTTGATTTTTTATGATATTCAATACATAACTTAAAATGTTATTTTCTTTAAATTTATAAAATAAAAAATTATATCAATTTAATATTCTAAAAAATTACATTTAGATGTATACGACAAAATCTCATTTAAATATATAATTTGTTAAAATATAAATAGAATTTATGATAAAAAAATTTAAAACTTTAACTCTAAAAAATAAAATATCATAAGTAAATGAAGACGAATTGAATAACTACTAAATTTGCAATAAGAATCACTTCAATTCTTTTACTGCCTAATGCATTTATATAAGACCGTTCGAGTTTATACATTAAATTGGGCGAGTCCGTTACGTACACATACAATGCCTATTGCCTAAGCGGCTAAGCCTCACTCAGTCACCCAATCACCCTCTTACCTACAAGAAAAATCTCTTTCCTACCCACACCCAATGGAACACTGATTCTTCCTTCTTTTCTGTTTTCCTTCCCTACTTTTTTTAAGAAAATACAAAATTGTAATTTATATATTCAAATGTAACAATACCAAATTTATTGAAACAAAAATTTTGATACTATATGCGACTAACTTTGAATTTCCTACTCTCCTACATTCATGAAATTTCTAACATGTTTTCTTTGTCATCTCTTGGTATATCTATTTTTTTTTTTGTTTATACGTAACTTTTTTTTGGCAATGATACATAACTTATTGTCAACAAATTCTCCTACGAGTATTACCTTTTATCATACATCACTTTGGATTTATCTCTTCTAATATAACTCCATTTGAATTTATTTAATTAGTCAGTAATGTATCCCTTGTGAAATCTTACTACTTAATATACATATATTCATAATGTATGTTATTATTGTCAATTTTATTATTAGTATAAGTGCTATTATCTTTATGTAGTACTTACTATTATAACTACTAGTGTTGTTTAACAAAGACTCAAATACTAACATTCACTATGATTTTATTTAGGTAACGAATTAGAAAGAAATCTCCAAGATACAGCTGTAAGAAAATGGATTGTTTAGAGAGAAAAGGAAAGAAATATTCTACGGTTCTAAAAAAATTATCCCATATTCTATTTTAAATTATTTCTAAAAAAATATTATATTTTCATTTTTAAATAAAATTAAATTACTAACTAAGATATTCCAGTCTAAAAATTAATAAAGGAAAGGGAGTAGTACGAAGTTGAAGAATGCAAGGTGGCGAGTATGCAGTGGCCAGCTGAAAAAGAAGACGACAAAGGAAAGAAGCAGCCACCCATGTGCCTGAGAGGGTCTCACGCGTGCGGGCCCACGTTCGCTGCTTACTCTACACCTTTCCGCTGTCGTCAACCGCACGCAAGGTCCCTCCACCGTGGGCCTCCCATATTTTGTTTAAGGGAAACGAAAATTATTAAAGCGTGAGGTAATGTATTAATAGAGTTTTTAGGGATCGAAAAAGAGTCCAGTGACAAGTTGACTCAAAAAGATTGATGACGTTCAGAAAAACTGTTTATTATGTCACCCTAAACATGTATGAAGTATTTATGGTAATATATAAGTTTATTTATGCAAGTATATGCAATAAGCTCATTTTATCAATAAGTGGTCTCTCCAGTTATAATTAACTAGAGTTAAGAACAAATGCCAAAGAAAAAATAATTGAATTTAAAACCAAGTCCAAGCAAATTTTCATTTATTGTCATTTTGACCTTATATATGTAATTATGTATGATATATCACTGATCTTCTTCATAAAGTGAACTTTCAAGATTTGAGGTTTAACATAGTCCAAAATTAATTGTGTTCATATCTAAAGATGGGTCATATAAAGTTATCATGATCAAACTATAAGTCAATAGCTAAAGATGTTTTCACCAAAGGTGAAAGTTATGAGACCCGATGAAACTTAAAGCTAATGGCTTTCACTTTTCTTAATTTTAAGATATCTATTATCTATTAAGAATAACACAAAGTATTGTATACACACGAGAGATAATAAATTTATCGTATTCCCAATAAAAGTGACACTTTAATATAACAAAAGTTACCCCTCAAAGTTGATAAAAATTGACATGTGTTGTTTTGAGGGGTAAATTTTGTTATATTAAGGAGTCGTTTTTTCTGCTGAATTGTGTGTATATAATACTTTTTGTAAGAAAAAAAAAACTCTGATCCATTTGGAAATTTATTTTAAAAAAATATAAGTAAAATAACAGTAGTAAAAGTAGCAATGTGTTTTGTTATACAAGGTTATCTATAGAATGCAAAGAATCACAAACCACTAGCATTTGTCTGCCAATAAAAATGCAACTTCAATTGACTAATCAACTGGCTGCCTCTTTAACCTACTCATTTTCCATACCATTGAAGAAAAACTATATAGTTTATATATATAATATGCTTCCATTATAAATGTTGGAAAAATCATTGAATTTTCTGATTGCTTGGATGATGGCTAAGTATTGACTCGTGTATTATGGGTTATTCTAATAACATAGACATTTTTGTAGGGTTGAAAATTTAGGAAAAAATTAAAGTTGTGAAACATTCTATCAGTTGACCATGTTTGAAATAATCATACGACGTTATTTCAACAGGAGTTTGATGTTTTTAGGCATGATGATGAATTTACTATTTACCTTTAATGTGGTAGCTCTCACCTGTTATCACCCACCAAAAAAAGTCTTACAATGTCCCTTAACATATACTCTTTGCTTTTTTACCTTAAAAGATTGAATTGTGCCCCTCACCTATTTTGATTTTAAAGGCTAATATTACCGTCCGTCCTATTTGCATTTGTATGCCCAAACAACGTCAGTGAGTGTGAAACATTATAGAGTGGATTTCATGAGTATGATACAATCATAAATGTTATGAAGCTTGCAAAATATCCCGTCAAATAGCAAAATCGGATAGCTAACGTATTGATGCGAATAGATTTTTTTTGAATATGTTATGAGATAATTGCTTATACACCGACATTTTAGTAAAGTAGAGACACATAAATTATATTAAATTGTACACTTTTATAAAGCCGATTTTGTTAACTTGAGGGAATTAAACTTTTATTATATAAATGGGTTACTTTTGTATAATATACCCAACATTTTTATTTTGAACATATCTCAATCCTTTATCAATTGAAATTGTTATATCATTTATTATAGGGGTGACTTTGTTGTATTGAAGGATAACTTTTATTATATTGAGGGGTAATTTTTGTTGGTCACGCAATAATTTTAGTTTATTCACCTAAACTCTTCTTACTTATAATATGGAGTAGGAGCTTACATTATCATTAAATAACATTATCGAATACTACCTCCATCCCCCAAATATTGCCTCCAGTATGAAAATAACTTTTTTAAGACACAATGGAAATTTTTTAGGGGAGGGGACAACAACCCAAAATGAAAAGTTTTAAGGAAATTGGGCAATCTTTGAGGACAACCAACAAATATAAAATAAGGTTATCTTTAAGAGATTGAAGTAGTATGTAATTTTCCTACAAACAAGAGTCTTCAAATGTAAAATTTTCCTCATACAATTTAGTAAAAATCAACTACAACTATTACGAGTACAAATATTGAAGTTTGGTGACAACACTGAGCTTTTAAAACCAAAAATATTATTTAAAACCAATTATTTTTAAGTAAAGTAGGGCCCCAATGATAATATGCTTCCATTTTGTTGTTGCATGCCTATCAGTTAGTATGAAAAATTAAGCTTTGGCTTGTAAATATATCGAACATTAATCAAACTCAATTAAACTCTACTACTAAGTAAGAAAAATTAATTAAATAGAGCCTCATCGTGTCACTTCACTTTTGCGTTCAGTAATCACGACCAAGTAACGTAGCCTGGCCTGGCCTGGCCTTCTCATATGAAAATGACCATCTGCTTCTTCATATGATTTATCAAATTAAAGCATACAATTCTCTGTAATAATTACCAAATCATCACTGAATATTCCTTCATCAATTACATTTCACTTCTTCAAAACTATACACAATTTCACTAATTTTTTTAGTAAGTAACGAGTATGATTTCAGCATACGACAGTTACAATAACATCACTATATACGAACCCAAATATATATATCTTTATCTTTAACATCGATCTTAAAGCATGCATGCTAGGCAATATCTACCAAAAACATCAGCAATAGTAATAATTAGCATTTAGCAATAATATACTACGGAAATGCTAATGTTGGGTATATTGTACAAAAGTAATTAAATGCTAATGTGCGGCGTAGCTAGTCAGAATATGATAATATAGTATACTAATAAAAAGCATTAAACTAAGACGTACGTGATCCACCAGATCGACCACCATTCCATTACCACAAAAGAGAGATGAATTATCAAATTATGCGACGCAAAAAAGGATGATTTAGTAATGAATAGATTTGAGAATGATGTAGTACAAGTTAAGCATAAGATAATAAGATACTCTGAGATCATATAATTAATATAAAAACTTTGAGGCGCATGCAGGAGGCCGCATTATTCTGTCCTTTCCCTCACTTCTATTTTCACCTTTTTCATAGTTTGAGATTCTTTAGCTTCTTCTTAATTACAAAATAATAAATAAAAATAATACAATAAGAATTAAAGAACAAAAACAATGAATTCACTTTTTTCCCTTACGGCGTGACAAACTTTTCTTCTTTGCCCTTAAAAGGCTTTAATTCTTGTTACTACCTCTTGTTGTTACTCCCTCGTTTACTTTTGTTCGTCACATTTATTTTTTTACACAATTTTCAAAGCATATATTATATTTATAATATCTATAAATATGTATTGTAAAAAATATAAAACTTATACTTTGAGAAAAATCTAATAAAATCTCGTACGGATCTGTTTTAACTTATATATATCAACGAAAATTCATATTTAAGTTTCTCACTGCTCAAAGAAAATATTCTAAATAGGACAAATATAAGAGAACTAATTAAGGTAGTATATCAAATTAATTATCTTGCAATTATGTCCTTTCCTTTATCAACTATATATTTTTTTTGTTTATCCAATTTACTTATTTCATACTCCTATTTAGAGGTCTAGTATGGAAAATCTATGGTACGCTATGCGTATAGTATATGTGAATATATACCTGAAGAGCTGAAGGATCAATTTCTCTCGTGCACAGTGTGGGCAATTGTATGTCACGCCAACGGTCTTGTGCAATTGATTCCCCTATCAATTTATAGGTTAGATTCGGATAAAATGCAAGCCACCAATAAACAATACGGAGTAAAACACGTACATAACTCATTAGTAAATAAAAAAAATATGTATGCTGTTAATTAAAATAAAAGTCAACATGAAAGATATAATAATATGTATTATTAATTAACTATGTTACTTTAAACATCATAGAAGAAACATTTTATACGTTTTAGGGGAGACTAATAAGATACTTGATATACACTCCACTACAAGCTAAGGCTAGCTTTGTCATGATAATTGTACACCAAATTAATACATGGGATAGATATCCTCAATTATAAATGGCTATAGAAATAGTTTGTTAAACAAATATGAAAAATTTACTCTCTTTTTTACCAAGTTTTCTTTGTGATATATAGGGCTTATTATATTTCATACATATTGAGAACTTGAGTGTGAATTATGTTTTAAAACCTATTTAGTGGCTTGGGGAAGCTAGGCTAGACTTCACTATCAAATCTTATTCAAACTTAGCAGTCGATTAAAAAAACCTTTTAACAACTTAGCTTTATAATTGCAATTTAGGAATCCTATCAATTATTAAGGGTAACTATCTAAACATTCTTACATATAGATGTAAGAATGTAACATCATTGTAATGTAGGTTTGTAGTATGCTTGAATACTATACTTTGTATTAATTACTAAATATATCCTTAATTCTTTGTCCCATTTGATTTTTTATGATTTCTAAAACACGACTCGTTTTATCTCTAAATTTGAAGATTCCAAAAATTTATATTGAAATGCATCTAATAAGATTTTATTTTAATATATTATTTTATATAAGATAGTGAAAACTTATAGTCAAACTTTTAAAAAACTTTTCTATGCGATTTTGGATCATTCGAAGCGAATGACATGAGCAATAAAAGTTGCATGAAATCGTGCATTCGTCCCCTATCAACTGCGGCATTGGTGTGTTAAGTTGGGCATTGGCAAGGTTCCAAATCACGCCTTCCCACAACAAAATGACAAGTGGTTGCACTAGCCCTTCAGAGTTCAGACACATAATTTGCTTGCTTATTTTGGACGATACTCCGTTAAAAGGACAGCAGAGTACGATACTGGAATATGCTTATATATGTTGGCGAAAGGAGTGTAACTATCATATTACTTGTGTATATAATTTTTCATACTAATAATGATTCGTGTTAAATGGGTTCATATCATTGTTATTTCCAACTTTGAGGGAGAATTCGGTTAGATGGTTTAATTGTGCTACATTCGTCATTGTTAGACTTATTTATGGATCACCAATGAGTTGAGATGGAGTTTAAATTCGATAAAAGATATAAAAAAAGATATAAAACGTACAAATTAGTATATATTTTGTTTTGTCTTATCTTAAATTAGTTATCATTTTACAAAAATAAATTGGAAATTTCTCAATAGTAATCCAATGATGGAATACGACTCATTCTCTAGGAAAGAAATTATTAGAAGTGCCTTTTATTTACGTGCTTCTTTAATTCATAGATCAAACATTTAATCCGCTCATTTTTAGATTAGTACAAACTTTAAGCGAAAACCATTACTAAAGTGGAGATAATAGTGGAAAACTCATTACATACCAACTATATAATTTTTTAAAATTTGATTGTTTTAATTTTAAGGAACCCATAAATATAGGATAAAAAATAGTCAAATCTCCAGATAAATTTAGTACTTTTGGCCTATTAAACCCCTAGGTTTTGGAAGCCTTTGAGAGAAAAAAAAATAATAAAAACTTACTAATTATGTCTTATAGGTGATCAAATGTTAGGCTGGTTTTCCCCCAAAATAATTGCCAATTTTGTATACCTAATTAAGTATTGAGTCGATTCTTGTGTTGCCCAAACTTATAATCTTGGACACAATCTAAATTTTTGTGTTAACAAAAATCCATTTTATTTTTAAAAAATCGAGACGGACTAGACTTGATTTCAAACTCAAAATTTCTGTCCAAACCCAGTGTATTTTTTGGACGAGATTAGGTCAATTTGATTCGTTCTATTATGTCCATGTTTTAGACACACACCATCCATCTATGGAAATAAATGTAGTTTTTCTATCCGTTGTATATTTAATTACATGCATTTGAATTGCACACCCATATCATTTTTCCAACTTATTACTCAAAGGAATTTTTTCTTATTCCTTCCTCCAAAATATTAAGGTCATTTTATCCAAAAATCTCTCAAAAAAATAATAATGGGGCAATAAAATGAGACAGAGGAGAATAAAAGACAATATTTAACATTAACCTCTAGTCCTCTGCTATGAATAATATTCAATTTATTTTTCATTAGCATATCAAAATCATTTGTAATAAATTAATGTAAAAATTATTGTGATTCGATCCTATAATTAAATTATAAAAGTATACTAGAATCATATTATTCATTAATAGTACATCAGTACACAAACATTACCCTTCAAATTTTTAATTTAATACTCCCTTCATTCTTTTTTTGTTCTTTCTATTTTCCACATATGGAAATTTTAAAATGTTATTCTCATTTTGAATCATTCTATTTTAGTTTAATGTTGCGGTTGAGTGAAAAAGTTTGGTGGGGATCATTATCCATGTGATATGTAGCCCAATAGTTAATTTTTTAATTATTTAATGCTATAAACTATAGAAATTTCACTACTTATTTAATGTTCAACCCACTTGCATTATTTTTTAATAGAATCTATTTTTATTTTTAGATTGAATTAAATTATTTTATAGAATTTTAATGATATTTAATATTGTCTTAATTTCTTCCCCGATTTCAAATGGGAAGGAATAAAAGAGCAAAGGGAGTATTCCCTTCGTTCCTTTTTTGTTCTTCTTATTTTTTTCACATATCCCATAGCAAACTAAAAATTTAAATATCTTCAATTGTGTATTTAAAAAATTATAAAAGTTGATATTTGAAAAATATACTTTGAGACAAATATTTTAATACTACATATGATTATTGTTTTTCTTATAAATTAGGAATTATTCATGATCAAAGTTTGAATTTAAAATATATATTCCAAACAAAAAAAACAAAAAGAAATGAAAAGATTATTTTTTAATTAAAATAAATACTGCATGTGAAAATTTGTGAACCAAACATCCATCAAAACTTATGACACCAACAACATAAGTACTAATGACATCATCCTTAACATCTATGGAGTACTCCACAATCATTAATAAGTACTCCCTCTCCCTAATTATTTACCCCATTTGACTTTTTATGGTTTTCAAAATATGACTTTAAACATTTTTATCTTTAAACTTATAAGGCAAGAAATTGTGAAAACGTGATATTCTAAAAATTTAGATGGAGATACATCTAAAAAGATCCCATTTGAATATATTATTTCTTATGACATGATGAAAATTTGTGTTTAAATTTTTCGACTCATACAAATAGAAATGGGGTAAGAATTAAGGGATAGAAGCAATACTTACTCTATTTATTGTTGTTTTTCTCGTTTGAAATCTATAGATCTTCGAGCTAAACTTTTATAATGAATTCTTCCTAATCTATAAGAAAAAAATTATATGTAGTCTTAATATATTCGTCTTAATGTATATTATTCAAATTTCAAATTTTTATAATTTTTATAAATACATAATTCAAGATATTTAAAATTTAAATTTACTTTAAGATTTACATAAAAACAAATGTGTAAAAAAAAAAAACAAAATTAAAAAAGGTAGGAAACTTTGATGGCAATAATCTAACCATTGCTCGATTTACTATTATTAATCCAACCTTTTATTTATTTATGATTACACCTAACTTTAGCACTGTTTGCTTTCACTAAACAACCCTCAAATTATGACCTATAATTGACGGTTATAAAGATGCAATTGATGGAATTTCCTTTTTAAATAATTTCCTTTATTAATTGCCGTTGCTTAGTATTCATCTGATCTTTTTCATATAATCGAAGTTTAACTATGTGACTTTTTGGATTAATTTTCCAGAAATAGATTTCTCTTTTGGCATTATGATTTCTCTCTTCTTATCACTTGAACAATTTTCTGGATTCTCTCTTCTTACTTCGCATGTGAATCACAAAAAAAAAAGGATTATACGTCCTTCCATATTCTAGGTAGTATAAATTAGAGAACATATCTTACTTCATGGTTACAAATTCTCATACTTTGTGTTACCCACCAAACATCACGTACCCCTAACAACAACATCAATTAATGCTTTTAGAAATTTAGATTTAACAAAATAAATTGAAAAAAGCCTTTCAAACATCGGAGTTTAACGCAAAAATAATATGATTCTTGTAGAATTGAAGATGAAATCAACATATTTTTGATTTATTTTCCGAAATTTTGAAGATGGAAAATCGGAATTCAAGACTAAAATCATCTAATAATTGAAGAATTTAAGCTATAAATCTCGCATGAATTCGGAGATTATCTAAGCAATAGTTGCTCAAACACTAAGCAAAAGTTGAAGTCGAAGTTGTAGTTGTAGTTGAGCCACCAAAGAGAAAACGATGGTGGAATTAGAGAGAAAGTAAAATGAGTATTTGGGGTTGAGCCACCGAAGAGAAGGAGAAAGAAAATGTGGAATTAAAGTGAATGTGGAATTTAAGAGAAAGTGAAAATGGGTATTTGGGGTTGAGCTACCGAAGAGAAAGAGAAGGTGGAATTAGAGAGAAAGTGAAATGAGTATTGGGATTTGGGAAGAGGATTTGTCTGATTTGGAGGTTAATGAAACTACTTATGTCACGTTACAAAAAAATCACTTGTTATTCAGGTAACCTGTAAATTGGTTTAGTGATAGCAAATATCGACTAAAGTTAGATGTAATCATAAATAAATAAAATGTTAGATTAATAATATCAAATATTATATTATTCGTATCAATTTAAGTAGAAGGTGAAAAGATTATTCACGCGCTTAAATGAGAGTGAGAATTCATAAATCAAAGGTAAAAAAATCCTCAAATTTCGCAAAATAACAGGGCACTCCAGTCCAAATTGTCGGAAGTGCCAAGACCAAATTCAGAAAAAGCGAACATCCTACCCCACCACTCCCAACCCATAATAAAATAAAATAAATAAAATAAAATTTAAATTAAAAGTAATTAATCTATAAATATTTTTAATTAGTTTCTGAAAAGTTGGCATTGTGTCCGGTATTTGAGGGGTTTCGCCTCTCCCTCTAATTTGGACAATTGAAAGAAATTCCATATAAAACAACTACACAAGCCACTACATCACAGTTCAGAGTTCACCTTACAATTTCTTTACCACTCAATCACTCATTTCATTCTCTCTCTGCTCAACAAACTGTATTTTTGTTGCACAGCAATGTTCAAGGCATTGAATTCCTTTGAGGTAAAGCCATAACGGAAGAAATCCATCAAATATGACGTTGGTTTGTTGAAAAAGTTTGGATCTTTACGATAAACAATTGATGGGGTTTTCTTAAATGCTCTCAATTTGAAGTAGGAATGAGCTTAATTTACTTGTTTCTGTTTGTTTTCGAGGTTAAACCTTGAAAAAATGAATGGGTTTGTAGGATTAACTGGTGTGTTTTAGGAAGTTTTTTATTTTTTCATTAAAAATGATGTGTTTTGCTTTTATGTTCTTGATTTGACGTGGGAATGAGACTAACTTACTTGTTTCTGTTTTTTTTTGAAATTACAACCATGAAAATTGATATGGGTTTGCAGTAATAGCTTGTGTTAGTCTAATTTGGATCTTTGATGAAAATTATTGATGGATTTTTGCATAGTTCTTAATTTGAAGTTGGAATGAAATATCGTGTTTATTTTTGGTTATAACTATGAAAATTGATGTGTTTGAAGGAATATTTTGTGCTAGTGAAAATATTTGGACCTTTATCAAATGTAGTTGATGGGATTTGCTTATATATTCTTTATTTGAAGTGAGGAGTATTATTCATAAAGATGCATCTAAATTATTTCATCGTTATTTGCTTATATTCCCCTAATTATTTAAGGAAAGCATAAAGGTTAAATTTTTTGTCTTCAAAAAATAAAAAAAATAAAACATCATTTCTTGATTTTTTCCTCAAATATTGGTCCAAAATGAAGGGAAAAAGAGCATGATCCAGCTGTTTGTGTACCTCAAATCTGGGCTTGTCACAATTCATGTTCTTACTTTTCTTTTTGGTCCCTATTCTGTTGGCATATTATGCTGTTGGTTTGATACCACTATTAGTTGAAAAAGAAGTAGCTAGTGTGTGAACTTGTTTGTTCTTTAAAAAATTAGGGATTTTATGATGCGTTGAACTCACTCTTAGATATGGAAGATTCTGTGATTTGTTAGAAGAATATGTAACCATTTGAATCTGGTAGTTGGAAAAAGGAAAAGTAGCAACCTTCTAGATGCTTCATATGTCTCACACATTAATCCTTTTCCGGGTTTTCGAAAATGGAATCAATGTTTTGGGTTGGGATGTTCTTTTCTTTTTCCTTTTGAGGTATCCTGTTTGACTGGTATTCAACATTGAAAATTTTGGGTTGTTGATTCTGATTTTTATATTCATGAATATTACTAGATGGAATCATCTAGTCCTCATTTCAGGACCTCTTTTTTCTTTTTCACTTTGATTTCTGTTTGTATGCTGCTAGAATTGAGCCCTTTTAGGTGACTGTGTTTGTTTGGTTGCAGTATTTTTCTTATCTTAGGGTTTTTAAGATTGAGGTGAATAAATAAATCTTGAGGGATTTAATCTAGTTTTAATCTAGGGTATCTAATGTGACTATGTTACATTTTTTCTTAGAATTTCTTGTTTTCTGTTGCTAGAAATTGGAAATTATAAGGTGACTGTTTTCTGGTTTATATATTTTTTCTGTAGGGATTTCAAGATTGAAGTGTTTATAAAACTCTTAAGGGATGATGGCTGTGAGCTCGGCTTGCAGGGATTCTAACAAAATGGATGCAGATGCTGGAAAATATGTCAGGTATACTCCTGAGCAGGTGGAAGCCCTTGAGAGGCTCTACCATGAGTGCCCTAAACCCAGCTCCCTTCGTCGCCAACAGCTTATTAGGGAATGCCCTATTCTCTCCAACATTGAGCCCAAACAAATTAAAGTTTGGTTTCAAAATCGAAGGTATAAGAATTGTTCAATGGCTTCTATAATTTTCCTTTATGTATTTGTGTTTTGTAACGATAGATATTTTTGGGTTTTTGTTTTGCTGGTGGGTAATCCAGATGTAGAGAGAAGCAGAGGAAAGAATCATCCAGATTACAAGCGGTGAACCGAAAGTTGACTGCAATGAACAAGCTTTTAATGGAGGAAAATGACAGGTTGCAAAAGCAAGTAGGTCACTTGGTGTACGAAAATAGTTATTTTCGCCAACATACCCAGAATGTAAGAACTTTTCTTCTTAGAAAACCTTTGTTCTTCTAGTAATCTTCCTTCATTTTTAGTTATGGTTTATAGTGATGTTATTGTTACATACATCTTGGTTTAAGTTTTTATTCCATAAATCTGATCTGTTAGACCATGTAGCACATAAATAGGAAATGGAAACAAAATTTAATGGGTATGCCAGAAGCAAAATTACACAATTTTCATAGAGTTAAAAAACATAAAAACCCCTAAACTAAAACAAGCAGTCAATAAATTTGCGTGGAACTTCTAAAAGTTGTTTTTATTATAAACCAAAATTATATAAAAAAGAGGGTATCTAAGTTAGTTTGGTATTCTGGTTTACCTAAAGAGATCATTCAAAGAAATGACCATTTGTGATGAAAGTATCATGTGGGAACATAATGTCCGTTTAGTGAAAACATTTCCCTTGAGATTCATTGAGATTTCGTTTATTGAAAATGTGAAGTGTAACATTCACGTGAATTTCTGTGTATCAAAGCTCTTTCGTTGTCTTTCTTGATTGTGACTGTAGGATATCGTGATATAAGCTTATTCACTGGTCGTAGTCTTTAGTTCCATAAATCAGCTGGTATTAAAGCTTTGTCAATGCTGTTGTACAGGCGGCAACACTGGCCACCACAGACACCAGTTGTGAGTCAGTGGTGACAAGTGGCCAACAACAAGCAACCTCTCAGCGTCCTCCAAAGGATGCTAGCCCTGCAGGGTAAATGGAAATGCTAAATTTTTCATCGTTTCCTCAAAGTATGAGCTCATTGCTTCTGTATTCACTACTATTTTTTTCAGACTTGTGTCCATTGCAGAGGAGACTTTAACAGAGTTTCTATCAAAGGCTACTGGAACCGCTATTGAGTGGATCCAAATGCCTGGGATGAAGGTAAAAGCTTCAATCATTCTTTGCAGCATTCAATTATTTAATGTAGAAGAAATGTTTGTCTAGTTATAGCAGAATTGCCTTAGTTTCAAATTTATAGAAGATTTGTTTAGTTTTAGCAGAATTACCTGGATTATGAACTAGAAGAAATATTTTCCTAGTTTTTATCATTTCCCTGGGTAGACATATACTTTTAAATGAATAAGTGATCAGATATCAGATCCAGGTCTGTGTTGCTAAGGAAGTGAATTTTGTTCCCTTTTATTTTTCCTCAGCCTGGTCCGGATTCCATTGGAATCATTGCTATTTCCCATGGATGCACTGGAGTTGCGGCTCGTGCATGTGGTCTTGTGAGTCTAGAACCCACAAGAGTTGCTGAAATCCTCAAAGATCGTCTTTCATGGTATCGTGATTGCCGAGCTGTGGATGTGATGAATGTGATGTCTACTGGGAATGGGGGTACAGTTGAACTGCTATATATGCAGGTAAAACCCAAGATTTTATTATTTGGGATCAACGTGTAATTGACCAAAAATCTGATGTGTGTTTTTGTGGATGGAAGCTCTATGCACTCACAACTTTAGCTCCAGCACGTGATTTCTGGTTGATGCGTTACACATCTCTTCTAGAAGATGGTAGTGTTGTGGTAAGCTATTTTCAATCCTTATGGAAAAGTGTTAATATTTATGCATTCCTTTAATCAATTCGATGCATCTCTAAATTAATTGTGTTGTGTTGTATCTGTTTGTGTTAGATCTGCGAAAGATCACTAAATAACACTCAGAATGGTCCCACTATGCCATCAGGACAGCATTTTGTGAGAGCAGAAATTATGCCTAGTGGTTATCTTATTAGACCCTGTGAAGGGGGTGGGTCCATCATTCACATTGTTGATCATATGGACCTAGAGGTATGTGAATTTTGTTTGTTCCATGTGTTCTCTGTTAAATAGAACCAAGCATTTATCTTGTTTTCTTATTTTATTTTTTTTATTTTATGATCTAGCCATGGAGGGTTCCTGAAGTGCTACGTCCATTGTATGAGTCATCTACTTTGCTTGCTCAAAGAACGACTATGGCAGTAAGATTCAAACTTATAGTCTTGCAGCTTATAATGTCTGGTCAGGGATACTCTGAAATTCTAGAGCTGAAAACATCGTATCCTTTTATTTTTCTTCTTTCCAGGCTTTAAGGCAGTTGAGGCAAATTTCTCAGGAAATATCTCAACCAAATGTCACTGGCTTTGGAAGACGTCCAGCAGCCTTACGTGCTCTCAGCCAGAGATTGAGCAAGTAAGTTCATGGCCATCTTTGACTATAATGGGTATATTATGCTCTGCCAATTGCTTATAAGTTCTTTTTTACTACTTTGTTACATAGAGGTTTTAATGAAGCAGTCAATGGATTTATGGATGAAGGATGGTCTTTGATGGACAGTGACGGAATTGATGATGTAACTCTTTTAGTTAATTCATCCCCTAGCAAATTTATGAATGAAAATCAATTCTACAGCACTGGATTTCCATCCGTAGGCACTGCGGTACTCTGCGCCAGAGCCTCCATGCTCTTACAGGTGGGTGAACAGTTATTTCTTCATACTAATAGCAACCCAGAATAAAACTAATGACAATATGGAAATATCCCTTGATTACAAACTCAAGTGTCTGTGATTTTGTTAAGGTTTGACGTTTTTATGATAAGTGGATTCTTCCTTTTCACCCTGAATACTGCTTGCCTAATAGGATATCATGAGATTGAAATGCTAGCTTCAGCCATCTGAATTGAAATCCATATCTAGATATTTCTTGGTTCTGTTTATGTGTAAATCTTCCTTTTTTGCTTCATTTACTTTGAACTCATTTTCTCCATTATGTTGCAGAATGTGCCTCCTGCTGTGCTGCTTCGATTTTTGCGAGAACATCGATCTGAATGGGCTGATAGCGGCATTGATGCTTATGCAGCAGCTGCTGTGAAAGCTGCTCCCTGTACCATACCAGTTGCTCGTACTGGATGTGTTGGGGGTCAGGTTATTCTTCCTCTTGCACACACAATCGAAAATGAAGAGGCAAGGAATCATCTTATATCGTTTTTTTGTAGTCTTGTATGATATCATTGATATTTTATACGGAGTAGTTGATATTGACAGTATAATTTTTTTGCAATAGTTCATGGAGGTTGTTAGGCTTGAAAATCTTGGCCACTATCGCGAAGACATGTTTATGCAAGGAGACGTATTTATGCTACAAGTAAGCATTCATTTCTTATCGTGTACTACTTAGAGTGATGATTTTAGAAGTCATCTCAACTTTTGTTTATGCTTGATATCCCAGCTTTGTAGTGGAGTGGATGAAAATGCTGTTGGGGCATGTGCGGAACTCATATTTGCACCGATAGACGCGTCTTTCTCTGATGATGCACCGCTTCTTCCTTCTGGTTTCCGAATCATTCCTATAGACTCTTCGAAGGTTAGTGCTTGAATTGTTTTCTTGAACTTAAGTTACCTTTTTTGTCATTCTTTTTAAGTATTTGCTTTCTATATGGTACTCTCGTGTATCCCTGACTTCTAATTGGTGGTGATATGATGCAGGATGTTTCAAGTCCAAAATGCACTCTTGACCTTACATCTGCCCTTGAGGTTGGCCCTGCTGGAAATAAAACAATTCCTGATAATAGTGGGTCTGGAAGTGGGAAATCTGTGATGACTATAGCATTTCAGTTTGCTTTTGAGATTCATCTTCAGGAGAGCGTTGCTTCTATGGCACGGCAGTATGTTAGGAGTATAATATCCTCTGTTCAAAGGGTAGCATCTGCACTCTCCCCTACTCGTTTTGGATCTCTTAATGGTTCACCTTTATCTCCCGGGACTCCTGAAGCACAGACACTTACTCGTTGGATTAGTCAAAGCTACAGGTTATCATCATCCCCCCCATAAAACATAGTTTGCATGGTATATTTCAAACATAGGACTCATTAGTTCTTAATTTCATATGGTATCATATCATTGTTTGTTAAATGTTAACAATCACATGCCAATAGAATTGTAAAAGCTACTTTACTTTCTCTTTCAACTACTTGAATATTGTGGTTTCTAATATTACAAAACTACATTTAATAGTTAAACTAGAATTGTTTGTGAAGCCCTCATTCAGACCGGTCCAGCAGACCAGCACCATATTTTCAAATGCAGTTAGGATAAGTTTTTTACAACGTGGTTTTCATGGAGCAGGGATTATGTGTTCTTCAGATGTGACTATGTGAGCAACTCATCTAGTTGTGGAAAAAAATTTTACATTAGTTAACGTAATCTCAGGTATCTTTGTCTGATTTTTGATGCTCTGACTTGAGAACGTATATTTGACCCTTCATTTTGGACCAAAAACTTGAATATAATCGAGTCTGACAATCAGATACATACATGTATCGGACACAATCATTTGATGCCAAGAAACATAGCTGGTGCATGTTACCAATGCTAATTCATCTTAATTGACAGGTGTTATCTAGGTGTTGAGTTGCTTAAACCAAGTCACGAGGGTGGAGAATCCATACTCAAAACTCTTTGGGACCATACTGATGCTATTTTGTGCTGCTCTTTGAAGGTACCATTTATTCCATTTTGCATCTCCATTAACAATTTTCAAGTTTGTTTCTTAATTCCTTTTATGAGTTAACTATCCTGCAAGTGTTGTGATTGTTTTAAGTGATAATATTTTTAAAATGATGCAATGTGATTTTTTTAAGTGATAATATTTTTAAAATGATGCAACTGTTGTTGGTAACATGTGTGACAATTTGCTAGTAGTAACTTTAGAGGTGTTCAGCACTTCAAGCGTAATATAATCCTTGTTAACTTAAAATATTTTCTCTGAAATTTGCGCAGGCACTGCCAGTTTTCACATTTGCAAATCAAGCAGGACTTGACATGCTAGAGACTACCTTAGTTGCACTGCAAGATATTACACTGGAAAAGATTTTTGATGAACAGGGCAGGAAAACCCTCTTCACTGAGTTGCCTCAAATGATGCAACAGGTCAGTATTTATGAAGTAAAATAAACACACGTTAATTACCTCCCTCCTTTTCCCCCTTGCATCTGGTTTTATGCTGTTAACTTCCTTGTTGATTCTTGTATATGGATTTATAATTTGTTTTCGTGTGCTTTTTAGGGTTTCATTTGTCTTCAAGGAGGTATCTGCATATCAAGCATGGGAAGACCAATTTCGTTTGAACGTGCAGTCGCTTGGAAGGTGTTCAATGATGCCGAAGATGCACAGTGCATGTGCTTTATGTTTATCAACTGGTCTTTTGTATGAAAATTATGGCCAGGTAGTTTCAGGGATAAATCACCAGTTTAGAAAACTTAGAATTTTCTTTTTAAATTTTTCTTAGGAATGTTTAGGGAGAGCAATGAAGAGAGATCTATACCTTTGGAATAGCTGATTTTGAGCCGTGCCCTAAATCATGTAGGCCTTTTTTTCAAGATACTTCCACACTTTGACCCCCCTAATTCACATCATGTGTTTATGTTAGATACTATTTCGTCTCTCATTATCTTTCATGTTTCATCAGATGTCTTGCATGTATTCTTTTTTTTTTTTCTTCTTTGTATTTAACATCTTGGTGTTTGTCCATATATTTTCAATTATGCCATACTCTGGGGGAAGATTATGTTGCAGCCGAGAATCGACTAAAAAATCAACAAACAAATTAGTAAGAGAACTTACAGGATTGTACTGTGTTCCTACTGATTCATGCTTTTCAAACTGTAAAATACTCAGGCAAGGTCACTCGTTTCTTTCCTACATCATTACCAAGGTATGAAGTGCTTGATTATATATAAACTGAAGAGTAAGCAGAAAACTCATTAGTCAGTTTTTCACCCTTTCCATTAGAGGTTCATTAGGGAGTATGAAGCAAAATATCTGTCAGTTTCATGGCTACAGGCTACTGAGCATTTGATCATGTGAAAAACTGTCTTCAAAGTTTTAGAGGTCCTTTTGTACACATTTCTGCTGTCTTACATATGCAGAACACGTAGTCAAATAGATGTGTAGGTCGTTTTGTGGATTGCACCACGTAAAGGCTCCAGCAAAGCAGGCTGCGCAATGAAAATGGGATTTGGGGGTTAACACTTAATAAGTTCCTTGAGCAATACTCTGAAGTAGTGCAGCACCCAAGATGATAAAAGAACAAATGAACAGGCTCTCTGCTGGGCTTGAAGTAGAATACTGATATGACAGGGCATTGATAAGATGTAATGAACTTACACTATGCCTTACAGTTTGTATAATAAAGTTAGTACACTGGTTGTCCCTTGATAATTTAAGCCTGTTTGACATGCCTTTGTCTTACAGTTGATATGCTTTCTTGTAGCAATCTTTTCTGAAGGTCGATTGTTCGAATGCCCTTATACTATTTATGATTCTCAGGATTATTGGTCTATTTGGTTGATCTAGTGTATTATATAGTCCATATACGGCCATTTCAGTTACCTATAAAACACTCCCTCCCACAAAAAATTGCTGCGCTGAGAACATTCAGCCCATTCCTGCGGCCAGGGTTTGGTTGGTTGCCTAAGTACTTACTGAGCCACATGAGATTATGAAAAAACTTGTCTGTAATATAATAAAGCATAAGGAAGGTACAAGAACCATACCTCGGCAGCACTTTTAATCCTCAAACGGTAACAGCCAGGAAGCTGAGCCAAAGCTAAATTAAGAGGCCACCATGTTAAAACTGCAATTAGATCCCCCAATTGACCTTATCAGTTCCCTTGTCAGTTGTCACATATGATGAGTTGAAACCTCGCCTTATTCTATAAAATCTAACAATAATATCTTTTTGTTGCTAAGTTTTTTGCCTATGATAAACCCTACTAATTGAACCTCCTTTCTGCTCCCATTTACATTATCTTTCTCCAGGATTGGACCAGCCTATTACTTTGTTATACTTGCGATGATATGAAAATCTATGCGGCCCAATAACTTTTATTTCTCCCCTTTTTTTACTTGAAATACTTTGATTTTTACATTATTTATTACTATGGCTTTTATTTTCTTTAGTGAATTATTCTTAAGAGAAAAATAGAGTCATGTGATATCCTATTAGATTCGTCTCTATATATAGTTTTAATATATCAACTTTTTATAATTTTTACTTATATATAATTAAATACATTAACGGTTAAAAATGTATATTGATAAGCATGTTTTGAGAAGAAGTAGAAAAAAACAGAGGAAGTATATACTTAAGATGAATGCATGATAACATGAAACCATGAAGTTTACTAAGTATATTTTTATCACAGGTATGTATTCTCCATTTCCCAAGTAGGGCTCGAAACGAGCCGAGCCCGAGCTCGAAAAGCTCGTGGCTCGGCTCGCCTGAGACTCATAAAGCTCGGGTTCGGGCTCATGACTCGCCGAGTTTTAAAATTTGAGTTCGGGCTCGGCTCGACAAAAGCTCATGGCTCGGCTCGGTATAAGCTCGTCACTTAACTTAGATTTGTCGAATGCTTATTCGAGTAATTAAGCTCGATTCTATTTAAAGATTAGTTTCAATTACTCCCTTAATTAAGTTAGGCTCGTCGAACTCTCGAGCCTGAATTGTTTGAGCTCGAGCTTGGGCTCGCTTTTGTAAAGCTCGGGTTCGCCTAATTCCGAGCTCGAGCTGAGCTTTAGGAGATCCGATCCCGAGTAGCTCGCGAGCTAGCTCGGCTCATATCCACCCCTATTCCAAGTCAAGATAGGTTAGTAGTAATTATTAGAGTATTTCACAAATAGTATAAAGCATTAAAGCCAGTGTACTTTTACAGATCATAAAATAACACCATTTAAGCTCCATCGTCTAATTTCATCAATAAGTTACTTTTTCTATTGTGTAATTTTTTGGTCTTTTGTATAATACATCATTGATTTCATAAAAGTTGTAACATTTTGACCATCACACACAGTTGTTAGCGCATAACTTTAATCCTCAATATTTCAAATTTTACCAAGTATATATTATATATAACTAAAAAAATGTGGTCTAAACTAAATTATGAACAATGTAAAAAGTTAAAGTATTGTAATTTTTTTTAATAAATTAATTGTTTATATTACCTTCGTAACAGAGCAATCAAGTGCCAAAGTAAGTATGTAATTCGAGTGTAAATAAGATTTTCTTCGGAAATCATTATAGGGGGATGACATATACAAGGGACAGTTTTGAAAACTGAATTGTTGGATATGAATATATGATGCATGTTGAAAGCTAAGATGAAAAGAACTGCTTTTAAAATTAAAATGCAAAAAAAAAGGTGCTTTTGAACCCTTTTGCATGGTCTCCAAGAAGTATAATAGAGATCTATGTATTTGGGTTGAGGCTTTTGAGAAGAAAACCGAATCTAACTTTGTCAATAGTATCAATCTTTTTGCCAGCAGATTGAGCTGTTGGTGGCCTTTGTGCCACTTTAATGTCAGTAGCCTATTGGATTAGTTCCTTAGATTTGTATGAGAAGAGTATGTTTGGTGGTCGAATCTTCTAACCCACCAGTTTTAGTCCTTCTTCATCATTCCTTAGGTATTGTTATTCTATAAAGTGACTAGAATTTGTGAGGCAAAAGATATATAGAAAAGAGAGAGTTTGATGAAAAAAACATTTTGGAATTTTGTTAGTTGACTCCTATAACAAGTGTTTGATGGAATAATAACCCTAATGCTGAATGATTTTGCTCACCTTTCAAATGAGAATATGTGAATGCGACCAACAATTCATTAGAGAGGTGCTATTACGTATACATTCTTTTCGTTGAATTGTGTTAAGACAAATGCCGAAAGGAACGGTGTTGTGGGAATAGCATGGTTCAAAAGGAAATCTGCATATTAATATCTCTCAAAGATTGCTCCAAGTACGAAAAGTTATTTTTTTAAAACACAATGAAATTTTTTTGGAAGAACAACTCAAGATGGGAAATCTTTAAGGGAATGGAATAATTTTTGAAGGACAATTCAAAATAAGAAATAGGGTAATCTTTAGGGGACGAATAGAATAGTTTTTAAGGTCTTCCAAGTAGATCCATGTGTTGTAGTTGTCAATCACCTCATACCAAAGTTGGTATGTTTAATGTGTCAATCTTAGTCACAAATGTCTAATAAAGATTACGGTTAGCATGTTACATTATTGAAATGAAACAAGCTAGGGGGGGATAAAGGTCAAGAGAACCACTAAACATGAAGCAATCACCTTTCTTTGTTCAACCTTAGCTTCTTAGGAGGTTCTCATGATGGATCAACATATATGCTTGTCTAACGTTAGTTTCGGGGTCAAAGGCATATGATCAAAAGCTAAATTCGCAAAGAATAATAATGCGTAGTCTATCGCGTATTATTATTATTCAAGTTTGGCATCCTCTTAATCAATACGGAGTAGGAATTTTGAAGTACTCCGTACTACCCCCAAGGTGGAATTCCATAAGTATATGTCCTAGAGCACTGAGATTACTGATCATTGTCTATCGCGTAGGAGCAGAAGGCCTATATAAAGGCAGAGACATTTTTCAGTAAAGTAATACGGAGTAAACCCTTCTCAATGGGGCCAGCATTTCATTAAATACAGCTTTAGAGGCCTGCACATTGTACAATATTACAATATATACTCCGTATTCATTTTGCAGATGACTGTTTGGACAGTAGGTACCAAATATACTCCCTAGTATGGAATGATCAATCTTATTCAGAGAGCTGTGGAGGTCCAAATCACTAACCTGCTCCCCTCTTCATATAGAGGATTACAATTTGGAATATATGTTACTGTCTGACCTTACTAATTTTATAGACAGATCTCCCTTTGATTTGATCGGATGTCCTTACTTGAACTGTAACTAGTAGAGCCTGATAAATTTGAGATACTCCTTCCGTACTCAAATTATGTGCTATATACCACATTTTACCAGTTTTAATGTATGTAATTGAATGATGGTTAGTTTAGGTTATTAGTGGATTAGTTTAGGTTATTAGTGGGAAAATTTAGGTTATTATTGGGATAAAGACAAAAGTTAGGGTAATTTAATAAATACTAGTATGCTATAATAGGAATATAGCAAATAATTTGGAATGGTCTAAAATAGATATTGTAGCAAGTAAAATGGAACGGAGGGAGTATGGTATATCAACATTACTGATTTAGCTAGTAATTTAGTGATCAATTGATAAGGATTATCCAAAACTAGCTTAATTAGGTTAAGACCTGTGTATAAGAGATCAAGTCTAGAGTAACATTTGTATAAGCCTCGATTTGAAGCTTGAAGCTTGAAGCTCGAAGTCCAAAGCTCATTAGGCTCAAACACGCTCCAGCTCTAACTAGAAATCTTTAGGCTCAAACTCGTCTCAAGCTCGAACTCATTAAGCTCAAGCAAATCAACTGAATTTCAATAACATTTTTTAGTTTTTTACAAAAGTTAATTTATTTGTTGAAAGTTTAAATCTAAACTTGCAAAAATAATAAAATTTAATCAAACCTACCAAATTTCGGATGTTAGAAGTGAAAATCATCAAGAAATGTATAAAGTAAACATACAAAGGATTAAGCAAACGATTAAAACAACATAAAAAAAAATACAACAAAAAAATACAATATCAAATAATGTTCAACAATAGTAGTTTCTCATGAAATTCTCAATTTGTAGTTTATGTCAAAGGAATTAGAATGGAAATTTCCTTTGGTTGATAATCATCTTTATTCTGCAATATAATAGCATAAATATTTCAATAATGATAATAGTGATGTTATAATTGTGAGAATGATGATGATAATACTAATAATAATAGGTAGTTTTTACCTTATTCTTTCTTTGCACTCCATAGAGGGATCTACACCAATCACCGGTGCCATCAACATTTGCACCGTTTCTGTTGTAAGCCTGGATCCATAGGGATCTATAACACGACCACCAACACTAAAAGTTGCCTCATAAGCAACTGTGGTAATTGGAACTGCAAGAACTTGTGATGCTAACTTCGATAAAATACGAAACTTCATCGATTTTTACTTATTTTACTTTACCGTGAAATAAATTGGAATATCCCTTACATTATATGCATTGATAAAAAATTTATTCTGATAAAACTTGTCGTGATATAACCTGACCCAAAACCCGACATAACTTGATCCGAACCCGATTGTAGCACCCAAATTGACAGTCATAGACTTATAGTTAGTGGGTTTACTTAATGATTCTTATCCTAGTTTAAATATTAATTATATGATATTTGACGTTTTTCCTAAATATTGAGAATGAATAAATTTTGCAGGATAAATAGAATTATATTTTTTGTTGGAAAAATTAAAATAATTAAAAATATATTATTTTATGAATATATACTAAATATAAAAAAAGAATCGAGCTTCACATGAGTTTTTTGAGCCGAGCTTCTAAGGAGCTTTTGAGCCGAGCTTCTAAGGAGCTTTCGAGTCGAGCTTCCAACGAGCTTTCGAGTCGAGCTTATAATGATCTTTATTCGAGTTTCTCATGAGCTTCTCGAGTCGAGCTTGACTTTGCTCAACTCGGCTCGTTAACTTATCGAGTCGAGTTCGATCTCGATTCGAGTCCACTCGAGTCGAGCTTTGACTGAGTTTTGACCGAGTCGAGTTCGAGTAGCTCACGAGTAGCTCAACTCGATAAGCACCCCTAGCTAAAACTAGTAGATATACTTTAATTTCCTTCTCTAAATACTCTATATAGCTATGTTTCTCGATTGTAAGAAAAAAAATATATATGTTGAGGTATAGTCATCGATCCTAAAAGGAAGATCAAAGTGAAAAACTTCACTAGGAAAGTGCAGTACATTGATTGGTTCGCGTGCTTTTGAAATTGGCATAAAGCTACTATTGTTTAGGAGTTGGAAGAGTAATATATATGAGTTTGCAATTCTTGAGTTGCCCCCTTTACAGTAACGAAAAGAAACTTATGAATAAGTTACGATAAAAGTTAATGTTGTCACCCCCACCATTAATTCACTATACGCAACTTTACTAATTCATGTACTGGGATTCCTTACTAAAGCCAACGTAACTTGCATGAATTGCAAATTCTCAAAATTTCATTATTCCATTATATGTCCCTTTGGCAGATTTATCGACTGTTTATTTTTTCCTTCATTATTCCATTATACTTCCGTTTGGCAGAGTTGGCGAGAGTATATCTGTTCGGTCAATTGATCAATAAAAACAGGAGTTACACTTTGTGTCTAGTACTTTATCCATATTTCGATATTTTAAAAATTTACATTAATATGTATTTAATAAAATTTCGTTTGAATATATTATTTTTTATAAAATAATAAAAATTTATAGTTAAAATTTAAAAAATTTGACTCTATAAAAGTAAAAATGGGTAAAACATACTTTTCACCACCCAGTCCCTACAATTGGTGATTTGCACTTCATTCAATCATTGCACTTTGCACTTCAGTGGTTGCCTGTCATTTTGTTGAAATTGTAACCATTTCATCCTTGTTACCATGATAATGTCAGTAGAAAATTACATCAACTCTGTCATTTCAACTTGTTTCACCTTAAGGTAAATAATAAGGGTGATTAAGGTGCTCAATTAGTCAAAGCTTTACGTAAATTCAAATAAACCTAACTGAAGTTGGTCGCGTTTGTCGATTGATTGTTACCCACTCTTGATTAGACCTCTTCAAATGGATGGGCCCTTGGCTGACCCGTTTGTAAAAGGGCTTATTTAATAATAGGTTTAATGAGTTGATTTCTTAAAGGGTCATGTTTTATTGAGTTTTATTGGGTCAAGTCAGGTCAATAATTGGCCTATAATTTTCAAGACTTTTAAACACTATCAAGTAACAAATTATTTTTTACTTACTTGCCTGTGATCCACTACCAAAGATTGGAGGTGATACACGCAAATTATCCCTTTCTATAAATAAAAACTATACTCTCTTTTGACGGCCTGACCCGACTCGGTCCGTTATATATCTCCTTTGGCCCGACCCGTTTTGCATCTTCTTTGATTTGATCTGGCCCGTTTTACTTGTGACTCATCCCGGTCCTGACCCGACCCAATGCACAAGTCTACTATTGATTAAAGAGGTGAACGAATAAGAAGGGGTTGGACGCACATTTTCATACGGCTCAAACGAAAATATATACCAAGCTAATTAAATGAAGAGGACGATTCATGGTGTAATTTTTATTTCTAATCTTTTTTTTTTACAAATATTTCGAAATTTAACCTCCGGTCAAAACAATTTAGAAAAATAACCTTCCATTTAGAACCGCTGTCACTGGCAACGGTTTTAAATCCCAGTCAGCATTCACCCTTTTACCCAGTCAGCATAAAATCGCTGTCAGTGACAACGGTTTCAGATAAAGTTAAAACCGCTGTCACTGACAGCGGTTTTAAGCAGCTTATGTACTTAATATAATTTTCTCAAGTTGTTCTGGCCCAAAGAGAAACCGCTGTCAGTGACAGCGGTTCTATGCTAACACTATAATCGTTGTCACTGACAGCAAATTCATGCTGACTGGGTAAAAGGGTTAATGCTGACTAGGATTAAAACCGTTGTCAGTGACAACGGTTCTAAATCGAAAGTTATTTTTCTAAATTGTTCTGAACGGGGGTTAAATTTCGACATATTTGTAAAAGAAAGGTTAGAAATAAAAATTAGCCCGACTCACGAGTCATGACCAATAAAAATAAAAATGTGTCAAAAAAACTCCCTTTAATCACTTCTGTTCTTCCTATATTTTTCAACCACAAATTTCATAAAATTCTTTCTACTTTTAAATCTTTCTGTATAGACCGAAATTTTTGACAATAAATATCCTTAGTTATTTTTAAATGTCTCATTTGTCTCTCTTTTTCTCATCGTTCATTCGTATTATTATATTAATTGAATATAATATTTTTTTTATGTAATTTATCATTTTTTTACTTTTTACTTTATCAATTCACTTTCAATTAAATGGTTTTTCTTAGAATTTTTTTCCTTGTTTCAAAAGTGTTATAAGAGGAATTTTTTAAGGACTTATTACTCTTAAAAATATTTAAAATCTTACTCTTTGTAAATGATTATATCTTTGATTCTTCCTCCGATTTTTTCAAATTATGCTTTTGAAACAAAGAATGAAAGGAGTGTAAAATTTTGAGTATACGAATCATAATATGACACTTTATGTTCAAAACAATTGGTTACATTTTATCTTGGACAGTGATTTATTTTTCACAAATAATTTTATAGTTTCAAAAGCATAAAATGTGGCACATTTTATGTAGCGTAGATAAATTGAGACACTCAAGCTGTAGGCCGACATGTTATTTGGTTTATGGATTTATGGTTATATAACGTATAATGCTTCCCTCTTTATTTTATTTTATAATTTTTCATAATTTGGGCCTATATTAAAAAAACCGTTAAAAAAATGAAATTAATATTTTTTGCAATTACTCCGTAATTTAAATTGAATTGATATAAACTGTACTGACAGTTGTATAAATTGGAGCAGAAAACTAAGGCAAAACTCCGTAATTTTCAACGAATTGAAGGGAAATGAGATTCTTAAATACATTCATAAAATCATAAACTGTATCGTAAAATGCTACTTAATCAGTGATCTACCTATTCTACACTCAGTAATTAGTCATTACAAATAATAGCATCACCCAAAACATATATATCTAACAAAATTATAAGATGAAATTCAAGCTCAACAAAACCATGCACGAAAAAAATTAACCAAGGTTCTCAAACCCCAACACACACCTTCTAGTCTTCATGATAGACTCTAACGTTTTAACTACATCATTTGAGCAAGGCCTTGCAGTTGGGTCACTAGCAGTGCATTGAAGGGCCAACTTCATTGTCTCCACAATCTCATCTGGGTTTCTCAGCCTTTGATCCCGGATTCCGGGATCGATCCACGTGTCCAGACGACAGTCGGAATAGCAATACCGGGCCCACCCAATGTAACCATCGTAGGCCCCGAACACGGCGTCTGTGGGCCTATTTCCGGTCAGGAGCTCAACAAGAGTTAGACCAAATCCATATATATCATTCTTGTCTGTGATCTCCTTAGCCTGTTTTGTCTCTGCCACCATGTAAACATGTATACAATTCAGTCAATAAGTCAACTGAAGATTAATACATAAAAAAAACTGTATTAACAAGCTAAGTAATTATGTTATTGCATTGGAAAAATGTTATACTCCTTTAAACCGTGTAAACAGATTGTACGTGTTCATGCAGAATTGTTTGCATTCGTAAAAGTCTTAATTATGGGATCCTCATTTTACTTTATTGTCCTTCTTTCTGAGACATTTTTTGTTGCATGCCACATGAGCTAATCATCCCTTGGATTGAGTCAATTCATGATAATTTTTCAACTCACATTAGTCAGTAGACTAAATACAAATTTACAACCATATATTTTCTGTCTACTTGTGTTTGGTGTGTTGCAGTAAAAAATAATTCTAACGAATGATAATGTGAAGAGGCAGTATAATATACTGAATACCAAGGTAAAACTATTTGTTGTACGATGAAAGATAGGGTTACGAATCGAATAATGTCAATATCGTAACTTAGGTAGAAAAGAAATGTTTTTATTTGATTTAATGATTGTGTGTTTATTAGCATTAAAGACGACATTTCTAAAATGGTGTAAAATCAAGCAAGCGTCGGTGTAATTACTGTTTTTGATTTCAGAAACCCTGTTTTAGCTTATTATAGATAGTCTTAACAGTTGTATATTACATTTTCTATTGTTTAAAGATATGGTCTCATGGATAGCTCATTTTCAGCATAAATTAGTGTCTCAGTTTAACTAGGATGGACAATGCACTAGCTAGGTCACAAATATATATATATATATATATATATATATATATATATATATATATATATATATATATATATATATATATATATATATATATATTCATGCTATCAAAACCATCTATTGAAAATAATAGTAGACTAAATGAATTAGCACAAAAAAAAAATAAAAAAATACTAGAGTAAATGAATTAATATAATTACCTGGTGCAACATAGGCAGAAGACAAGAAATTCTTAGACAACCCTCCAACACTTAATCGCAGGTGAGCCTCATCATCTCCGTCGACAATGATCCTCTCCGGCGACATGTCGCCCACCAAAAAGCTCGGCGAGCAATGATAGTGGAGGAACCTGAGAGCCCTAGCAACACCAAGAGCAACCCTCCTTCGACTTTCCCAACTCAAACAACGAACAACTTCACTCAAACACCTCCCTTCCACCTTCTCATATATCAAAAACCCCCCCTTTTCAGACTTGCAAACCCCAAGAAGCTTCACAATATTAGGATGCCTAGTTTTACCAAACTGTAAAACCTCATCCCACAAGTAGTTAGCACTCAACTCTTCTACTACAAATTGCTTATTGCTATCATTTTCCAAGTTAACAATGTCTTGGATGGATATGATCTTAGACGCCTTATGATCAAAGAATTGAAGTTCCCAAATGCTGTCTTTTGCTTCCATCTTTTGGACTAGCAACAACCTTTGCCTCCTCTTCTTGATGATGATAAACACACAAAGAATAATAATAGCGGCGAACATGATAACTCCAAGTGATATAGGTAGGCCCCACAACGCGGCCGTGGTGGGGTTGTTTTGATCACCTCCTCGACATGGTGGCCATGGAAAGGCGCCCGTGGAGTGTACCCCACCACATAGATCATTCCCTTCCAATTCACTCGAGTTGATAGCTAGGAAGGCTGCAGTGGAGGGCAAAACACCGCGGAGGTGATTGTGCGAAACATTGACTTCAACGAGTGAATCCACAGATCCCAAGTTCCTAGGTATCTCGCCGGATAGCTGGTTCTCGGACAAGTCCAACTGGCCTAACACCGGCATCTGGCCCAACGCTTGAGGGATTGGGCCAGTAAGCCTATTGTGGCTTAGGTCAAGGGTGACCATCTTCTTGCATGATGCTAACTCCTCCGGAATAGCTCCACTAATCCGGTTTTGAGCTAGCCTTAACAACATCAACTCTTTGAGTTTACCATAAATTGGAGGGATATGACCTGAAAAACGATTCTCAGACAAATCTAAATTCTCAAGCTTGTGGCCACTTGACAAATCAGGCAGGCCACCAATAAACTTGTTCTTAGCTAAGCTCAACATTTGAAGCATAGGCATGTCCCATTTCTCTAGGTTGACAAACCCCGAGAGTTTATTACTCGAAATATCGAGAAAATAAACGTTTCGGAGCTTGGTAATCCCCTTGGGTAGCCCTCCGGAAAGGGAATTGTTTTGAAGGCGAATTCGCTCAAGAGAATGGCATGATCCCAAGCTTGTAGGGATCCCTCCAGAAAGGGAATTGGAGAAGAGGATAAGCTTGAAAAGTTTCCCTGAATTGCAAAGGGAGTCAGGGATTTTTCCACTCAGGGAGTTGGTTGATAGGTCTAAGACTGTGAGGTTGTTGATTTTGCCAAGGTCTTGTGGTATGTCACCATAGAAGCTGTTAGACCATATTTGAAGAACTTGAAGATGAGGCAGCAACGAAATCGAATTCGGGATTTTTCCGGTGAGATTATTTGTGAAGAGATGAAGGACTTGAAGGTTTTGAAGATGGATGATCTCCTCAGGGATTTCTCCCGAGAGGAAATTATCACTCAAGTCTAGTGAAACTAGACTTTCTAGTCTAAATATAGAGGGTGGGATTTGACCACTTAACTTGTTTTGGTAAAGAAAAAGGTGTTGAATATTGGTAAGGTTACCAAAAGTTGAGGGTATGGTGCCACTAAGTTTGTTGTACACAAGATCAAGGTGATATAGGGAGGGTAACATCCCCAAATTACTTGGGATTGTTCCTGACAAATTGTTGTAACCCAAATAAATCCACTTCAAGTTCTTCAACATTCCCAATTCATATGGAATTTCACCAGAAAGTTGGTTGGAAGCCAGTGTTATGTACTCTAATTTCGTCATATTCGAAATCGACCTCGGGATTTCCCCCACTAGGGCGTTCCCTCCAAGATCAAGGTACCTCACATTATTCAGCAAACCAAGATTTTCCGGTATGATGCCAGAGATCATATTGTTGGAGAAGTCCAAGGCCTCGAAACTAGTCCCATGTCGCAAGGGGTTTGGCACACGGCCCGTGAGATTGTTGTTGCTCAAGTTGAGGCTGTTGAGTGACACACACGAAAACACACCTTCAGGGATACTACCATGAAGCTGGTTTCCTGAAAGATCAATGGACACAACAAAGGGAAGGCGGAACAACGAGGGCGAAAGCTCGCCCGAGATGTTCTTGCTAGATAGGTTGATTGTAAGGACATGTGTGTTACTGGGTGAGCAAGTGATGCCACTCCAGTTGCATACTGAGGTAGAGCGATCACCATCCCAGCTCCAAAGCGAACGGGTCGGGTCTTTTATTGAAGATTTAAAGGATAGAAGATGGTCCATTTCATTAGCTTTGGATACTTCAAAGGCAATGGAAAGAAAGAGGAGAAAGAAGAATATGTCAACTTGAGATGATTCTCTCATCTTTTTGGACTTAAGGAGGCAGAGAAAATGAGGATTTGAGGGTCAGAAGAGGCAGATGAGGGGATTTAGCAGAGTGAAGTGATGAGTTTGATCATCCTTTTTATGCCTTGGATCTGATCAAAAGCAAACCAAATTATATATTCAGACGTACATAAAGTTAGTCATGAAAATACAAAAGCAAAAGGTTATGAAATATAAGTACTACACAGCTACACTGCTACACTGCTATATGGAGTATCTCTTCATACATTAGCTCCACACTAAGCTTGTGTATAATGAGTGAACGGGGATGTATCTTTTCCCTTTGTTTTTTTTTTTTTTTTTTTTTTTTTTTTTTTTTTTTTTTTTTCATTTTACTCGTTTGTTTTCATTAGATGGTGGGATCTCTGAGCCTTCTCGCATCCCAATGTAATGGAGGGATGAGCCAATTACTTTGACTAATTGATTGATTTATGAAAATTATGATGAAAAGGTGGTAGTAATTGAGTGTAATGTACATCCCTTTCTATTTTTTTTTCGATTTCTTTGTTTTTCTTCATTTTTATTTATACAAAAAATTTAATCTTTCTCGTTATATTATTAGAAATAATATATTTTATATTTAAGTGTAATATTATTTAATATATCACATATAAAATTTTAAAATATAAAATTTTCATATTTTTCTATATTACGAGTATGGAGATAAAAATATTTTAAATTGTATCTTGAAAAAATAAATATATAAAGTCAAAATGGAGAAAAAATTAGTGAAAGAAAAAGTACAAAGTATTATATATCTTTTTACGCGCAACTTAACCAATGTTTCTTGACCATGTTTTGTATCTTACTAGATATATAATACTATAATAGTCGATTTAAATGTATTTGAAACTTAATATTTACTCCGTAGTATGTAAGTCAAAACAATTACGATTTGAACCTCAATGCAATGCTAGGCTAGCTATGTGACCTGGTAAGTAACGTTGTCTTGATTATAGTACTGTACTGTAATTAACTTGCATTTGGATCATAAAAGTCTTAGGGTAGACCAATAGGTTTTCAAAACATCAAATGAATAAGATAGTAGAATTCTAGCATCAAATGACATGCACGATCAAGGACTTTGCTATCATATCAATTAGGTACAAAACAATCATAGTATATTACCTTTGTCCAGATATGATTGTTAAAAGGACTTTGCTACCATGTCAATTAGCCAATTGGGTACACAAGAATCATATAATATTACCTTTGAACATGTATGATTCTTAAATTAACATTGTATTTTAAATTACTCTTTTAATGTGACAACTCATTGAATTTTTTTATTTCTAAGCTTTATTTTTAAAAAATTTTGAAAAATAAGTTAGCTTAGAAACTAATTTTAAAAATAAGCTGATTAAGCTTCAAATTAAAAACGCTGCCCAGGGCAACGTTTTGCATGGGGCTGGATTAAGGAGGGTTAATCTAGGTCAGGGGAAAACGCTGCCCGGGTAACGTTTTAGGTAAAAGAAAAACGCTGCCTCGGGCAGCGATTTTCCTGAGGCCCAATTTTTTTTTTTTTTTTTTTTTTAGAAAAACGCTGCTCTGGGCAGCATTTTTCTTTTAGCTAAAACGTTGCCCTGGGCAGCGTTTTCTCCAAACCCAGATTAACCCTCCTAAATTCAGCCCCATGCAAAACGTTGTCCTGGGCAGCGTTTTTAATCCGAAGCTAAATCAACTTATTTTTGAAATTAGTTTCTTAGCTAGCTTATTTTTCAAATTTTTTTAACAAAAACTTACAAATAAAAAAAATCCAACTCATTTCTGGCAAAATGAGAAAAGAGTAGAGTTTGCCTTAATTAAAAATGAGTTCTTGTTGAAAATAGACATGTATAGTTGAACCTCACTAGTAGAAAAATAATTAATTAAATGCTGATTTTTTATGCTCAAAAGTTGTGGTTATTACTCTTATTAGTACGAAATAATAGGAATAAATACAAGTGCTGCGGTTTTTGAACTCGAAGCAATAAAGAACAAAAGTGTTGCGATTTATCAAATAAAGTAATTAAACTATAAATAAAGTAGGAGTGAAAGTAGTTCACATGCATAGTAGATGTTCTACCTTGTAAGCCAGCTTAGTATCACGACCAAAGAGCTTAAGAAAGGCTTAAGCGTAGTTATGAGAAATTAAATAGGTACGTGAAACTTTGTGAGATAAGGTATGAAGAGGCCGGGAAAAGAGTGATAGAATTGAAGCAAAGAGTAACAAGTTATTAAGATGCATGTTTATACAAAAATAAGAGGAAAAAGATCGATAAGTAAGCAATTATATTGCGCAATATACAATGGTTTACAGCGGACCCATGTTTGGAAAAGCTCTCTCTGTTGGATTTGTTGGACTGAGATTTGTTCTAAATTCTCCTTTGACTCAACTTTTGATATTGCAAAAATGATGATGATAATTGATGAGGGCTGTATTTTTTTTGTTTTTTCGAGGAAATAATTTTTGGGGGATTTCTTTAGCCGTTGAAAAGGAATTCAAAGTTTTGGAAAGTTATGATGAGTATATTTGGTTAGCTTCCATCTTGTACTTCGATCTCATTATGAAGTCGTAAACACCTTTGTAAAAGTAGCCATTAAAAGCATCGTGCATGCACGCGTGTAAGAATGTTACTCTTTTGCATAGATATGTGCATTGGGTCGGGTCATGATCAGGATGAGTCACAAGCAAAAAAGGTTGGACGGGTCAATTAAAAAAGATTCAAAAAGGGTCAGGTTGGGCCAAAGGAGATATATAGCGGGCCGAGTCGGACTGGCCGTCCGAAGTGAGTATAATTTTTATCTATAGAGGGTGATAATTTACATGTATCACCTCCAATCTTTGATAGTGAACCATCGGCAAGTAAGTGAAAATAATTCATTACCTAATAGTGTTTAAAAGTTTTGAAAAGTATAGGTCCATTATTGACCCGACTTGACCCATTAAAAACCCAATAAAACATGACCCTTTAAGAGGCTTACTCATTAATTAGACTTATTATTGTTTAGACTATTTTATAAATAGGTCGGTCAAAGGTCCTTAACGGGCCTCCACCCATTTAAAAAGGTCTAGTTTTGTATACAGTTCTTTGCATCAATGGGTTTTTAATGATAGTCACTTAAGAACTTACATTACCTTATTAGACCAACGCCAAGCTATTACAGGTAGTATCAGAGCGAGCTTGTAACCATATGTGGAGTCTGTCATGGACTTAATTGCACTGAGTTCATAAGTGTTTTAAGTATAGAGAAACTAAGGTTGAAGACCATGATGATGTTTAAAGGACTTAGTCGGAGAAATTAGAGTTGAGATATGGGGATCAGAGGCTAAATGTTATTCAGATGAGAGTAGTTAAGCTAAGAATATCAGAGGTTTAGCTGAGCTTCTTAATTAATAGTTGAAAATTTAGCGCTACTATACTTTCAGTGACTCTTGGTAAATATAAGCAAGATACTTTGGTGTGCAATATACACGACTCCAGTGCTTTTGACTCTACAACGATAACATATACTCTTATTTGTGTTTTCTCTTGTTTATCAGCAAGATACTTTGGTGTGCAATACATGACTCCAGTGACCTTTGACTCTACAACGATAACATATACTCTTATTTTTGTCTTCTCTTATTTACGACCATCACTATAATCATATATCTTGTGATAATATGAGTTTTTGAAATAACCACCTCGACCATCACCATATCCATAAACAAATGCACGATCACGTCCACATCCACGTCTTAATGTCCATGACCACTACTGCTAGCAAGATCCTTGTTCGTTATTTATATAGAGAATTATTAATTGTTAATGACGCAAATTATAAAGTTTTTCAAGATCACTATACATCTTTCTAAGTTTCAACCACCTTATAAAATCAATTTCTAGCGAGTTTTCTATTCCTTCCGATTTCACCCCGGCCAACTTATCAATTTTACTAATTGCACGAGTGTAATTTTGTTTGAACTCATAGGGCCAATTCAGTTTGGAAAGCTCCAAACATATACAGTAAACTTCATGCGTTACTGTAGAAAATCTAGCAAATTCCAAACATATACAGTAAACTTCATGCGTTACTGTAGAAAATCTAGCAAAAACTGGTCCCGAGCTTCATCACAATTCGTCCACCCTGCAAAACTTGGATTTTTCCTCTGAAAAGAGATGAGAATATGCACATTGCATGTATTAATACGATCATTCAAAAAGGTGTCTACTGATGTTGATAAGAGGCAAAAGAGGGAATAGATGTCATGTACTCCATAATTGGATGTAGTAGAAAAAGTAGAAAAGAACGTGAGGAAAAGCATTTGAATTTAAAGAAAAAGTAGAATGTCTTTTGTATAATATATCATACTGAGTATAGATATATATAATATAAATTATATTAGAATATTGAAATATCATGTATGAGTATTATTATATTATATATGAGTATTATTATATCAGATATATGTATTATCAAATTATATATAAAAATACAAAAGATATAAAAATTCAGAAAAATTTATTTAGATAGAGGCATTATAATCTTAGATATAGAAATAAAATTACGAAAATAACTCATAATATATTTATATCATGTATAAATTAGAAATTTCTCGTATAATAATATATGTCCCATATAATTTGGCTTTAAATATAATAATATAAGGAAAATGCCGGTGCGTTGGTAAAAAGAAGAACCGGCCATTTTTTTTCGAAGGAATATATAGTGAAGTGTCTATGTCAAACACTCCGGCACGCTTTGCCATTGTCTAGGGTTTAACACTTGGTATGGAGTTGTATCTCCATTCTCCACCATTATCTTCTTCATTGGACTCCATTATGGCCTTACTTTTGGAATTTAAGACAACTAAACTATGTGTGTTTAATTATATATTATTAAACCTAACAAAGCCAAAGTGTACTTTTATAGGTTTTAGTATAGTTTAACTCGGGTGGATTATACATTAATTAGCTATAGTTAGGTTGTGTCATCATGCAATTAGGTAGAGTCTAGTGAATTCAATTTACTAACACTAACTAGTTAGTATTCTTTCACTTGAGTCACAAATTAAAGACGTAAAGTACTAAAGTAAATTAATAATTCCCAAATTATAATGTTGATCGTTATATACTCCCTCCGTTTTTTTTTCTTCTTTTCATTTTTCCATCAAAAAATTTCAAAATGTTTTCATTTAGAATTTTTTAACTTATGTCTAATATTGTGATTGGATGGAAATTTTTTTAATTGTTTAACGCCATATAATTTAAAAATTCCACTACTTATTTAATACTTTACCACCTGCATCATTTTTTTTAATAGAATCTAATCTTATTTTTAAATAAATTTAAATTATTTTTATAAAACCTTAATAATATTTAATATTTTCTTGATTTCTTCTCGGATTCCCGACCCAAAAAATCCGGAGTTAGGCATTAAAACTAGTCCGAAATTAGGGTTTAGACAAATTGACTTTGGTTCGAAAATTATTGGGATGAACTTGGGTAGTAATGCACAACCCAACTTGCCCAAAAACTATTGGGATGAAATTGTGGTGTTTGGTTATTGGAATTTAGATCTGGTCATTCGTTGATTTTCGTTTTGAGATTGAAATCCTTAGCATTCCGTCTAAGAGAGAGCATGTAATGGACATGAAACAGAAGGCTACTGATTTGAGACTGATGATTTTTATTTCCATCTTCTTTGGCTTCTATTTTTGCTGAAAGGACACTGTTTCGATGTTTAACTTTCATGCATATAATGTACACAATCTAAAATCGTACAGGTACATGCCTTGGAATTCTTGAAATACATGGCTATTTAAAATTTTTAAGCATGGAATATGTCTAGTAAATGATATGCATCTCAATTATTTATGTTCTATATATAAATTATGGCCTTTTGCTTGGCTTGTGAGTTGTGCTGCCACTTGCTGGATATTCATGTTTTAACTATCAAAATGAATTTGAACTGCTTTGTTTACCTGTAAGTACTTCAGACTTTTCCAGGCATTACAATCTTCTACAAGTTCCATAGGTTCATGATGTAGTTTCTCATAGTTTGTCAAGTATGAAGTAATAAAATAATAGGACAATTGAGGTTGCATCTCCTATAATGTATCTCTCTTTGCAAATCCAATTTCTGAATGTACTGTCCCTTACTAGTTAGCTCAGTTGACACAAATTTACATAATTATACAATTGTACAAGTATCATTCAATCTTGTGGACTTTTGTTGGAATTCTTCATGTAAGTGTTGCCACTAAACACCTTAGTGTGCATTAAGACTCAAAGTCACGAGCTCATCAGCTTAGTAGCAAATAAGCAAGAAGTTTAGGATATTGTTTCTGACATACTTTTTTGGTATTAGCTTGCAAAACTCGATTTATATGAGATATGAATAGTAACTTTAGGCCCAAATATAATATTGGGCCGAGCCTGGCCCGTAGAATGAGTAGCAAACCAATTCTTTGGCCTAACTCGACCCACAACTTAATCAGGTCTCCAGTGCACCTAAGTGCATTAGTCACGGGCATTTGCTATTGCGACTGCCTCAAAGAGTCAACGCACTCGGGAGAGTGAGCACTCGTTCTAAGCCCGAAAAATTCGAATGCCGAAATGTACAATTAGGCCCAAGGCAAAACCCACTTTCCCATTCGTCCAAACCACATCAATTGCTTACGCTATATTGTTTGGGCGATCCTAAGATTGAAGACACATCAGTGTGGAACGTAATAGACCTACTAATTATTGATATTGATATTTAGTGGTGGCCCGTGCTAGATCAGGCCGGGCCAGGCTATTGATTCTGTAACCAGACCTCTTGTTAACTGGGTCAGGCCGGGTTTATCGGGCCACAAAGCGGGAGTTTAAGCATAAAAGGGTGTGCCAATATCTAGTTTAATCTGTCACTGCAAAATTGGGCCTATTAGAAATTCATGTACTCGGACAATCGGTAACAAAACAAATGGGCCATCAAATTATATAACAACTCACATTGGACGAAATGGAGAGCTTCGTTTTGCTATCTCTTTCAAAGCACAAGTGAAAGTTGAGGGTTGATCCTCGTGGTTTTGTAAACTCGTCACAAAATTCCTTGTGCAAGCTTAAGGCATCTCTTTTTAACGTTGGTGAGTGAGTTAGCCTCTCTTTAACGGCTTCAGAGCAAAGTCCACAAACCCATCTAACCATAGTGAGCGTCCTTGACTTGTTTTATGTAACCAATTGAGCATTTTACATGAAGTCCACAACGATAGGTAAATTTTTGTTCTGACTATTTCAGGACTATCTTGTATGATGGTTTTTAAGCCTTCTATGTCAGATACGGCTTTTCTGAGCACTTTATCTTCCTACAATAACATAAAAGAACTTAGAAGTAGAATTAGTATGTAAAATTAGAAATTATACTACTCCATATCTAATTTGTATGTGTTTGCAAATAATGAAGGGAAACCAACCAATTTCAATAATTTTGTATGGTAAAAATTAAATGTATGATAGAATTGATCATAGGTCTGATCGAACCCAAAGCTGACAGCACAAACCTAGAAATAAGGTCGTGGGAGCCTAATAATATATGGGTCAAATTAAACCTACCCAAATGGAAAGGCCCCATTAAGAACCCTTAACCGACCCATTGTAAAAGGGTCTAATCAATTATGGGTTTAATGAGTCAGTTTTTTATAGGGTCAAATTTATTGTGTCTTTAATAGGTCAAGTCCTATCAATAATGGGCCAATAGTTTCTAAGACTTTTAAAGACTATGAGGTAATAAATGATTTTCACTTACTTGTCAATGGTCTACTCCAAAGATTGGAGCTGATATAGGCAAACTATCATACTCTATTGATAAAACTATACTATCTTCAGATGGCCCGGTCCAATTCGACCCATTTTGTATCTTCTTTGGCTGGACCCGACTCGACCTATTTTGCATTTTTTTTGGCCCAAGCTGACCTATTTTTCATGTGACTCATCCCGGTCTTGACCTGATCCAATGCACAGGTTTAGGTCAAATTATACCAAAATCAAGATAGCCTAGGTTGGTCGTTGGTCACTATGTAGTAGTGGCGGTTTTAGTATGGGTTTATTGGGTTCAACTAAACACATACTAAAAAAAAATCTTATATACCCTTTGCAATATTTCTTCATATATATGTAGCTTTCAGCTCATTAGTAAAGCATTCTAACTCCACACCCAAGACCCGTGTTCTCATTTTTGATTTCTCAACCCTGAGTCCCCGACCAACAGCCAAACTCTTGCCCACTGCCGGTTGCCACTCTAGCCTCTGGCACTCCCTAACCCCTCACCCCAGCCCTCTTCGGGCTCTCCCACTCTATGGACTCTGCTGTTCAAGTTCAAATCATGACTTGATTGTCCAAGTTTTTACTCTCTTTATCACTCTTCCAAATCACACTCCTTAATCTATATGCACATCTTTTTCACATATGACTAGATGGCAACACATATGGGTACAGATGCACCTTAGGGGTGGAGTTAAGCTGTTGTGATCTTGTGATACTAATGCTCATTTGACTTCCTATGAGCATTTTAGATTGTTTTCATTCATTTTCCTTGTCAAGTGAACACTTTTTGCATCAATTGTAGTAAATCCAGGTGTGTAATGTCAAAATGGCAGACCATATCTTTAATTTTCTTTCTAAAACTAGTCCCAAATGATGTCAAAATGTAGAATTTACTGTTTTTTTAAATGGACTCCATAAAGTAGCTAGGACCTAAGGAGTAAATACAATGTGTAGATTATTTAGATGGTGAAGTATTATTAAGAGACACTACAGGTAAAACCAATATTTTAGACTATTTTATATATTACTTCATATGTTAGATTCTGAACCCTTACTATGAAATTTCTGACATCGCCACTGCTATGTAAGCCAAGTACTTGTTGCATGATGAGGCCAGGTTGAGTTGGATCGATAGACAATGACTAGCTCTAGTGAAAAAAAGTATTCTTATTCTATCAGCATTTTCCTAGAGACAAACGTAGACTTTACTCTAAAGAGTCTAACAAAGACAACAGATGAAGCGCACCATTAGAGCCTCAATCAGTGGTTATGAGAAAGTATATGAAAAATAATAGGATTATAGGAGTCGTTGAAGATGACTTGAACCACTTTATAAATACTTCCCAAGAGAGGAAAAGTAAGCCTACTTTAGTAAAGCATGCAATAAATTCTCTGTTATAAAGTTGCATTATTAATTGTTGATCCACTACTAAAAATAAAGTTGAAAGAAACATGGATCATAAATTCATAACAGAGATGGTTGTGGTAATCAGTGATAGAGGTAGACAATTGAAACCCTATCGAATATGAAATTTCAATAGGATTCAGATGCTATTTAATAATGGTGTGTTCTTGAAAGCTTTACCATCAAATTGAACAGAAATAAATTGGATTATCTTAGATTGTGTTCTTCAACAAAATAAAGATGCCATATTTAAATTTTCTAAGATTACTTCATAAATTTCCACAGATATGTGAGAATGTTTTGCTTGAAAGGAGAAAATGAAAAAAAAATACTACATATCTTTGGAGCAATAAACTAAAGAGAAATTAGAGTCATCCTACAATTATTTGCGATAATGTGAGTCTTTTGATTAACCTACACCAGTTCATATATGTAATTGTGGTAATGTAGACGACAGTTGTCTTGCCTCACAAGGATGAATCAAAGAGTTAAGGCAACTTCCCTTGTGTTATTATTCAAGTTGGGGAAAGTTTTTATACTTTTACTTTGGAAACGAATTTACCAACTTAAAACAACCCAAAAAAACCTATAAGAAAATTTCATAATTAAGACGAGATTTACTAGGGTTTAAAAAAAATTGAGTTTAATTTTAAATTTCAATTAAAATCAATTAAGCTTAGATACACTTCAATAAATTTATTGATGCAGACCTATTTCTCATACTTGTTCCTCATAGGCATTGCTCTTAAATAGCAACGATAAAGCTTACTTACAAATATACTTTACAAAACATTTGACTTGAGGCTTGAATCATTACTTAAGTTATTCTCTTCTTCAATGGATCAACAAAGGGCCGTCCTTGAGTCACCTGCCCAGGACCTCAGGGAAGAAGGCCCGAGTTATTGTTGTAGCAAATTCCTAAGAGCACTATCGGCAGTGAGTAAAATTTTCCTCACGAATAAAAATGGTGAGTAAAACGAGTGAAAATGCATCCCAACAATGGTCACCCGTGAGAAAACTCGATCACGAGTTTCTCATCCCATGAGAAGACTCATGAGGAAAATATAGCGATGGGTCCCACAACATGATGACTTAACAGCAAATCACCGTCCAGTTTAATGGCTATTTTTGGTATCTAAATATTTTTTAAAATAAAAATAAAAATTACCAACGGACATAAAAAAAATTCTCTACAAAATGACACCCATTTTGCTATACTTTGTCACAACTTAAAAAAAAATACATTTTCCTATTTATTTTTATTTTTCACCATTATCTACTTCCCAACTATTATCCTCCACATTTATTTTTACAAATATTCGTTAAGGTAAATTTACTGCTTATTGTCATATTTATTGTTATTAATTATTTTATTTTATTATTAATTAAAAAAAATATAATTTAATACTCTAGTTGTGAAAGATAATTATAACCGCTAATTAAAAGTATTAAGTATATTACGAATTGATTGAAACGATAATTATGCAATAGTATCATAAATTAATTAAAAATAATACAAATTTATTAATCATAATCATACATTAATTAGAAACTTAAGTAAATTTGGTGAATATGGAAGAGAGAGAAAATATGGTGGGATATTGGAAAAAGTAAAAGAAAAATTAGTTAAGAATTATTTTTACTCACTAGTGGGATGACATTTTACTCATCAAAAAACTCATGAGTAAAATTGGGTGGGAGGAGTGAGAAAGTGAATAGAGAGAATTGAATGGGAAAATTTTGTCCACTATCGATAGTGGTCTAAGAAACAATACAAGTTCAATACTATGCATGCAGAATTGTTATATATAAATAACTAAGTGTATATAAGTGCGTGATTATGAGACTTTTTTGGACTACTCTTGTCTACCTCTTGGTAAGCGCAAATTCGAATATGCACTCGGGTACACTGTCTATCCATTACTTGGTAAGTGAATTGAAGTATTAATGTATTATGTTCTATGGCAAGTTATTTTTAATTTTTGCCAAATTAGTATTATGCCAAATTGTATTCTTTTGGATGGTCGACGTGATATATTTGCATTCTTCAGGGGTAAAATGGAGGTCAATCCTAAGAATGTCAGCGGTCCCTTTTACAGCAAGTACTTTTCTTTCCCTTTTTTGTGGTCTCATAATTTCCAATTTTACCCCTGCTGCCCTGCTTTTTTGTATGCTTGCTATTATATTGGCGGTTGATGTTGCATTAATTTTCACAACTGATTTTCATGACTTTCTAGGCTATATTTGCCTCTTTCACAAGCAAGAGAAGAACTAAAGTTTTGACTATTTTTGCATTGATTCTAGAATATTTTTGCATGTCACTCAACTTTTGATATAAGTTTAAGTTACTTAATTTGGTTACTACTCCCTCTATTTTTTTGAGTAAAAAAATAATATATTTAAGTAAAATATTATTGGATGACAATTTTTAGAATTTCAATTTTTAATAATTAATGTTAAAGTCGTGTTTCAAAACTAATTTGGCATCTTAAAAACATCATCCAAAAGCTGATTATTGATGAAGAGAGATGTTTAATTTTTCATACTTTGAGTGAGAGAAAGTTATAGAGAATATTTAATATCCTCAAAAGAATACAAAGAAAATAATTTTTCTTCATGATTCTACACGACATATCCTTATAATAATTAGATAATAAGAAATTTCTAATAATTTATATTTGATATAAATATATTATAAGTATTTTTTGTAATTTTATTTGTATATTTAATATCAATATGTCTATATATGATATTCTTTTTGTTTCTATATTTTTATATCTTTTGTATTTCTATATCTGATATGACAATAGTTATATATGATATAACAGTACCTATATATATATATATTTAGGTAAAAGTTAAAATAAAAAGGATACTTAAAACGAGAAAGATAAGAAGGAATCTTGGCTCTTCATCTGCTAAATCCAACGGATGATATTTTATGTACTCATAGTTACCCTTTTTTAACTCATAGTGACCAAATATTTTTTTTTTCACTTATAATGACTCTTTTTTATTACTATAGTTTCTCTTTTAATTATTATAGTGATCATTTTTTATTGTTATAGTAACTCTTTTTTTACATTAAATCTCTAGCATTAGATCTTACCATTTGAATGACTAATATCTCTTCTTATTCTTCTTATTTTAAGCATCTTTCTTATTGGATCCCTCCTCTGGGTAGCGTTTTCCCTTGACCCAGATTAACCCTCCAGCCCCATGCAAAACGTTGCCCTAGGCAGCGATTTTGCATTAGTTAAAATGTTGTCCGAGACAGCGTTTTTAATTTGAAGCTAAATCAGCTTATTTTTAAAATTAGTTTCTAAGCTAGCTTATTTTTAAATTTTTTTTAAAAAACTTAAAAATAAAAAAATTCCATTTATTTTATTTACGTCTCTAAGGTTCACCACTTAGCTTGTAGAACTTTGTTTTAGAGAAATTCTATATATGAGAACATAATAATGTCTAAATCTGATATGAATTTTTAGTATTTTTATATCTTTTGTATTTTTATATTTGATATAACAATACATATATATGATATAATAATATTATAATATAATTTATATCATATATGAATTATAATAGCCTCCTTTATTTATGTAATTTTTTGACATGCAGATGGTAGAGCTTTTACTAGCACAACCAAAGATTGAAAAAAACTCTAAGAACAAAAATGGCATGACAGCGGTGGATACTCTCTTGAAAAGTAGGCAGGAGCCCCTGGATTCGGAAGCCTACACTAAGATTGAGGATCATCTGAAACGTGCCAAAGCAAAATCAGCACAGGAGCTGACCAATGCACAAGCGGACAGTAAATGGTTAGAGGAGCAACGCACCTCTTTAATGGTGGTGGCATCCTTGATAGCAACAATGGCTTTCCAAGCTGAAATTAACCCGCCAGGAGGGGTTTGGCAGGAGGAAAAAAATGGCCATCTTCCAGGCGAAGCTGTACTATCATATGATAATAGCGAACACCAGAGCCATTACTCGTACGACGATTTGCAAGCTAGCAACACAATCGGACTGATAGCATCGCTACTTGTCGTTCTTTTCCTTATAAGCGGGCTTCCTTGCAACCACATCGTCTTGTTCATAATAAGGGTAACCTTGTGGGTAGCTGTGACTGCGATAGGATACACTTACTTTATAGCACGAGATTGTCTGACACATTATACTCCAGACGCAGACCAAGAATTTCATGATATATATACGTACCCAGTTAATGCATGGCTAGGGTTGATGGTTATTATAGTTTTGGGACATTTTGTGAGCTTCATATTAAGGATGATCGGATGGCATAGGAGGCAGAAATTCAAAGAATTGTTCACAAGGTTTACAAACTGGATAGGCACCAAGATGGAATGCTTTCCACTTTTGACAGACTGCAAAAAAAAGGGGGGAAATGCCTAAACAATATGTCATTTTTATAAGATAAGGTTTATGTATTATTCTCTATTTACTCTTTTTTATCCCTTTCATGTTGATTACATGGCGGTCATGTTTAGATCTGTGCATTGGGTCGGGTTAAGGCCGAGATGGGCCGGGTCACAAGCAAAACGGACCGAGCCAGGTCAAAGGAGATATATAACATGTCGAGTCGGGCCGGACTTGTGTGTCCTTCATTAGTCCCAAAATTAGATATATACACCATAGACTTGTGTATCTTCTGGATCTTAACTAACCCATAGTCAATTAAGCTGTGTATATTGATTGGATAAATGCCTATAACGTGTCGAGTCGGGTCGGACCGTTCAAAGAGAGTATAATTTTTATTTATAAAGAGTGATAATTTACATGTTTCACCTCCAATCTTTGGTAGTGGACCATCGACAAGTAAGTGAAAATAATTCATTACCTGTTAGTGTTTAAAAGTCTTGGAAACTATAGACTCGTTATTGACCCGACTTGACCCATTAAAACCCAATAAAACATGACCCTTTAAGAGACCGATCCATTAGGCTCATAATTGATTAGACCCTTTTACAAACGGGTCGGTCAAAGGCCCTTAACGGGTCCCCATCCATTTGAACAAGTCTAGTCATGTTTAGATAACTGCCTTTTGCAAAGTATAAAATAATTGCCCTAATCTTTCAGATGAGTAATTACTGGGAAATGTATAAAATATATGAAAATAAATAAGGTTTGATTACAAGAAAATCATATTCCTACCCTTTTTAATTATGGTATTTTTTCATGTACACTAAAAATAGGTCTAATTGGTCATTTGGTCTCTATGTCATTGACTCATTGGTACCTTAGCAGAGTTAACAATTTAGGTTTTGAAATGGTTAGAGAAAAAAATAAATTAATTAAAATAATAAAAGCAGAGTGAATAAATTAAAATATGTATTCAAATAATTTTTTTTAACCGAAGGCTAAGAAACCTCTAGTCCTGGAGCTATGGTATCTTTGAGTCCCATCAAATTATAATTTATCTGAGAAATCATATTTCTATAAATAATGGTTTCTTAATATTTTTCTAAAAGACCATATTTTTATAATTGGTTTCTTAATTTAAAAAGCCTAATAAGTGAACTTTATTGATTTCTTAGCAAGAGTTCCTTAGCCTACCATTGTAGTAGTGTTAATGCATAATTTTCAGTGGATAGAGCATGTTTTTGTATTCTTAAGAATTAATTTTTGCTTATATGGCATTTGTCTTACCTAATTTGAAGATGAGACCTGTAATAATTTGTTTCATTTAAGTGGATGCATGGTTCTTACACATTGAACTTTGAATTGTTTAATTTAGTTCGGTATTTGAGTCAGTTTATTTTAACCACCTTTTTCCTTTTTGAATTTGAACCTCAAATATGGAACTTTTTTCAAAAAAATAATTTGTCAAATATTCTTCAAATCAAAATAATTTCAAAAAGAGCTTATATTAGGTTAGGGGTAAAAATAATATCAAGAGGAACGATTTTATTTAAATGAAGATGTTATCTCAAACATTAATTTAGGTTAAAAAAAATTGGGCTAAAACTTGAGCTCAGTCCATAGCTAGAAAAAAATAACTGTCCTAAACAACGATTTTCACTTACTATTAAAGATAGCTATTTTCCTATATTGTGGTCTCACTCTTCCCCTCAATTGAGCAAAAGTCGATCATATCACTAGTTGCCATAGAATTGACAGTTTTCCCTTTATTTTCAGCCAAATTATTTCCTTTAACAAGAACTTTACCCCAACAACATAATAAAAGATATAATGAACTATCATAATGCCTATATAGTGGCAATAAACTTTTCAATACTCATATAAACAAGATAATATAACCGCCACTTTTCGCTGGTAACAATAGTAACAACATATTTTTAATTTCACTATTAATTCAATAAAGTAATTCAATCCACTAATTCATAATCCAATAACAACACCAATTCAAAATCAATACTAATTGTTTTTAGTAACCATACTTATTCAATAAACTAGTGCAATTCACTAATTCAATAACAACATTACCTCAAAAACAATACTAACTATTTTTAATAAAAAAACAATTCATTAAACTAATTTAATTCATTTATTAATTCAAAATAATTTTAAGAACAACATTAATTTAATCGAATTCAAAAACAGCACTAACTATTTTTATAAATCTAACTAATTCATTTTAACAAAACTACCATATATCAATATTATTCAACAACACTAGCACTCAAATACCAAATTCAACAACACTAACACTATTATATACCAATTGATGATTTTCGATCTAATTCATACATGATATAAATTATATCAAAATATTGAGATTTCAAATATAGATACTATTATATTAGATAAGTTATTTTTATATCAGATATAAAAATACAAAAGATAGAAAAATATAGAAAAACTCATAAAAGATATAGACATTATAATCTCATATATAAAAATAAAATTACGAAAATGTCCCTTAATATATTTATATCAGGTATAAATTATGAATTTCTCATACCAAATTCAATAAAGGCACTATTAATTTTCACCATTAATTCTTAATTAATGTAACTAAAAAAAAAACCTTTATAGAAGCAAAAAGATGGCGACCGTGGTGGTGTTCCTTGCCGGAAAGTGGGTGGTGATGTCTAGCGAAAAATTGACATTTGGAATGGCAATTTACTTTTAAACGAGAATGTGGACTGAATATGTACATCCTGTCAGGTCTTTGACCCAATTGCCTAGTCTCCCAGACTTATCTAGATTTGTTAATGTCTTCTTTACTAAAAAAAAAAAAAAAATTGCACTCACCACCATGGAGTTGACTGCAACGTAGGGATACAAGACACCATCAGGTATGGGGATCCAGGGTTTGGAGATTTCTAAAAATGCTCCCTAGCTTTTGAAGTGCATCCTTCTACTCTTCTCCCCAGCTCAATATCTAGTCTGGCGCCCTCTTGGCTATGTCCTTGTACACTTTGAAGAATGGCATGGCTCACTTGAAATTGAATCTTAATTGCATCCATATTCTTTTGATCAGCCTCTTCCTTGCTATAAAGCCTAGGAATTTGCCACACTTGACTCCGATGCATGATGCACTTGTTTGGGTTTAACTTGGTATCATTATTTAGGTTCGCGAAAGTTTCCCTAATATCTTCTACAGGACCCGCTTTTGTTTTACTTTTTACCATTGAGTAATCCATGTAGCTAGAGGCCTTGAGATCGGCATCATCATTTTCCTGTTGAAGGTGCTGGATATTGTATCTCCTAGCAAGCATTAGACCTTCCTGAATGCCAATGACTAATGGCATGCGTTTTCATTGAATATCCAACCAACTGCATTCCATCATCCTGCCGCATCAGATTGCCATATTCAAAAGCTTGGATCGTCCTCCTTTAACATTAGCCTGGGTTTTGTCAAATTAGTCCCGAAAATCCATAATTCTCTATTTATTTATGAGAATTTCCTAATTTATACATTATATAAATATATTAAGAAACATCTTTGTAATTCCATTTCTATACATGAAATCATATTGTCTATACCTTATATACGTTTTTCTTTATTTTTATATCTGATGTACTTCTTCTCAATATATTGATATAATTTATATAAAGTATGAATTAGAAAAAACTCTTTTATTTACTAGTCCCTACTCCCTAGGTATTTTCCAAAGGATGTGGCCGGTTTGGGATATTTTTGCATGATTGGCAATTGTTCTTCTAACATTATGAGACATCTTTTTAGGAAATGTACGTACATGATTTATCAATATTAATCTTTGGTCCAGATTGTTCTTCAAATTCATTTAGGACCTTAATGTCAACTGTTAGCTCTTCCAAATAAAAAGACATCATCTTGATGTATTCCTCTACTTAGTTTAAAACGCATTTACTAGGATTAGAGCATATTCTATACAATAGTGATAACTAAATTAGAGTACATTACATAACTATGTATCATAATAATCAACCATCTAACTTACAATAACATTTCTTGAAAACATCTATCATCCATGGACTACACTCTCAATTTGTCCTGCATATCCTTAGTAATGGCAGGTATACAACTCGAGCTTCGTGCAAGCCCACCCTTCCTAGGAAGAACACCCTTACTACCACCGGCACTATTACTCTTTTTCAGCAACTTCTTCACTGCATCAGCTTGGTACAAAGCAGGGTAGGCCCTGCCAATCCTATTAAACCTAGCACAAGCATTCATATGCTCCGTCCTCTATGGCTTCCTCCCTCGCCTCCCACTGCTCTTCTCCATCTCTTCCTTCACTGCTTCGGCACACGACCCGCATACCAGCTTCCCCAAGTACTTCTTCCTCATCTCCTCAATGTACTCAGCCGAGCACTCCTCGCTCATCCCGCAACACTCACACTTTACTAGCTCTACTTCTTCAGACAGTGTAGAGAGAGTAGAAGCAGGATCACTACTACTGCCTTGATCCTCGGTGTGTAGTAATACACTTGAAATGTCGGATTTCGTTCTGTGGAGGGTGTCCATTGACGATGTTGCAAGTTTACTTGGTGCCATGGTATGATCTCAAAGTAAAGTATATGAATTTTTTTGAGCAAAACGCTAGGGTAGCCTAGTTATATGAAGAATATACAAGAAAGTAGATGAAGGAATTCACGAGTTTAATATGGTGAACGAAAGTAGATGAAGGAATTCACGAGAAACCAAACATAATAAAGAAAAATATAGAAGAATTTGGCAAGTACATAGAGATAATGATGGAAAACAACAACTAAGAAATTAAAAGTAGAGATTAAAAACAAAAGATGGGAAACAAAGGAAAAGTTGTTGAAACAAGTAATTTGGCGTAAATTTGAGTTCACGGATTTGGGGAATGGATGTAGAAGCAAGTAGATGGATTAGGGAAATGCTTAGGGGTGCCAAACAGATCAGGTCGGGTCGGATTCGTATTAGGGTCACCTATTTTCAGGTCAGCTATCTCCAAACTCGAACCTGATCCATTTAAGTTTTTGGGTTGAAAATCCCAACTCGAACCTAGCCCATTTAATTTCGGGTCGGATTCGTGTCAACTCATTTAAGTTTTTGTGTCGAAAATATCAACTCTACCCGTTTAAGTGTTTTTTGGTGCATTCAATATTCGATATTGCTTGATAATTAATGTACCTCCTTTTCTCTTCCTCTTATCGATTAGCTGTCCCAAAATATATGTTTTTTTTTTTTTTTGTAAATCAATATAAATTAAGCAAATAAGGCACCTTTCATAACTTTTACAAACAAGTTTCGTGGCTCAAGAACTAAAACTCTTATCTACTTTTAAAAGGATGATAATGTAAAGCTAGATGTAATACGGAGGATATCGTAAACAAGCTGGCGGCATTCTTTGTCCGTCGGGACAAAATAGCACGCTAACTAACCCGTTGTGATTTACCAAACTTCCCACATTGCTCCCCAAATCTATGTCTTGCGTCAGATTGGTAAATGTTTAGGTACATACGAAAGATTCATGCATTAAATAAATGGCATAGACTGGGTAAGTTTATGCTTCCGGATCTGTTGGATTTCTTATTATGGGCATGGGCATCAATTCCCTCAATGCATCAAATGGTTATTCAAGATGCATTTATGTATGGTAAGTCTCTCTACAGCCTAGCACTCGTATTATAACGGCGTGGCTTGTTATGATCTCCATTAAGACCAATCTCTCCCAACTTGTTTTGGGACCATATTATTTTGGTGTATTAGAACTTTATCACAACAATGGGCACACTGTTTATTAAATAAAAAGAGCTTGAGAAGAAGAAAAATGGAGCTAGTTGTTCAAGGATTTCAATATTTTTTTATCAGTATATTAGAATAGTACGTATATGTTACGGTCCAAACATGGAGCTGAATTGCGATGCATCTTGCTAGTTGCTAGCTACGGAATACTTCTTTCCAATGTAGGTCCTTCGTCTTACAATAATATATGAGATAAATGAGTGGTGAACACTCTAGCGGCCTAGCCCCCCGGAACGAATTTAGTCAAGTAAAACAAAGTATTACTTTCAATCTCATACATCTCATCACTTTAACTGTGAAATTCTTTTTTTTTTTTTTATAGGTGTAAAACAAATGAAAAATAGAAGAAAAAATTAAACAGAAGACAAAGACAACCTATAATAGTTCGCAATTTTAAGGGCTTGTGAGACCTGATTCCTGTGTATCTTTAAAAGTGTATAGCGTTCAAAATAGTCTCCATCCCTAATTGCATCAATTGTATGTAGAATATCAGTCGGGGGGAGGGGGATAAGTCAGATCGGAGGATGTGCACTAGCATGGTAGAATCCGTTACAAGGCACATACGTAATATATTCGTTGCCTTGGCCCATTTCATTGTTGAGGCATGCCATCCCTTCTGCTTGCAAGGCTGAGGTGGCTTTATTGGGCGTCCTCCTTGTGCACTAGTGTTGTTTTCCGTTTCTCTCATGGCCTATCCAATTCCACCATTTGTTGTATTCTTGTCCCAGAAACCATCAAATTGGATAATGTTCTCATACGTCATTGTCTTGTCCCAACCTAAGGGGGTGCAGATGAAACCTAGAGGCGTCTCTAAAGAAGGATCACAGTGTTGGGTTTGGTTGAGGTTCGTAATCGATCTGACTGAGAAGGAATCATGTTGTTGCATGTCCTCAGCAAAATGACGAGGGAAGCTACTCAAGTCTCCTCATCCATTGGAAAAAGCTGCCTCATTTCTAGTCATCCAAATACTCCAAAGCCCTCCCACAAACTTCATATTAAGTTGAATTCTACTCGGATCCAAAGTGTTAGGAGGCCAGAAGAATGAAAGCATCCACTCAACAAGGGGTATCCTTCCCCCCGGTTGGGGGAAAAACCAAGAATACAGTGACCCTAGAAACTAAAAGAAATAGGACAGTGCCTGAAAATGTGGGAGGCATCCTGTGCTTCTAATCAGCAAAAATTACACATCAGGTCCGTAGGGATTACTTATAAGTCAAACTTAATCTATGAAGTATAATTTAGCGTTGTTAAAGTAGGTATGCATTATTTATGCATCCTAGTATCCTACTATCTTAGTTTCAATGACTTTTAACCATGTCGTCCTTGAAGATAATAACACACTATTAGTTAATAGACAATCAAAAAAGACTTAACACTATTCACTTGGGGTCATAAACTTAATACTATTCACTTGGGGTCATAAATGTTTTTTTTGTATCTTAATCAAATATTCTTGAATTTAATGAACTGAAGAGCCAATCCATTTGATATTGCTCTTCATATATTTTTTCAGCCATAAAAAAAGGGATCATATGGGTTTTTTGTTCAGTGATTGATGGACTATATAGGCTAGCCATTCAAGTTATTAATCAATATGCCATTTTTATATAAAACTCATTCGTGTCAAGCGTTACTTTGTTGACTTAAATTCCACATTCCTTGTTCAAAAATCCAGCTAAAACTAGACAATTAGTTGAGCAACCTTACGCCATTTTCTTTTTGGAAAGTGAATACTTTCAAGTTTTAAGACATATCTTTTAAAAAGAAAAAAAAACAATAGCAATAACGTGACACAAAACACCCTATTTTGAGCTTTTGGCGTTAGATTTCTACTTTGGTTGTTACGGATATAAGAAGTATTGGCAAAAATCCTATTTTTGTGTTAGGCCTATACTTATTTTGGACTCGTCTCACGAGAAAAAAATAGTCATTTAAATGAAAAACAATATTAAAATTGCTTTAAAGAGAGTTTTTTTTTTTTTTTGGGCAATGGGTAAAGCAGAGTTGATGAACAAAATCGATTAGGATGAATAATCAAGTCAAATAACCCACCTGTAAATTAAGGGATGTTGTGATTGAATATGTTATGCAATAAAAGAGTTTTATTGAATTTACAAAGAACACGTGTGTGTTAAGGTGCTAAAAGCATACTTGAGGAATAAAGAATGTAACACGCTTAACTTTAGTCGTGTGAGAATAATAAAAGTTTATTGTATTTTTTAAGGAGTCTTACACAATTTTACTAATCCCTCATTGTAAGAAGTCTAATAAAATTAGACGATTAGCTTCAATAAAAGTCTTTGATGATTTAACTTCATAAATTTCCAACTGCATACATAAAGAACTTTCGGTTATTATTGCTAAAAAAACTACAATTAGCATATCTCTTTGGTTATGTCTCATCTTTGTTTGATTCAATGGAAACATCAGTCAACTTAGGATCTAGAAACCTAACACACATATTTTCTCTTGATTGTTACAGAACATAGACATGTAGTTTACTCCTATGGTCAATATTTTACTATTGACTCGTTCTTGTGGATGAAAATCCCAACAATAAGTCAATAACGCGGTAAATAAAACGACCGACTCCTCCGTCATTCAGTGATTCTGTCTATTTCCTACCAACAAAATAATTAAATTAGAAATGACAACACTTTCTATAAATGGACTCACCCCTCATCTCCGTCCAATCTTCCTCCCCCGCCCCTCTCCTCGAAACCCCCAATTCTATTCTCTCTCCACTGCACGAACCACCGCATTCCGATACTACTGTCTCTCCACCGCCGTAAGCTCCGCTATGGCGGCGGCTAACGTGGAGGAGTTAACCTCTGGCGCTTCCGGCAGAATCATCCCCCTCTTTCACCGCGCCAAATCCGTTTATCTCCTCCTCACACCTTCCTACAATTTCTTCAAAAAGTTCATCGTTGTGTTCTACTCTTCTTTCATCTGCTTCCTCCTTCTCCTCGTCCCTCTCCCTCCCTCTCACCGGCTTCCTCCGTCATCAGAGTCTCCTCCACGGCATCCGTTGAAGTTCCGGCGTCGGAGGTTATTGGAGGAGGAGGAGGATACACGGCGCCGGCGTGCGCTCGCTGAAGCCCTGGAGATGGCGCCGATTGCGGATGAAGGAGAGGAGTGTTGTCGTTGGAATACTTCGCTCTTCTTCGGTGTTCGTCGGAATGCTCTCTTTTGCAGGTCTTGGTTTCCGATTTCCGGTAATTCGAAGTACGCCCTCTTGTTTTTATATAAATTTCTATGTTTTGGGTGTAAATTTTATATCTATTTGCATGTTGAATTTTTTTTTATTCAATCATAGACTCTCGGTTTTTGTGGCTGATCCCGTCTTTTTAGAATAAGATTTGACTTTGTTGTTGTATTGTTCAACACCTGGGAATTTGATGTTTGGATTGGTTGATTTAGCGTTTTGTTGAGCTGAAGATCGAAATTTTGATGGGTTTTTGAGTATGGGTGGATTTAATGGTTCAGGTGATATAGTTTTTTTTAGTGCAGAATGAGCTAGGTGAGGTGGTAAAATGGCGTGGAATTTAGAATCAAGGGGTGGTTGAGGGAATGAGGGTTCGATTCTTATTTGGTGATTGCATCTCCCTTCGTATTCAAATGGGGATAAAGAAAAAGGAGGGTTCAGGTTAGACGGAAATTATGAGAATTTGATGGTTTAGTTCAAGTTAGAAGTCAACTGTTTGGCCAGTGTTGGTGGCTCTGGCTGGAGTATTATTGTGATCAAATAATGAACTCGGATTGCTTGGGTTGCTGGTGCAGTTTGATGCTTGATGATGAGGTTGATTGAGTTAAATTGCTTCATTTTGAGTGATTAACGAGGGTTAATCTTGTATTTGATTATTGTGATTGTTTCACAATAGCAATTGATTAGTGACTGCTTTGGTATAAGATAATAAGAGATTCTTGTCAAGGGTGAATTTGTTGAATGCTCCTATATCTAGACTAGTTGGGGAGGTTGTTTGCGGAACTTTCAGTGCAAATGATGCTTGTCTCACTCGTTGTTCTGTGTTTATTTTGAATTAGCTATCAGTTGATGGTCAATGGAATAGACTGAATGAAGAATAACGAGAAACTGATAATAGCATGGCAATGTGAACATACCTTTGCTGGGAGTGAATTTGTTACGTATATGTTTGGGAGACTGTTCTTTAAGGAAGCATAGATTATATTTGCATCTTGTATTGCTCTCTCCTTGGTACAGGATAGCTGGGTCAACCTATTTGAAGGATGGCCCCTGGTATTGAAAATTTCAACTAAATTCCAAACCAGCTCTTGTTCAACATGAGGTGGAATAGATTTTCACAATGAATATCATTGCTATAGAATATGATCATCACCCCACTTGTTTAGTCTGATTTTTCAGTGTAGCATACCTGACAAATGTTAGCGTGCTGGACTTATTGGCCCATGTAGTTCACTTGCGTATTCTGCTTGTCTCTAGGGTTTGTAAGGGTATAAAATTTGGTGTTTTCATTAAGGACCTAAAGTTTACAAGAATTAGTTTTGATGTCTAGTAAACATCCTCCTGGCCTGTCCATGCTATCATCAACAATGCAGGAGTTCAGGGACCTATCTAAGGGTTTCAAGGTTTTCCACAATAATCTTTTCTTTCTTCCTAGGCAACTCAAAATATTATGAAGAACAATACCCAACAGGTAAACACAACATTGCAAGCACATAGTCAGTGTTTGAAGACTGGCATTAATGAAAATTCAGATCTTTGATATCCCAAAGCTGCAATCCTGTATGTCTACGGTTGGAGACATTTTTTTTGGATACCCAAGTTATAGAGCTGTTTGCTCTTGTATGTCTCTGTGGCTGTTCCATAATCTTTCTTTTTCTGCACAGATATTAATAGTAATTATATGACTTGAATCTTTCATGTTCGTTGTACATTTACCTCAGTCAAAAGCATATACTACTCCAATTAGTGAACCAGTGAAGAGGTGTAGTCGTGTAGATGAGACTCGCAAGAGCACATGTTCCTTGACTACCTTGACTAGATGTAACTTCGTTGTTCAACATCTATTAATAGTACTATGGAACCTAATAATGTTGGGAATATGCTTTGAAAATGATAAACCTTTGGATAAACTGATGTAAGCGTTCAGGATCTTCTTTCAGTTTGGACTTCTGGTGTGAATTTCGGTGCTGTCTGTTTTAGAAATTTTCAGGTCATTTGGTTTTGGAGTGGAAAAAATAAGGTAGTTTCCTGCTATGTATCGTTCTTCATAAAAAAAAATTCTTCAAAGGAGAATGACCTGCTCTTCATAAAAAATTCACTTCTTATGATGGCGTTTCCTGGTAGTTTATGATGTCTAGGACTCTTGGTATGTTGATGAAGGATCAACATGTGATGATATCTTTCTAGTATTAGGAAATCATTTTGTTTGAAAGACAAAACATCTGATAATCTTAAGGTTATTTTTTTGCTCATTTGTTCATTTGGGAGAGCTAAAATGAGCCAAAAAATTGTTGTGGGTGTACCGTATGTATGTAACACCTGGGTGTATAGACATCCTGGCAAGTGTATCCCTTTCTGACATTTTTGTAAGTATAGTGCATTTCATCCAACACTTATCTAGTTCAGTGCATGATCCTATTATTCTTTGCAAATGCTGCATGTCTTACTCTAGCTGCTAGGGAAAGGTGATAAAGACACCTGAAACCTGTAGCTTTTTTAGGTTAAGATACCAATAAGTTAAAGAGCAATGAGTTCATGCAATGGTGGTTAAGGTTTGAGGTCAGTAGAAGAGTTTGTCTTGGGAATATTTGGATTGTGATTGTGTCTGTATCCTACTTACTTCGCCCTGGCTCTGTATATAATTGTTATCTTCAGCAAAATAAAGTGCTTTATAGAACTTTCGGATAAATGGCATCTCTGTTTTTGTATATTATTATTAATAGTTCTTACATATTTTTCAGGGCCATTATCATAATTATTCACGGACTTAATGAGCATGGGTAATTACTTGTAACCTAGTCAATATTCTTTTGCTGCTATTTATGATGAGCAGTGCTGCTTAGAGATCCAATTCATTGTCTTTCTCAATATAAAACTAAAAATCTAATCTGTTACTTTGTTGTTTACAGTGGAAGATACGTTCATTTTGCAAGGCAATTAACCTCTCGCAACTTTGGGGTGTATGCTATGGATTGGACAGGTAGCTTTAATGTTGTTTTTAGTCCAGCCTGTTTTTTCTATTCCAAAATAATTTGAGATATTGATGTCATTGATGCAAGTTCGTTACTTTCTTGATGGTCTTTGGTTGTATGTTGTGACTGTTCCAGTCCATTTATTGGAATGTATTGTTTTTTTCATTATTGCATGTTAAGCATCTCTTGCACGGAGGAGATTGTATATCTATATATTGCCTGAGTTACTGCATAAGTAGCTATGTAATGCGATCAGATGGTTCTCATAGTTTAAAGTAATACCATATGTAGGGGCTGGGTGGTGTATCTTGGAACTGTCAAGTTTGTTGAGCTTGATCATTTTTTGTATGCCATAGTCCGTTTGGTGAATTTTTCTTAAAAAACAAGTGCCTTATAAAACATTTCTGGATGTTTTAAGTACTTTATAGCTAAAATTTTGTGCTCATAGCAGGAATTGTCTTTTCAGGATGTTTTCTCGAATCTTATTGTTGTTTTTTTTCATTTTCTTTTTGTAGGCCATGGTGGTAGTGATGGGCTGCATGGGTTTGTTCCCTCTCTTGACCAAGTTGTTGCTGATATGGTTAGTTGGAACATTTGTCATTCTATCTTCCTCTTGTGATTTAGTATTTCAAGCATGTATGTTGGTAATGTAAGGATTTTGTTCATGTGATTGATCCTTTCACAATCAAAGTTTTGTGCCTAAAAATATATGTTACTGAACTCGATTATGATATAAACAGGCTGCTTTCTTGGAGAATGTCAAACATGAGCATCCTGGAGTACCTTGCTTCCTGTTTGGTCACTCTACTGGGGGCGCAGTGGTTTTGAAGGTTTTTTTTTATCTTACTCTTAGTAGTTAATGTTTCGGAGGTTTTTACACGCCTTTGGGATTAGAAAACTAGCTGAACTCTCCGTAACAGCACATATACTTTATTATTATACAGGCAGCTTCATATCCTCGCATTGAAGATATGGTTGAAGGAGTCATATTGACCTCACCTGCCTTGCGTGTTAAGCCAGCACATCCTGTGGTCAAGGTATGTTTGTGCATGAAAGGTTGAAAGTCTTCGTGGGGGGTATTCTGTAACATTATAATGGCCTATCATACTGTCCTATGTAATTTTGTAAAGATTAGCTAATCATGTTAGATCCTTATAAGTAGCTGGAAACTGTCACCGTGAGGAGTGCTAGCTGAGATCCATAATTGTTTTTCTGTGCTTGCTTGCTATTCAAACTCCACCATCCATGTCTTGATAGGCAAGATCGTCTTGCAAGATCATGACAGATATAAAGTGTATCTACAACAGGGGGTTAAACATGTCTTTGTCTATCTAATGATTAGATCCAAACCTTTTGTCCAATATACTTGCTAAGTGCTAAGGGACTTACCTCTGTACCCAATGGCGGAGTTAACTAATTTCTTGGTTAAGAACCACTTTTGTCATGCTGACCCTGGTCAGGTTAGCACAAGCCTCAATTCCTGCCATAGAATTGGATAAGGGTGGGGTTGGGGGAGGTTTTTGAGGATCTCTGATCTACTAAACGTAACCTCACTCACATCCCCCCCCAAAAAAAAATAAAAATAAATTATAGAATATATATAGAAATAATATTAATGGGTCTGGAAGAAAGCTGAGAGCTATAAATGCTTATAATCTTGCTAATGTCAATGCAGGTTATAGCCCCTGTGTTTTCCTTGGTTGCTCCAAGATTTCAATTTAAAGGAGCCAACAAGAGGGGCATTCCCGTTTCCCGGGATCCAGCACAACTTTTTGCGAAATACTCTGATCCACTGGTTTATACTGGTCCCATAAGGGTCCGGACTGGGCATGAGATCTTGCGCATCACCTCTTATTTGACACGCACCTTCAAATCCGTCACTGTCCCGTTCTTTGTTCTTCATGGCACAGCAGATAGGGTGACTGATCCACTGGCTTCTCAGGATCTCTATAATCAAGCAGCTTCCTGCTTCAAGGATATAAAGCTTTACGATGGTTTCTTGCATGACCTCCTCTTTGAACCTGAGCGGGAAGAAATTGCATGGGATATTATCGACTGGATGGAGAAGAGGCTAGTAGCGTCCCTGAATTTAGGGAAAGTAGTTGATTGAATTGAGCACCATTGAGCATTCAGGTTATGACTAGGTGCTATTAGGCATTGAAAAAAGAGGTTTGTGATTAAATGGAAATTCACTGTGAAGTGTTTATAGCACTTCTGTCTGGCTTTGATCGTCTCATTGCTCGTGTAAATTGAACTTATAAAGTGCCCATTATGCTGGACGGTAGTATTTGTATTGGAGAAGTGCTGGATCTGTAAATTGTATAGTATATGGTCAGGTCCTTTTGGCAGGATGTTGCGCCTGGCTGCAGTTGTAAACCGTATCCTGGCGAAGCTGCCAAAATCTTAGCTGGTAATCTTTATAAAAACTATAATTGTAGTTGTTTTCTCTTCGCCCTGCTTTGATTTCATTGAGAGCGGATTGTTTTTGTAGGTCTATATGTAAACGTTCTTCCTCGCATTTTGTAGAGTAACTATTTTGTCATAGAGTCGCCAACTACCTCAACAACTGAGTTGATATATATAGAAGTATAATTTTTTAATTCAGTTTCTTCTTTTTTTTTTGGGTGTAGAGAGTCACATTAGGCAAGTGATATGGAAGGAATGTGATCTCATGTTTTGCAATATAATTTACTACTATTATCAGTACTCCCTACTTCGTATGTATTTTGGGCACATGAAGTTTACTTTAAGAGATCGAGGATGATTATGTAATTAGGTGTACAGTAATCAAAATTGTTTATTTCTTTTTTTTTTTGACATATAGTAAGAATTTTTTAGCTCTATTGTAAGAGTAATCTCACTAATAGGAAAAATTTTCTCACTCATGAGGAAAACCTAAATCTTTTTTCCTCATGAGTGTCGTTAATACGGAAAAATTTCCTCACCAAGTGAAGAAAATTTACTTTTCCTCGTATTTAGGTGCATTTATTTTTCCTCTCCGCCACTCATAAGTCGTCATATAATAAAGTAAGTGGGTAGAGAGAGTGATGAGAATTTTTTTTATTCATAAATGAGATGAATGTTGAAAAATATTCTCATACATAATGAGAAGTGAATGGAAAACAAATGGCTTCTTAACTATTAATGTTTAGTTATTGACATATTTTCCTTTTAATGTTTAGTTGGCATATTTTCCTTTCAATGAAAAGTGAATGGAAAACAAATGGCTTCTTAGGATTCCATAAAGAATATGTCAATCTCGAAGAAAAAGCATATTAAAGAATCTAAGGGGAATAGAAACCTGAGGACTGTGGTGAAGCAGCTGCCTTCAATTCTTTCATGATTTTTTGGTATAACGTTGTCAGCCACATTTCATTCTTAGGTCTTGTTTTGTTTGTTTTCTTCGTTAATTCTATATCACAAAGGACTTAATAACCTTTTTACACTACGGACTCTTTTTTTTATTTATTATATTGGAGTTTTGCTATTCTGTTTATTAGACGCAACATAATTCTATATTCCATATCTCCTGATTATGTTCCCCGCTCTTATCTTCTCAGCTAGCAAATGCTGTAGTGTGCATTAGTTGTCCTCTACATTCAGCACAACATTAATTAGGATAATGATATATTAAAGTTTGTGCCAGATTTTTTAACAAAATGAGGAGTCTACATAAATGTGTATATCATGAAATTTACTTTATAAATTCATGTTTTTTTTTTCTAATTTTCTTAAAGATAAAAGGTAGGATATACATTGTTTTAGTCATCTATGTGTATATTTTGAGAAACTATGTCTCCTAATACACAAAGTATTGTATATATGCGGAACATAATAAACATATTGTATCCCCAATAAAAGTGACCCTTTGAAATAACAAAATATACCTCATCAAAGTCAATAAAGATTGACATATGGTGTGTTGAGAGATAACTTTTATTATATTAAATAGTCAATTTTATTAGAGACAAAATAGTTTTATTGTGTCCCGTATATGTACAATATTTTTTGCTTGTGATAAATTGATAATGACGCAAACACTGTAACTTTACTAGACTCGACGAAATATTGCAAAAAAAAAAAAAAAGCTATATATATCGCTTGTGACTCCAAATAGATCAGTTCAAAATTTGAACGTATGGCGGCCCGAGAGCTTAATTTAGCGATTAGTACTCACTATAGCAAGCTTTACTTGGCGTTGATAATCTGTAGGGTTTTCCATGATCGTGGTTACATGATATTAGAAGCTTAATTGGTTAAAAAATTATGTGACGTCTAAGAATGCTTCAACTCTATACAATCCATCTGCCATCCTGTTTTGCATAAATTTCTGCCTCAATATGTAAACCAAAGGTCAAAATAACGAATTGATTTACGTGTTTACTTAGGAGGAAGGACATCGATCTGCATGATCTAATATCTATGATTTGTGGGGTATTATATTCTGCGGAGCCTTGTTTTTTCTCTTTCACTAAAAACTTGTGAATAAGGTAACATACGTATAGCTGGTCCTCTCATCTTCTTTGCTAAGAGATCCAAGGGAACTTCCACTGGCCATTGTAAAATTAATATACACGCAGGAGGTCTTTAATGGTATCATATTTAGAGGCGGATCCAAGATTTTTTACCTGGTGAGTCTCAATCGATAATCAAATATGTTTAAAGAGTACAAAATACAACCAATTACTTAATTTTTTTTTAAAAAATAAAAAAATGTTTGGCCTTGGTGAGTCACTTGACTCACCATGCACAAGGGGTAGGTCCGCCCCTGATCATATTAACAGTTTAACACACATACTTAAGTGTAAGTTTTGGAGCTTTGCACTAATCAAAGGATTGGAAAACACCCTAAACTCATGATTTCTATATGCGAAGTATCTTGGTAAGTTTGTGCATGCTTAATAACGTTGCCCTTCCGGTTTGTTTTGATGTTCCTAGCTAGGAGAATGTTCGGTCCAAGAGTTAAAACATAGACAAGTATTATTCACCTGTGTGTAAGCTAGAAAATACACACTTTTATGTGGACGATTACAATATTATATTGCTTAGTGATTGACATTGATAAGAATAGTATAGCTAAGTAAGCTCATAATAAACTACTCATTATATTGCATGCATGACAAATAAAAAAAGCACTAATGATGAACGAGTAATAGGGGAGGAGTGTACTCTAAGGACTCAAAGTATTTAAGTATGTTGTCCCAAGATGGGAAAAAAGGAAAATATCAAAAAAAAAATATCAATAGAACTTCTAATTAAATTACCCAGAGGTAGTTGGGGACATGTGCATGATGTTCGACAGAATAGGGCTCCCAAATTTAAAGAGCTTCAAAAATTCAGATATATTTATATTAATTTTGTATAATATCATAAAGGTGTAGTTGGAGCAGTAATTTGAATACTTATGCTCTACATGAGAAGTCTCTAATAATTTTCTTATATTTTGGGAAATAAAATAGACAGCCTGAAATAATTTTTTTTTATAAAATAAAAATTAAATAGTTAATTTATTGAATAGAGGTCCAATATTAAAAAGTTAAACAGGACCTAATAAATAATATGCAATTGTTGTCCCTATTTTAAAATTACCATATACCTACATTTGAAGCCTCGTTCTAGAAACGAGCATATGAAGAAAAAAAAAAAGAGACATTAATTACATAGTATTCCGCAAATCTTATAAAACTGGTTACAGATTATGAAATGTAGAAGATTTAAAACTTCAAACCCCTAAAGAAAAAAACAGAAGTGTGGACCTAATTTATGAGTTAGAAAGCAATTATGTAAAAACTATATGTAAGAAAAAATTGAACCTCCACTCAAAATATTTCTCATATAACTATAATTCAAATCATTAACAAAAGCTTAAATACATGAATCGATATTATAGACTTTTGAGATTGATAATATATATAACATCAAAATCAAGGCAAAGCATATATACTATAAGGCAGTCAGCTAGATGAGATTAAACAACTAGGTTTGATAGTAAGCCTCCTCCATCTTCTTGGCCATGGCATGCGCCATAGCCTTTAAAAGCTCACGAAAACCGTCTTGGGTAAATCCTTCAACTGGTTCAGCCACAAAGGTCCACACAAACGTACACTTTCCATCATCGCCATCGACTGGGAACAGTTGCATGGTTGAAGCATATGAGTTGAAACCAGCGTTGTTGTCAAGGATTTCATATGATAGAAACATCTGCTCTGTATCAATCGCAAGGAGCTTCTCCTTAGCATATTGGACGGCGCCGCTACCTCCGAACGTTGAGGACTCGCAGCACCTGACCATGCCAAGCTCACCTTCAACACCTTCTACTAGGTAACACTTGTCAATGTGAGGGAGCCATTTGTTCAAGGAGCAAAAGTCTGCTAAGAGTGGCCACACTTGTTGTGGGGTGAGGTTAATCTCTACTATGGTCTCCCCTTCCCATTTGGTTGGCTCTTGTTCTCCCATCTTTTGTGAGAAAAGTATACAAGAATTATTGAAGATGTGTTATCTTCTTGAAGTGATTGGATGGAGTGGAGAAGATTAGCTTTGAGGATGAGCTTCTTATAGACTATAAAGTGGGGTACAATATATGGACCAACAAATTATAAATAAGAGTAAGTGAAGGTAATGTTGTGGTCCTTTTTGTTTTGTACATCTTTGTGTTTTGGTTATTACATAATATTGGTGAAAACATATAGAATGGATGTGAAAACATTATATTGTTGTGATCCCCCCACAACTCTATTTAGGTTGAGACAATTGAAAATGATGAAAACAAAGGTATATTAGAGGAGGAGTATAATAAAGTTATGAGAATTAAATGGGGGCTTAAGGTTAAGTTTTCACCTACTATATATGGTTAGTGATTCAATACTCATCCCTACTAATAAGTTATGAGAACTAAATGGGGGATTAATGGTTATGTTTTCACCTACTATATATGGTTAGTGATTCAATACTCATCCCTACTTTCTGGTGGGAAAATTATTTTTATAATTAATTAGTATTTTTCATAGATTAATTTTTTGTTAAACTTATTTTTATTAATAAAAACTTATATTCTTGATTAAAACTTTTTTTAGTGAGTTTTAAAGCTAAATTACATTGATTCACAAGTATTATTTATTATTTGTGGTTACTAATTTTTACTTATTCAAAAATGATTGTTATGAAATAAAATAGATTTTAACTAATTAGATTTTTACTTATTAAAACCTATTTTTATTTATTAAAAATTATTTTTACTAAAGAGTTTTTTTTTAAGATGAACTAAATACAATCTTAATTTACTAATTACTTATATTTTTCTTTTTAAGGTAAAAGTCTAAGATCATTAACTAAATACATATTATAATGTCAAAGTATTGTTATGGAGGATCTTATTTGATGGTCTCTCAATGAGATTTTAAGAATATTAACTCTTTAATAATATTCACTACTCTATAATACAAATTAAAGAAATTTACAATCAAATGTGTAAATTAAAAACCATGAAGCAAGTGTATTCATATTAGTCAAACGAATGTCCTATTTTAAAACAAGGAAACAAAATATTCTCATAACTTCGAACCAAGTGATGAAACAAAAAACTAAATGCATGAAATGATATAATGTTGATAACATCAAGTTCAAAACAAATCATAATATCATATCATATTTCTAATGTATGAAGTAAGGTTTGCTAGTCAAATGTGAGACCACCAATACAAATTTTTGACAACTATTACGCTTTGTATTATCCAATTAAAACGTGTAAATGGAAGCTAGATTTGATAAATCTTTATCAAGATAAGAAAGTTTATATAGTTTTGGTCTCAATTAAATTCCAATATTACATACCCAAATAGTTATAAAATTTTGGTACAAGTCTTATGAAATTATATATAATACCTAAAAACAAGATCCGAATAGGAATTACAATATTTTCCATATGGTGAAAACTACTATGCAGGAATGTCAAAAAAGAAGAAGAAAAACTAATATGCATGTCGTTTATTTCAATTTTCACTTCAATTTTTTTTTTCTTTTACCAGTTGAAGTAACCCCCGAGACACGCAGGTATAAAATTAAACTAGCTAGCTTTGAGGAAAAGCTACTTCCATCTTTTTGGCCATGGCAAGAGCCATTTCTTTAAAAAAAAAAACTTAAGAAGACTTTTTAGGGTTAACCCTTCAATAGGATCAGCTACAAACATCCACTCACCCACACCTTCCATCTTGAGGCGATCATGCAATCCAGTCTGTTGGATCAATCCGACCCATAATGAACAAATAGTGGGTTTGAACGAGTTTTCAAAAAATTAAATGGATTTTGGACAATCTAAAACTAGCATTTTAGACTGAAATTGTAGTCTGACCCAATTACCCAAATCATGGGATTGGGCAAATTAAGCCAAATTCAATCTGACCTAGGCTTGGTCCAACCCGATTGTTAGACTTGGAACGAGCTTTTTTTTTTATCAAATTCAATCTGACCCAACCTAATATTTAATCACTTTTACGTTCATCAATGTGACTGTTAATCAGCAACAATTGTATGGTTGCATCCTATGACTTGAACAAAGTTATTTTACACCATTTTATAAGCTAGACACAAACGTGCAGGTTCAATCATGTGGAGATTCTCCTTAGCGAACCTCTTATGTGTGAGGAATCACAACACCTCACCATGCTAGCTCACCTAGTAGTTAGAAGTGGGTACGGGTCATGTTGTGTCTGCTCGTGATGGCCTCTTGGTGGGACCAAGCTGTGACTGTGTCAACTTTTCCCAAAACTTTGCCCATGTTCATGACCTGACGTTCTATGTATTGGCCTTATGAAATAAAAAAGATATTTCAAACAATTTTATTATGTTATGATAATATATTAATATTAATATTAATAAATAATATCATATATTGAGCATGTGTCAGGCCAAATTGACAGGCCACCTACAAACTTATGCAGTGTTTTTACCCAATTTTTTTTTTGTCCCTGACATAGTCCACGACCCACTCTATAAAAAGCATGTCAGGTCAAGGTTAGCTCTAGTAGTAATGCACCTAGAAGTTGTGTATTGAGCCGAATTCTGCAACTAGAAGTTGCCACACCAGTTGCTGTGTTAGGTATATCTCTACTATTGATTGTCTCACCTTCCCATTTGCTATTTTGCTGTACCCTTGCTTTCACGTTTTTTTTTTTAATATTTTATTATTTTTAATTTGTTTATTTTGACGAATTCTAGAGGAAGAATTTGAAGATGTGAAATATTGAGAGGAAGAACAAATGTTTTACATTGTTTCTAATTTTTTTACATTGAGGTATCACCTTAAAATCTTAGCCAATTTATTTAGTTGGCATCCATTATAATGTGTTTACATATTGCACACTACTCCCTATACTTCTTTATGAAGTACTAAATATCGTCCGAATAAATCATCTTACATACCTCTCGTACTTCGCTAACTCACATAAACTGATAAAATTTGCGGAAACGATAAATTGAGATTTTTGGTTAAAGCTTCTGTTTTTCTTATATATTGAACAACCGATTTAAGCTTTACATTTATACAGAGTCTAACAGAATAATTTCCAAAAAAATTCTGAATCAATGCCTAAATTACAGTCTAATTTACAGCCTAGCAAATATTGTGATTGATACAGCCTAAACATATCCTATTTTCTACACTCCCCCTCAAGTTGGGAAGTGGGTACATCAATGCCTAACTTGCACAATGTCTCATTAAAGGCTTCAGTACTGACTGCTTTAGTCAGAATATCAGCTAGTTGATCCTTTGACCTGACAAACAGAAGTTCGATCGCCTTTTCTTCTAATTTGTGTTTGATGAAATGTCGGTCAATTTCAACATGCTTTGTTCTGTCATGTTGAACCGGGTTTTCTGAGATACTTATAGCATCTTTATTGTCACAGAATAATTTACATGCGGTTTTATGTGAAAAACCGAGTTCCTCATGAGTTTCTGAATCCATAGGATTTCAGTAATCCCTTTTGCAAATCCTCTGAACTCTGCCTCTACGCTTGATAGAGCCACCACCTTTTGCTTCTTGCTTCTCCAAGTAACCAAATTGCCTCCCACTAGAGTAAAGTACCCAGAGGTAGACTTCCTGCCATCACGATCTCCTGCCCAGTCTGCATCTGTATAGGCGATTAGATTAAGATGACCATTACGGGCGAAATAGATTCCCGTACTACTTGTTCCCTTCAAATACCTCAAAATTCTCATCACTGTTTTCATGTGTTGTACTTGAGGGAGATGCATAAACCTACTTACCACTCCTACAGCATAGGCTATGTCTGGTCTTGTGTGAGCTAAGTATATGAGCTTTCCCACAATCTTCTGATATTGTTCTTTTCTAGCCAATTCTGCTCCTTCAGAATTTGAAGACCATGATTAGTTGCAATTGGAGTCTCGGCTGGTTTACAGTCTAACATTCCAGTTTATGCCAGGAGATCAAGGATATACTTCCTCTGGTGAATGAAGATTCCTTTTTTCGACCTCAAAACTTCTATGCCAAGAAAATACTTGAGAACTCCTAAATCTTTCCTCTCAAATTCGTGAAATAATTTTCCCTTCAAATAAGTGATTTCTTTCTCATCATTTCCAGTGATAATCATGTCATCTACATAAATTATCAGGCAGGTAATTCTATCTCTGTCTCTTTTCAAGAATAAGGTGTGATCAGAATTGCTCTGGTTGTACCCAAATTTCTTCATAGCTTTTGTGAACCTTCCAAACCATGCCCTAGGAGAACGTTTGAGACCATAAAGAGCTTTCCTCAGTCTACATCCTTCTCCATCTCCAAATTCTTGAGAATACCCTGGAGGTGCCTCCATATACACTTCTTCCTTAATACTACCATGAAGGAAAGCATTTTTAACATCAAATTGGTATAGGGGCCACTCTTTGTTTGCTGCTATTGAGAACAAGACCCATAGCATATCAATCTTGGCTACGGGAGATAAAGTCTCGGAGTAGTCAATTCCATATGTCTAGGTATACCCTTTAGCCACTAACCGTGCCTTGTATCTTTCAATGGTCCCATCTGCTCGGTATTTGATGGAGAATACCCATCTACAACCCACCTTTTTCTTTCCTTTGGGAAGAATGCATTTTTCCCATGTGTTGTTTCTCTATAGAGCTGAATACTCATCCTCCATAGCCTGCTTCCACTTTTCGTTCCCAAAGGTATCTTCAACAGTTTTGGGAATGTTAGTGAAGTATAGAGAAGTGGAAAAAGTTATAGCTGTGCTGGACAAGTTCTCATTGCTAATTTTCTCTACAGGATATTTCGACCGTTGGGACTCATACTCTGGATCATACCTCCTTGGTGGAATTCCTCTTGTACTTCTGGGAGGTAATTGATATCTGTCTAGAGCCACGTAACTAGAGAAATTATTAGTTTCAAGAGCATTATCAGTTTCAGAGTTTTTAGAGGTTACCTCTACTGATGAGTCATCAGGCGGATGCTCTTTAGATAGAGCAGGAGTGAGAGATGGATGCTCATTAGACAGAACTGGAGTAGAAAGAAGAGGAAAAACTGATGCTTCAGGAACAACATCGGTGGTATTACCTACTTGTGTTGTAGGATCTGGAGTCATCACTTCCGGATATGTCAACCAGCTAAGGTCATCACTCAGATTCTCCCCCTGAGGACTAAGCTGGGTATAGTAGTAAGAATGTTCAAAGAACTCACAATCTAAAGCGGTATAGACTTTATCTTGGATAGGATCATAACACCGATACCCCTTTTGATTTACCCCATACCCAATAAAGACACATTTAACAGCCCTAGGTTCCAGTTTGGTGCGAACTCATTTCGGGAGATGAACATAAACAACACATCCAAAAACTCTAGGAGGTAATGAATGTGAGGAGGGAATTGAGACATGTGAACCAAGAGTGTCAAGAGGTGTGTCATAGTTGAGGGGTTTTGTGGGAAGCCTATTAGTGAGATAGGTAGCAGTAGCAATAGCTTCAGGCCAGAAATGGACAGGAACATGAGATTTTATCATAATGGCTCGGGTGATTTCAAGAAGGGTTCTGTTTTTCCGTTCTGCCACACCATTTTGTTGAGGTGTGTCAGGACAGGTAGTCTGGTGAAGAAGGCCATAGTCAAGAAAAAATTATTTCATGTCTAAGGTAATATATTCTCCCCCATTATCAGATCGCAAAATTTTGGGTTTAACACTGAATTGAGTACAAATCATGTGGTAGAATTTAACAAAGATATCAAACACTTCAGATTTTTGTTTCAAAAATACACCCAACTTGTTGAGTCCCTCAGGTTCTGATTGATAGTTTGATAGTTTTGAATGATGACAAACAGCTAAGGGAAACAGGTCTTTGAAAGTGTTCAATACAGTTGGGGAACCAGCTATTATAGAACACTGTTTCCCTAGATGAGTTATTACTTATATGAGATATCCGTTGAACTAACTTGTCTTTATACAGGGAACAACTAGATGATAAGTGAGTTATGCATCTAAGTTGATTTCTAAGTTTGGAAGCTTGAAAGGACTTTTGATCAACTTAAAGGAAGGTCCTTGGTCAACAATTGAGTTATTCATGGAAGCTTTCAAGACTTGACTAATGCATGAAGAAAGACTACACTCGAAGAGTTATTTAGGATCTTCATGTAAATGCTCCGTAGTACAACTTATATAATTGAGTATATAAAGTGCTTTTAGTTTATTAAATATCGTTATGAAATTTGGTACAAGGTTTGGAACAAATTTCATAACATATTCAGTTCAGGGAACCAGGTCAGGGAACCAGGTTAACTGAACAGATTATTCAAGCTGCGGTTTTTACAAAGATTTTATAAAAAAGGATATTTTCCGAAATTTATGGTTTTAAGATATATTTAAGCAGCTAAAAGATAAGATGATGTTTTGGTTAGCTAAAAACCGGGAAGTATCTTATCCTAAGATGATTTTATCTTATGATCAAATTATTTAGGATAAATACTTATCCTAAAATTGTATGTATATCTTATACGCATGATTTAAGGATCACATGTATATCTTATACGTATGATTTGAGGGTTTAGCCGACTAACCTATAAATACATCTTGATCTGAATAATCAAAACATAGCTCTTACGCAATTATAACAGAGTTTGATCTTTGAGAGCTAAAAGCACTAGTTCAATTATTGAGTGATACACAAGAGCATAATAGTGTTTAATGTTTTTCTCTATCTGACTTTTGAGAGTTAAATTATTAGAGAGATCTTGATCTTGTATTCAGTCTTTGACAAAGGGGTTGAAGACTTGGTGAGTGTTTGTGAGTTCAAACACACTAGGAACTTACGAGGGTAAGTTCAAAGCACATTCAGAGTTGAGTGTGGGGTTACTGGTTCCCGGAGTAGGGAAACAGTAGAGTGAATTGTATCTTTATTTTTCGGAGTAGATTAATAAAGTACATAGGGTAGGAGGACGTAGGCCAGAGTTGGCTGAACCTCGTTAAGTCTGTGGTGTTCTTTATTGCTTTGCTTTATTCCGCTGCATAAGGGAACCAGCACAACTGGTTCCTTACACATAATCCGAAAAGAAGCAAAAATTGCCAACGATTACTTAACACTCAATTCACCCCCCCCCCCCCTCTTGAGTGCCCATTGAACCTTCAATTGGTATCAGAGCCTAAGCTTCTCGAAAGAGTAACATCTAGAGGAGTTAAGAATGAGTACTCAAGAATTAAGTGCAATCGGTCATGACAACAAGACACCAAAGTTTAATGGAAATAATTATGCCTGGTGGAAGAATAGGATCCAGAATGTGATCATGGGTATTGATTATGAATGCTGGCTTGTAGTTAAAAATGGTCCTAATATTATTCTCAAGACAGAAGCTGATGGGAAACAGGTTCCCAAAAAGGATGGGGAATTGGTCACTGCTGATTACAAGTTGCTAGAGAAAAATGCTAAGGCAATGTCAATCCTACAACAAGCAATAGGTGAGAATGAAACAAATCGGATCTCTGGTTGCAGTAGTGCTAAGGAGATATGGGACACCCTTGAACTTGCGTTTGAGGGAACCAGTGAGGTAAAAAGGTCTAAAATTTATTTAATCATGTCTAAATACGAATTGTTTGCCATGAATAAAAATGAAAAAATCAATGATTGCTTTCGTAGGTTTATGACTATTGTTAATGATCTTAGATCACTTGGTAAAATGTTTTCTGATGAGGATCTTGTGAGAAAAATTTTGCGTAGCTTAACAGATACATGGACAGCTAAGGTAACAGCAGTGTACGAAGCAAAGGATCTATCTAACCTGTCCTTGGAACAGCTGATTGGTTCCCTTATGACTCATGAGATGCTGATTGACTCTAAGTCTGAGAAGGAACCAGCCAGAGGCATGGCACTGAAGGGAACAGTAGAGGAAGAAGAAGATGAGATTAGCCTGATTGCAAAAAGATTTGAAAGATCTCTTCGTGATCAAAAGAGGAATTTCAAAGGTAGGAATTTCAAAAACACTAAAAAATCTAACTCATCTTCAGGTTGCTTCAAGTGTGGTGAGAAAGGACACATCATTCGTGATTGTCCAAAATGGAAAGACAAACAATCTCAGTCTGGAGATAAGATAGCTTTCAAGAACGCCATGATAGCATCCATGTGGGGAGAATCTGACTCAGGATCCGATGAAGAAGAAAATACAACTGATTCTGAGGTTTGTCTAACCCCTTTCACAAACATCAAGGAGAACAGCACTGGTCAGGGAACCAGAGGGGGAACCAGTACATTCAAGAAATGCTTAATGGCTAAGAAGGATGTACTACAAAGACATAAGGTAAACCTTGAACAAATTAGAGTAGATATGCATGAATATGATAGAGAAAATATGCTTGCTTGCATAGATTCTTTATTAGATGAATGTTATAAATTAGGTGAAACCTATATAACTGGCAAAAGAGAACTAAAAGAAAAACGAAATGAATGTGAAATTGCTATTGCTAGTTGTGATCACCTAGAAATGGTTTGCCATAACTTGAAAAATCAAAATGCTGAACTAGAAATTGAATTGGACAAGTGCAAGGTAGAACTAGAAATGGCAAGATCTTCTGAACTAGAATATCCAAGTGATGGTGAAGAAGATCTGATCTCCTGGTTCCCCAAAGACTTATCAACTACTAGTAGAATCCCTGATTTCTCTACAGTTATAAGTAAAGCAAATTCTTGTAATAAAACATCTCTGCTGAAAGCTTTTAAAGCACTGACCCTCAACTTAGAAAATTCTCACAGAGAAATCGCTTCACTTAAAGCTGCTCAGTCCCTCAGTTTTTCCACTGGAACCAGCGTTGAAGTCAACAGTATGATAAACGAATATGAAAGCACTATCTGTAAATTACATGCTGAACTTAATCAACTAAAAAATAAAAAGCAATCAGTAGTTATTGATATGTCTAATGACCCTATAATTTTAGATCTTAACTTACAACTTGCAACTTTAGAAAGCAACTTTGAGTTTCTGAAAGAGAAAAACGAGCTGTTAGTTAAAACACTTGAAACAAAAGAAAGGGAATTGCATGACAGTCATAGACATTTGGATAAGCTACTGAACGCGCAAAATACCTTGAACCTTCTGACCTCATCAGGAGGAAATAAAGGAAAATTTGGTCTTGGTTATACTAGACAGAGAACCAGGACTAACTGGTCTCCCAGAGAAACCACCTGGATTACAGAATATCAGCAAGGTAAGTATGTCATGACTAAAGAAATGCACGTGTGTTTTCATTGTGGTAAGAATGGACATAAGATACATGAATGTCCAGCTAAGAAAAATAGTGCTAATAAGAACAGCAAGAGTCAAATTTATATATGGAGAAGAAAGGATAAACATGATGTTAATGTTGTTGAAAAGGGACCCAAGTATGCTTGGGTTCCTAAAACTAATGTTTGATTCAATCTTACAGGCTAGAGTGAAGGGAGATACCTATTGGTATTTGGACAGTGGTTGCTCAAGACACATGTCCGGGGATAAAGATCAATTCCTTTCACTAGTGGCCTTTGATGGAGGAAGTGTCACCTTTGGGGATAACAGCAAGGGAACCATCACTGGTTTAGGTAAGGTTGGTAAGACACTTTCCAGTACAATAGATGATGTTTATTATGTTGAAGGCTTGCAACATAATCTCTTGAGTATTTCTCAATTATGTGACAAAGGAAATAGAGTTGAGTTTCAAGCCAACCTATGTCACATAGTTAACTCACAAACAGGAGAACTGGTATGTGAGGGAACTAGGAAGCATGATGTCTACATCACCTTCTTAGATAAGATCCCTCAAGACAAGTCCACTTGCTTGAGAGCTGTTTCTGAAAATAATCAATGGATTTGGCATAAGAGGTTTGGACATGCTAGCCTAACACTTCTAAACAAGCTTAAAGCACGTGACTTAGTGATAGGTCTTCCTAACATTAAGTACGAAGTTGATAAAGTTTGTTCTGAATGTGTAAGGGGGAAACAGGTAAAAATCTCCTTTAAGCCTAAAACTGTTTTGAGTACCAGCAGACCCTTCGAACTTGTACACATTGACTTATGTGGTCCCATGAGAGTACAAAGTCGAAGAAGTCATAGATATGTTTGTGTTATGGTTGATGATTATTCCAGGTACACTTGGGTAATGATGTTACACACAAAGGATGAAACGTTTGAAGAATGGGTAACATTGGTGAAACAAGTGGAGAACCAGCTCACCCAGAAGCTGGTCTCGATAAGATCAGACCATGGTACTGAATTTGATAATGCTAACTTTATTGATTATTGTAGGGAACATGGAGTTAATCACAACTTCTCAGCCCCTAGAACACCTCAACAAAATGGTGTTGTAGAAAGGAAGAACAGAACTCTTGAGGAGATGGCTAGGACGATGCTCATTGAGAGTGGTCTCCCAAAGAGTTTTTGGGGTGAAGCTGTTGACACTGCTTTCTATATACTTAATAGAGGTCTCATTAGACCAAAGTTAAATAAGACTCCCTATGAACTTCTCAAAGGTCGAAAGCCCAACATCACATACTTTCGTGTCTTTGGATGTAAATGTTATGTGCATAATAATGGGAAGGACCAGCTTGATAAATTTGATCCTAGAAGTGATGAGGGAATCTTTCTTGGATACTCTTCTCACAGCAAAGCATATAGGGTCTTCAATAAGAGGACTCTCTGTGTTGAGGAGAGTGTCCATGTCATTTTTGATGAATTTAACATGTCTTCTGAGATTGCACAAGTACAACCTGATGAAGTAATTGGTTTGATGGATTTCACGGGGAACCAGTATACTGGTCCCTCAGAAGAAGCGCAAGCAGAACTAGGCATACCAGATACTCCACCAGACAATAATGATGAAGTGCCTAGAGAAGAAAATGGAGAAAATGAGGATTCTGAAGGGGAACCAAATCCTTATGATTCCACACACAATAGACAGGTAATGAACTCAGGGGGAACAGAAGAAGGTATTAACCCTGAACCTGAGGTAAGTAATGATAGAGGAAACAGCATGAATGTAAATTCCTCTGGTCCTTCAGAAAGAGAAGAGATTCATGAACATGCTAGTTCCCAACTTAATGAGGAAGCACAAAATAGTATTAATGTCAAAAGTTTTAGATATAAGGCCTCTCATCCCACTGATCAAATAATTAGTGATATAAATAAGGGGATTCAAACGAGAAGAAGTGTTTTTCAAAATTTCTGTGCTTTCTATTCTTTCCTGTCTAACATAGAGCCTACTGACTATAAAATGGCATTGACTGATCCTGATTGGATAATAGCTATGCAAGATGAATTAAATCAATTTCAGAAAAACCAGGTCTGGCACCTGGTTCCCCGTCCAAAGGAAAGATCAGTCATTGGTACTAGATGGGTCTTTAGAAACAAGTTAGATGACCTAGGTACCATAGTCAGAAACAAAGCAAGGCTAGTGGTGCAAGGGTACAATCAACAAGAAGGAATTGACTATGATGAGACGTTTGCACCAGTAGCTAGACTAGAGGCTATTAGGATTTTAATTGCTTATGCTGCTCACATGAATTTTAAGCTGTTTCAGATGGATGTAAAGACTGCCTTCCTTAATGGCTATTTGAAGGAAGAAGTATATGTGGAGCAGCCACCTGGATTTGAAGATGCAATGTTTCCCCAACATGTATATAAATTGGATAAAGCATTATATGGATTGAAACAAGCTCCAAGGGCTTGGTATGAAAGACTATCCAATTTCTTGATGGATAATGACTACAAGAGAGGAACAATAGACAAGACCTTGTTCATAAGAACCAGGGGGAAACACTTGATTGTAGTACAAATCTATGTTGATGACATCTTATTTGGCGCTACTAATCAAACCTTGTGTGATGAATTTGCAAATCTTATGCAGAGTGAATTTGAAATGAGTATGATGGGAGAACTAGGATTCTTCCTAGGTCTACAGATTAATCAAACAAATGATGGTATAATGATCCATCAACAAAAGTACTTAAAAGAGCTGCTGAAAAAGTTTGGCATGGAGAACAGCAAAGCTTATGATACACCTGTTCCCACATCCACAAAGTTGGATGCTGATCCTAAAGGAAAAGATGTTGAAGCTACACTTTATAGAGGAATGATTGGTTCTCTACTCTACCTAACAGCTAGTAGACCTGACATTGTGTTCTCTATTGGTTTGTGTGCTAGGTTTCAAAGCAATCCAAAGGAGTCTCACTTGAAGGCTGTTAGAAGGATACTCAGGTATCTTGTGGGAACAGCAGATCTGTTTTTGTGGTACCCCAAAGGCAGTACCATCGATCTCATTGGATATACAGATGCAGATTATGCTGGATTCCTAGTTGACAGAAAGAGCACATCAGGTATGGCACACTTCCTTGGCTCTTGTCTTATATCATGGGGGTCTAAGAAACAAAATTCAGTGGCCCTATCCACAGCAGAGTCAGAATATATAGCTGCAGCTTCATGCTGTTCCCAGCTACTGTGGATAAGGAACCAGCTGAAAGATTTTGGTGTTATTTATAAAAGTGTTCCTATCTTTTGTGATAACACTAGTGCAATCAATATTTCAAAGAACCCCGTGCAACACTCCAAGACCAAACACATTGAGATAAGACACCATTTTCTGAGAGACAATGTGGAGAAAGGATTGGTGGAGATGTTGTTCTGTAAAAGTGAAGATCAAATAGCTGATATCTTCACAAAGCCTTTATGTAGAGAGTCTTTTTATAGGTTAAGAGTCCTTTTAGGTCTAGTTAGGCTTTAGGCGATGGCTTCAATTATTTCCCTCAATGATTGGTTAAAATAAGTATGCTTTTGTATCGATTATGTATATAACTATGCTGCTTACTTGCAAATATTGTGTAAATAACCCCAAGAGGATTGTTGTTGCATAGAAACAGGAGAAGTCATTTTGAATCATGCTGAAAATAGAATGACTAGTTCAGTACAGGTACCAGCAAGAGGAAACAGCAGTTCAGCTCTGATATGTCATCCGAAAATATCTTATTTTCGGAAGATTACTATAAGATAACTTCTTTTTGGAAAGAATTATCTTATTTCAGTTATTCCTATCCTACAAAAAGGCAAATATATCTGATTGCCTAATTTATAGTTGGTTGAATCTTTTATAAAAAGATAACTACAAGTTTGAAATTTTCAAACTCTAAAATTCCTTCCTTCAACCGGCTAGTTATTGAAAATCTTATATTTGAGCAATTGATATAAATACACATTAACCCCTTGACACAGTCTCACATCACATCATCACTCTACTCATCTCTCTCTCGTTCAACAGTGGTGCCCTGATCACTGTTCTTTTGCTCCCATCTCCCTCAAATCTGTGAAGCTCACTAAGCAACAATGGGTAGGAAATCAACCAGGGCTCCAGCTAAGAAGAGAAAGGAGAAGACTCAAGCAAGTGAGTCAACTCAATTGAAGGAGGCTTCCATCAGTGAAGCAAACCCTGCTCCAACTTCATCGAGCAACTCACCTCCTACCACCACAAAGAACCCATCACAAACTCTATCCCCAGCTTCTAAATCTCCCTCACCTCCACCTCCCAAAAACGCTCCCTTACCCAAGACCCCTGAGGCTGATGATTCCATCATCAAGGAACCTGTCTCATCTCAGGGGGAACAGCCTAAAAACACTGAAGAACTCTTCAACACTGTTGGAGAAGGAGAGGAGGAGGAAGTTCGTAGTGAGGAGGATGATCTACAGATCATTGGGCACAATAAGTGGACTCCAGAACCCTTGGCTCGCAGCAGAGTGACCAGGTCATCTCTGAAAAGGGTTAGCGAAGTGGTAATAGAGGAACAGTCAATGGACTCTGCTGGTTCCAAGCGAAAGAGAACAGCACGGAAGTCTGCAAGAGGTATGTCAGTAGAATCTCCATCTGTTGGTATGACTGATTTAAGTTCTAGGGTTGTGGTATCTGGGTGTAGAACAAAAGTTGGGTATTTTGATGAAGATGCTCTGAGTGATGTGAAAGAGCTATTAGAATTTCAGGGTTGGATGCCCTTGTTTGATGTCTGTGTTGCCAATATTGATGGTGTTAGAAAATTTTATGTTAATTTAAAACAAATGCTGGATAGATCACTAAGTTCAATTGTGAATGATGTTGAAGTGAATGTGTCTGTAGCAAGTTTGGCTGGGTTGTTGAATATACCCAGAGATGGTTTTGAGGAGTATTCTGGAGATGGATGGCCCACACTTATAGGGGTCAGTCCAGATGAAGTGCATGATTTTGTGTTTGGAGGGAAAGTTCCAAAGAAGGCTGGAACTTTTAAAACTGGTGGCTTGAAGGAACCAGTGATGCTGGTTCTTCACTCTGTGTGCAACAAGATGATTATCCCTCGAGCACAAGGTAGAGGTTTTGTGCGCATCATGGAAATGGTGCTTATTTATTTGTTGATGAAAAGGATTAAGATAAATCTTCCTTCTCTAATGATAAACCACATGATGAATTGCTACAATTCATCCCACCACTCTCTTCCTTATGGGTCCTACATAACTAAGCTTCTTAAAGAGAACAATGTTTCTCTTAGTGGATCAACTGCTCCTGTAATGGTGTTTACCAAAGGTATTCTGAAGCAAAAGGGGTTGATCATAAGTGCTGGGGTATTGAAGTTTAGAGAGGAGGAACCAGTAGAGACTCCTAAGCCAGTCAAGAAGAAACAGAAGGTAGAGGAACCAGCTGGTCAGCAGGTTATCCTTAAGAGGCTGGAGAGTCAGGAAGAGAAGATAAATGTTGTAGGGGATCAGCTCAGCAAGTTAGTAAACTTGGTTGAAGGTCTATCTACTTCATTTATTATGAGGATGATCAAGTTAGAGAAACAGATTGCTGGCAGTTCTGGAATTGAGAAGACACAAACTGAAGAGGACCAGCAAGAAGATCAGCAGGAGGATGACAGTGAAGAGGAAGAGAACCAGGAAGAAACAACTGAGGAGGCTGCCACTGAAGAAGAGGAAGGAGATGATGAAAATGATGATGATGATTGAATCTGTCTCCTTTTTCATTTAGCCTACCTTTATCATAACTTCCTGAATAACTGATTTTGTTGAACTGTTTTTATTCCTCCCAATCCATGAACTTGTTTTGATATGGATTTGGGCATTATCGTTAACTTTTGTTGGTCTGTACTAAACTATGATTTCTGTTGATGGCATGACTTAACTTTGACTATTCTGACCTTCTTTTGTAGCACTCTATTTGTATAATGGTTGATGCCATTTGATGGTTTAGCACGTTACTTTATGCATAAGTTGCTACTTTTGCATATCTTTTTAATGATGCCAAAAGGGGGAAAATAGTTGAAGTTGAAGCTTAGAGTCTTTACTAGTTTAGATCAAGTTTGTGGTTGAGTTTGTTAACCTACTTTATTGTATTCTCTGTTTCTGTTTAGGGAACCAGTTGGCCTTACTGACTTGTTCCATTGAGTTTTGAATTCTTGAAGTTTTTGATTATTTGTTTTTGAGTATGTTCACATGTGCAGAAACTTCAAGTGTTTGTCATCATCAAAAAGGGGGAATTTGTTGAGTCCCTCAGGTTCTGATTGATAGTTTGATAGTTTTGAATGATGACAAACAGCTAAGGGAAACAGGTCTTTGAAAGTGTTCAATACAGTTGGGGAACCAGCTATTATAGAACATTGTTTCCCTAGATGAGTTATTACTTATATGAGATATCCGTTGAACTAACTTGTCTTTATACAGGGAACAACTAGATGATAAGTGAGTTATGCATCTAAGTTGATTTCTAAGTTTGGAAGCTTGAAAGGACTTTTGATCAACTTAAAGGAAGGTCCTTGGTCAACAATTGAGTTATTCATGGAAGCTTTCAAGACTTGACTAATGCATGAAGAAAGACTACACTCGAAGAGTTATTTAGGATCTTCATGTAAATGCTCCGTAGTACAACTTATATAATTGAGTATATAAAGTGCTTTTAGTTTATTAAATATCGTTATGAAATTTGGTACAAGGTTTGGAACAAATTTCATAACATATTCAGTTCAGGGAACCAGGTCAGGGAACCAGGTTAACTGAACAGATTATTCAAGCTGCGGTTTTTACAAAGATTTTATAAAAAAGGATATTTTCCGAAATTTATGGTTTTAAGATATATTTAAGCAGCTAAAAGATAAGATGATGTTTTGGTTAGCTAAAAACCGGGAAGTATCTTATCCTAAGATGATTTTATCTTATGATCAAATTATTTAGGATAAATACTTATCCTAAAATTGTATGTATATCTTATACGCATGATTTAAGGATCACATGTATATCTTATACGTATGATTTGAGGGTTTAGCCGACTAACCTATAAATACATCTTGATCTGAATAATCAAAACATAGCTCTTACGCAATTATAACAGAGTTTGATCTTTGAGAGCTAAAAGCACTAGTTCAATTATTGAGTGATACACAAGAGCATAATAGTGTTTAATGTTTTTCTCTATCTGACTTTTGAGAGTTAAATTATTAGAGAGATCTTGATCTTGTATTCAGTCTTTGACAAAGGGGTTGAAGACTTGGTGAGTGTTTGTGAGTTCAAACACACTAGGAACTTACGAGGGTAAGTTCAAAGCACATTCAGAGTTGAGTGTGGGGTTACTGGTTCCCGGAGTAGGGAAACAGTAGAGTGAATTGTATCTTTATTTTTCGGAGTAGATTAATAAAGTACATAGGGTAGGAGGACGTAGGCCAGAGTTGGCTGAACCTCGTTAAGTCTGTGGTGTTCTTTATTGCTTTGCTTTATTCCGCTGCATAAGGGAACCAGCACAACTGGTTCCTTACACATAATCCGAAAAGAAGCAAAAATTGCCAACGATTACTTAACACTCAATTCACCCAGTGATGAGTCGTCGGCCATTATGCCGCGATGGGCAATTTCCCGTCGTATGGAAGCATAGGCGGCATCTATTGTGGGTAAGGGTTCTTGATACAGTATATCCCTCTTTTCCTTGTCTAGGGTATCATTCACACCGCCCAAAAATTGGTACAGTCGTTGCCTTTGTATGAATGAATTAAACAGAGTAATATCCTCTGCACATTTCATGTGATTAGGCATTCTTCTGTCTATCTCCTTCCATAGAGTATTAATTTTACTGAAAAATACTTCTATGGTGTCTTTCCCTTGTTTTATGGTGGCTGCTTTTGTGTTCAGATCAAATATCTGAAGTTCATCTCTCCCACTGCTAAAGAGAGTTTCAATCCCTTTCCATAATTCCCAGGCAGTCTTATAATCAAGAAATTGATTTACAAGATCGCCATCTATATTTTCAATGATCCAAGAAAGAACTGTTGAGTCCTTTTGAACCCACTGCTGGTATTGGGGGTCTTCCGATGGAACTGGGTCGGTTGTGATATGATTGAGCCGTCCTCGACCACCAACAGCAATTTGCATCAATTTACACCATTTGGTGTAGTTGGTAAAATTCAATTTCTCAGAAACACGCACGGTTTGTGGTGTTCCTGTTTCTGGGTTGTTTGGGTTTTTGTGAAGGTTCTGGAACATTTGAAACATCTGTTCAACTTGTTCCATGGATATTAGTTGGTTTGTGTTTTCTGGTTGGTCGGCCATTACAGGTAAGAATATGGTATATGATGAGAAAAAAAGGTTTCTGAATCCCAAATCGAACCTTACGGCTTTGATACCATGATAAAATTTGCGGAAACGATAAATTGAGGTTTTTGGTTAAAGCTTCTGTTTTTCTTATATATTGAACAATCGATTTAAGCTTTACATTTATACAGAGTCTAATAGAATAATTTCCAAAAAAATTCTGAATCAATGCCTAAATTACAGTCTAATTTACAGCCTAGCAAATATTGTGATTGATACAGCCTAAACATATGCTATTTTCTACATAAACATCATCCTTCACCATCCATCCTCCATCCTCCATATAACTCCTCCTCGCTACACCCGCCAGTCCGCCACCCACCTCAATCGAAATTAAATAGCTATTATATTAATTATTATAATTCTTAATAATTACTAGTTATAAATATCGATTAAATTATTTTTAGTATAAATATTGTGGCTACTACAACTAAAACACACCAAGCTAACTATTGAAGATTAACTTTATTGATTAATTATTCTATTAATTATTCTTATGTGATAAGATTGTATATTCAAAGCAGTTATCATTCTTATCTCTTTAGATGTTAGACATATTGATCTTAGCTAATATTAAGTACGCTATTTCTATCATTTCCTAATTGTACTTCTTGTGAAGTCTATTTAAGGGCATTTACCTACTAATGGAAATTCACTCCAAAACCAATCTTCTCTTATACTAACCAGTGGTCGCGTTATAGACTAATAGTCAGTGGGTAACTGGTAACAAAGTCTCCAAACATCCCAAAACTGAAATATAATTCAACATTAATTTACTCATTTATCGTTCATCTTGTAAAAATGGAACAGAAGAAGATTTTTGTAAGTTGTGAGTTGTAAGTTGTAAGTTAGGATACCTTACTACGTAACCTGGTATTTCCATTTGAACCTGGCATTTGGTTACGAACTCGTTACTCGTAACACATTCATCATTCATGTAACATCGAGTAGTGCAAAAACTTTAACAGTAGCGTGCTTACTTTTTCTGAGAAAGTTTATTATATCCAAATAAAAGGAAATGCGATGCAATGGGAACTCATCTTCATCTGCCATAGCTTTATCAAAATGCCTCACTTTAAATGCTCTTTAATTGATTTGTGAACCCAATGCTGTTAGTTTCGGATGTAAGTGGAATTGCTGTACAATATAGTAAACAATCTGGCCTGCTAATCTGAATTATATTATTACTAGCTTTTCCACTGAACAATTAAGCAATTGAAAAGAAATGATTTCTTGGTGTTGTTAGGTACACAGGTCGGTTCACCAATTCCTCCCGTAAGCATTTGATGTTACAGTTAACTGATCTGAGTTACTAAAAAGTATGCTACACTTGTACGTACACTCATGAGTATCAATAGTTTATCACCATATCCACCTACCTCCTCTCAATTTCTCTTAGCAAATCGCGGCAACATCAGCCTCGGATCATTACTAAGAAGCCCATAGTATAGGCGTACAGCCATAGACACAGGCCCTAGGCATATGACAAGTAGCAACCTAAAACAGCAGATGCCTATCCAAACTAGCATATGTACGTCGGTTGAAGCGCAATAAGTGGCTCAAGCCCCAAATAGTCACAAAGTTGCACGCCTCGTGCGCGACGGCATCAGTGCATGACTGCACGACCCCCTCGCGCCCACACACCTATCATGTATATGAAAATGCTAAAGAAAATTCTTTTTATATATATATATATATAATAACTCCTAAGGTTCCTTTTTTTTTTTTGACTTCAAAAGTTTAATAAAGGTTGAGCTTTTTACCAATTGATTGATGGAGAAAGAGATCAATAATATAATTGCTCTAAGGTCTAACCATTAGATGATTTTTTTTCCTTATTTGCATATTTATTATCTTTTTTAAGACAAATGATGTATACTTCCCTCTTTTGATTTCAAAATAATTACAAACTTTGTAGATGTAAAAGCAGCAGTAGTAGTAATAATAGTAATAATAATAGTAGTAGTAATAATAATAATAATAATAATAATAATAATAATAATAATAATAACAATAATAATAATAATAGAAAGAAATCAACAATCATTTCCGAAAATGGCAACAAATCAACAAAAAGAGAAACAAATCAATAATAGTAGTAGTAATATCAAGTACTCCGTATGATTCCATTAATTACTCCAATATGCTACCGATCAAGAGTGAAAAGAACATAAATGGCAACAAATCAACAATTCATGGAGACTAATAGTCTAATATGGAAAAATCGTATTTAATTTAATTTCCATGTCATAAAAAATATGGAAAAAAAAACGTACAAGGATGATGAGAATCGATTTAAAATTAAAAAGAAATAAATGTCGCCAAATTATTATGAGGATTTCACTAAACAAAAATTTATAGACGACAAACATGAGCATATGCACATCTCATAAAAAAAAAAAAATTATGGAATTTACACATACAGATCATCCCATTATTCAACAACTTAATTTGCTGAAATTAGTCATGCACGTAATCCAATCGAACCGTTCAATAATCTGCATGTGCTCAATTGTAAACAGAAGCGAACTGCATAACCTTAAACCAATTCTACTAAAAACTTCCACTAATTATAGATTTTTAATAGAATCTTCCATTGCCTTGGCCATACGCTGTAACCCCACTTCATATTTCTTCACCAAGTCCTCAAATATCACCCCTTCAACTGGATCAACGGTGAAAGTCCACTCAATCACGCACCCTTCATCTCCTTGATCATCACCTCCTTGGCTAATCCTGACCGATGAAACATATGAAGTGAACCCAATGTTTGAGTCAACTATCTCGTAACTTAAGCTCCTGTTGATTTCATCAACGGCTATCAACCTTTCCTTGGACCAGCTAACCACCTCTACACTGTCGATCATTGGCTCGCAACCTTTTGTTGGTGGGATTGAAAAGCCGAGGCAGAATCTGATACAACCAACCTCACCATTAGTGCCATGGATACCGTAGGAATTGGAAAGGCTAGGGAAGTACTTGTGAATGTTGAAAAAATCCTTGAAAAATGGCCAGATTTGGTGTGGTTTAGTGCTTGGTAGGGTCGTAGACACCTTGCCTTCCCAGTTTTTTTCCATTGTTTGAAGAAAATGCGTTATACTATTTCATGCCCTTACTTTAATTTATATACAATGAGTGACTCACCCCATATTGTATTAGATAAATGTCTTTTTAGTGATATAAATATATTATGGATATTTGTAAAATTTTATTTTTATGTATGAGATCATAATATCTATATATGATATATATTTTTTTATATATATCTTCTATATTTCTATATTTGATATAAAAATACAAATATATAGTATAACAATAATTATATCTAATATAATAATATTTATATCTGATATCTTAATATCTAATATAATTTATATATGATATGAATTAGAAAAACTTTTTTTTCATCCTATGAAAGTATATTTTGATTACACAAGATCATTACATTATAAGAGCTCGTTTAACTTTTTGGATGCTCCATCAGCTTTCCTAATTTATGTTATAAACTTATAGAACATCATCCATGACGCCATTACTCCATATCACCAAGAAAAATGATAAACAAGCCTTTAGAATTCTAGAAACTTCCTTATTTTGTAAAAAAAAAAAAAAAATTTCAAATGAGCATTAAGTATTATGTGAACTTCTATTAAGTACAAGATGACTATTTCCTCTTAAACTCCTCTATATGAACTTTTTTGGATTAGTCCTATATAAACATATCAATCCAATGCTGTTTAGACATTAATCTATGACGATTATTATGCCACTTTTTTTTTTTCTTTTATTCTTTTATAGATTAGTCTAATGGGTGACTACCTTATAACTTGAGATTGCAGTTTCAAATCTTATCACTAGTGTTTTTCAAAGTCAAGTCAACGTAGAATGTTTCAATCTATTAGAATCATGGTTATCAAAGAAAATAATTACTATATTGCCATCTTTTGATTTGGTTTGGCAATTAAAAACCTTCTCTAATTACTTTCCATGTTAATAGCTTTTTTTGTTTACATCAGGACTAAGGGAGTGCAAGATAAACGTAACTGTTAACCATTTATAACCGGTTCATATTAACGATTATTTTATCAAACCGTTAAGAATTAACAATTACGGTAACGATATTGAAATTTTTGTAACGGTTAACTGTCGGTTAACCGATTTAAAAAAAACTAAACCTAAAAGGCTAAAACATGAATGAATGTCACAAGTTTTTTATGCATGATCAAACCTTGTGTAAAGATATGTTATTACTGTTGTAGAAGACCCAAATAAGCTAAGGAATTATACAAGTAGTTTCACAATATTAGGTGTACAAGTGCATAAAAATGAATTGAAACGGTTAGCAATTAAAAATTAAACGTATCGTTAAATACCAGATAACCGTTTATTGGTTACTGTTATTTAAAGGTACGATTATGGTTAGTCTTTTCCATTAATTGTTATAACGGTTAATCGTACCGTTAGGGATTAACGGTAGGGTTTAACGTTTATGGACATCCCTACCTAAAGACCCCAAACACGTATTTAGGATCAAATTGTAGAAATTTTAGAAATGGTCATAATTGATATTTTATGTCAAACTATATGGTTCGAATAACTCTTTGGCCTAATCTAATCCTATTAAACTAGGGTAAAAATTTAACTAAAGTAATTTTATGACCGAGTTCAAAAAGGTCTGAAATGACGAAATTCTAAAGGTTAAAAAACACCGATTTCAAGTAGTTTCAATATATTTTTAAAAATTTAAATAATTTCCATGGGTGTCACCTAAGGTAATTTAAATAGGTTTAAAACAAACATTTTATATATCTTGGACCTCCAATGGCTTCAAAATCATATTTAGAATCCAATTTTGTGTATATTAGAAACGGTTGTAATTGTTGTTTCAAGTCAAATCATATAGTTCCAATAATTCCTGCGTGCTAATACAAGCCTGTTAAAATTAAGGCAAAATTATAATGGAGTTATGCGAGTGAATTCAAAAATGTCCGAAATGATGAAATTTTGAAGGTAATCTTTACAAATTTTCAAAAATAAAATAAATTTCAATGGGAGTCCATTAGGGTAATATTGATAGGCTTCGGACAACATTTTATTTATATTGGACCTCCAAAGGACCCAAACACGTATTTTGGATCATACTGTACGTAAATTATAAAATTGATATAATAGATATTTCAAGTCAAATTAAAAGATTCTAATGATTTCTATAGCCTAATTTAATCCTGTTAAAGTTAGGGTAAAAATTTAAAGGAATTCTACGACCAAGTTTAAAAATGTCCGAAATGACGAAATTTTAAAGGTTATTATACCTTGTTTTCAGGTAATTTTGATACATTTTTAAAAATTAAAATAATTTCAGTGGGTGTCTCATATAGTCCTTTAAAGAGGTTTAGAGCAAACAATTTAATGTTCTAGAAATCTAAAGACTTCAAAAGGGTATTTAGAATGGTTCCAGTTATAGGTATATTAAAAACGGTTCTAATTGATATTTCAAGTCAAATTAGATGGTTTTAATGACTTATAATAGCTAATATGACTCTGTTATAACTTGGATAAAATTTAAAGGAATTCCACGATCGACTCAGTGGGTGTCGAAAATGACGTAATTTTGAAGATTATAAACTGATTTATGGAAATATTTAAAAATTTTCAAAAATAATAAAAAATTTTAGTGGACTTCCCTAGGGTAATATTAATAGGTTTCGAATAAATATTTTATTTATATTAGACCTCTAGAGGCCCCAACACATATTATGAATCCAATTGTACGTAAATTATTAATTGTTGTAATAAATATTTCAAGTCAAATTAGATGGTTACTATTGTGGCCTAATTTAATTCTGACAAAGCTAGGAAGAAATCTACATGATTTCTATTATTGAGTTTTAAAACGTCTGAAATGACGAAATTTTGAAGGTTATAATAGATCGGTTTTAGGTAACTCCAATAGATTTTAAATAAATTAAATAACTTCAATGGGTGTTCCCTATGGTTCTTTAAAGAAGTTTAGAACAAACAATTCATAATTTTTAGAAATCTAAAGGCTACATAAGGGTATTTAGAATCTAATAATAGGTATATTAGAAACGAATCTGATTTGTAATTCAAATCAAATTAGATGGTTCTAATGATTTCTACGAGCTAATATGAATCTGTTATAACTTAGGTAAAAATTTTAAAGAAATTCTACGACCGACTTATAGAACATCTTAAATAACGTAATTTTGAATAATATAATACATCGATTCTAGAAAGTCTTGAAAATTTTCAAAAATAAAATTAATTAAAGTGGGAGTCCCTTGGGGTTATATAAAGAGATTTCGGACAAACATTTAATTATGTTGGAACTCCAAAGGCCCCAAACTCGTATTTTAGATCCAATTGTACTTAAATTATAAATTATTATAATAGATATTCCAAGTAAATTTAGATGGTTTTAATGACTCATGTGGTCTAATTTAATTCTATTGAAGATAGAATAAAAATTTAAAAAAGTTCTACGACTGAGTTTTAAAACGTCAAAAATGACGAAATTATGAAAGTTATAATATACTAATTTCGGGTAATTCCGGTAGATTTTCAAAAGTTGAAATAATTTTAATAGGAGTCACCTCTGATCATTTAAAGAGGTTTAGAATAAACAATTTATTTATCCTAGACCCCCAAAGGATACAAAAAGGTACTTAGAATCCAATTGTAGATATATTAAAAATATTGTATTTGATGTTTCAAGTCAAATTAGATGATTCTAATGACTCCAGTTGACTAATATGACCTTGTTATAACTTGGATAAAAATATAAAGAAATTCTGCGATCGACTTCAAAAATATCATAACTGACATAATTTTAAATATAATACATCGATTTCTAATTATTTTTGAAAATTTTCATAAATAAAAATAATTTCAATGGGAGTCTCCTAGGGTCATATAAGGAGGTATCTGACAAACATTTTATTTATCTTGAACCTCCAAAGAACCCAAACATCTATTTTGGATTTAATTGTACGTAAATTATAAACTGTTGTAATAGATGTTTCAAATCAAATTGAATGGTTCTAATGACTCATGTGACCTAATTTGATCATGTTAAAGCTAAGGTAAATTTTTAAAAAAATTCTACAACCGAGTTTAAAAACGTCCAAAATGACTAAATTTCAAAGATTTTGGTTAATTTCGATAGATTTTCAACAATTGAAATAATTTAAGTGGGTATCCCCTATGATAATTTAATAAAGTTCAAAGAAAACAATTTATTTATCATATACCTTCAAAGGCTTCAAAAACATTTTTGAATCCAATTGTAAGTATATTAGAAACGGTTGTAATTGATGTTACACATTTCTGGTAATTCTTGAAAATTTTAAAAAATAAATCAGTGCGAGTTCCCTTGGGTCATATAAATAGGTTTCAAACAAACATTTTATTTATCTTGGATCGCCATGCAAACATGTAGTTTAGATCCAATTGTACGTAAATTTTTAACGGTTGTAATAGATATTTCAAGTCAAATTAGATGGTTCTAATTACTTCTATGACCTAATTTATTATGTTAAAGCTAGGGTAAAAATTTAAAGGAGTTCTTTCACCGAGTTTAAAAACTTCCTAAATGTTATATTACACTAATTTTGGGTAATTTTGATAGATTATCAAAAATTGAAATAATTTTATTAGGTGTCCCCTGTGGTACTGTAAACTTAGAACAAACAATTTATTATTCTAGAAATCTAAAAGCTTTAAGAAGTTATTTAGAATCCAATTAAGGTATATTAGAAAAGGGTATAATTAATGTTACAAGTCAAATTAGATGGATGTAATGACTTTTGCGGCCTAATAAGACTTTATTATAACTTGGGTAAAAATTTAAAGGAATTCCGTGACCGATTTCTAAAACATCCGAATTGATGAAATATTGAATAGTATAATACATCGATTTCTAGTTATTCTTGAAAATTTTCAAAATTAAAAAATAATTAATTTGGGATTCCCCTAGGGTCATTTAAAAATATTTTGGACAAACATTTTATTTATGTTGGAATTTCAAGGGCTCCAAACACGTATTTTAGATTCAATTGTACTAAATTATAAACAATTGTAATAGATGTTTCAAGTAAATGTAGATGGTTCAAATAACTTTTGTGGCCTAATTTAATCCTTTTAAAGATAGGGTAAAATTAAAAGGAGTTCTACAATCGAATTTAAAAACGTCATGACTAAATTTTTAAGGTTATAATATACCAATTTTGGGTAATTCTGGTATATTTTTAAAATTTGAAATAATTCCAATAGGAGTCCCCTCTAGTAATTTAAAGAGGTTTAGAATGAACAATTTATTTATCTTATACTTTCATAGGATTCAAAAAAGGTACTTATAATCCAATTGTAGGTATATTTAAAAAAGGTTGTATTTGATGTTTCAAATCAAATTAGATGGTTCTAATAACTCCAGTGGGCTAATATAATAAGACCTTGTTATAACTTGGGTAAAAATTTAAAGTAATTATGCGACCAACTTTAAAAACATCTAAACTAACGTAATTTAAACTATTACAACACATATTTCTAATAATTTTTGAAAATTTTCAAAAATAAAAATAATTTTAGTGGGATTTTCCTAAGGTCATATAAAGAGGTTTCTAACAAACATTTTATTTATCTTGGACCTTCAAAGAACGCAAACACCTATTTTGGATTCAACTGTAACACCCCGGTAATTCCCATTTTCCGAAAACTAAACCTTTAGGAAACTACCGGTGTGCTACCGCCACGTGTTCAAACGTTAAGGCTATAAAACAGAGTTTTGTAGCGGAAAACCAAAAGACTTTTGAAATAACATTAAACGTAAATCAACTCCTGATGTAACAAACTGGAACCTCTACGGCCCTTACTGTAATGTACCAAATAACGTTTACCTCTATTTCAAATCCAACAATTTAAAACCAAATCAAACCAACACAATTTATTCTGAAATCTAAATTAAATTAACGTTCCTCTCCAACCCGCCCATGCATTAATGCTCGTTTAGATACCTGTTAATAATCTGCTCCCCAATAATACAAATGTAAGTATTGGATCATTACAGTGTCATTTATAGGCGAAAGTCATGACCAAAAACACACAAGGCACGTAATCAGTAAGCTAAGTACATACAAATTACAAGGTACACAGTTGAACTGATAATTAAATAACTATAAAAATGTAAGAACGTATCACGCAACATTTTACTCAATTAACACGATAAATTGATTAATGACTTGGATTAAGCAATAGACTAGGTTGTCTCCCCCATGTCCTGATTTGGACATCAAATACTTAAATAACCCATGCACTCCCGTTGGAGAGCATTAAAATACAGTATAAAAATCCAGATGGTAAACGAGCGCAACTCCGTTACCATAGCTAGATGAGATCTCAACTAACACCAATTTTAAGTTTAAAACTTTATAAAAGAGAGACTCGTAGATCACACGGCCTCCAACAAAAGCCACGGATAATACCCCGTGAACTCCAACCCCTGATTGTCAATACTCTAGACGTGCACTAGCCTAGAGTTTTATTGCCTATCCTCTTTCTCTTTAAGTGATTTACTGTTTAAACTCAATAAACACAATCACTGCAACACACATATGCAAGCATTACAGTTATTCAATCTATCTCTGCTATACTGTAATTTTTAACTTTTTAATTTCAATCTCAACTAATAAAACTATTGAACTAAGTCAACTACCTCGTCATTAAGACTCATAAAACACACCTTTACTCCACTCATACTATCAGTAATGAAGGAGTAATAATAAATAACCTCATGAATTAATTAACAATTAATACCAATTGATAAATCACAGTTTCTCACAAATAATACCAAAACATGCCTCTAATATAAAGAACATGAATTCTTCCAAATGGATAACCAAACAATCTCATTCAAAGGGTTCCCTAAACATGATACTAAGTTTATGTTTCTCCCTAAATCATGCTCCTAATTAAAAGTAACGTTTTTTGTAATTTGTGCGTACCTGAAGTAAAATACACGGGTATCCACTTTCTCTATTTTTAAGGACCTTTTTTCAAATTGTTCTCCTACACCAAATAATTCAACTAAATCAACATACCAACAATTTTATAGCAACCATACTAAATTTTTCTAAGACCTTAAAATCATCCCAAATACTTCCCAAAATCACAAGTTAGTAGTTTACAAGAATTGCTACAATATTAACTGCAAGTTGATTGGAATACATGTCCAAGCCCATAATCCTACTTCAAAACTACATAATTTTATGCACTACCACTGTACCACATGATTCTAGGTAGTAAACTAATGAGCCTCCAACACCAAAGCACGACTTTGAGCAATAACAACAACACTAACATAGCTAAACATAATATAATTATTGATCCTCCTTGTATAATATCCACTAAATTACGAATCTCAAAAGTACTAGCAATTACTAAGTACAATCCCCAAAGAAATAACCAACACTTTTTATAACTAAAAATCCTATCTACTCAACCACTTAGGCCAATGCATCTCTTATCATCCTACCCAAAAAAAAACATGAATCACCATCTAATCATCCAACCAGTTAATCACTATTTACATCAAATACTCCATCAAGAATTCAACCCATTAAATTACAACCCAAAACAACAACAATCATAACCCAAACAATCACAAGAACCAACACCATTTCATGATTTCATAACACCCAATACATAAGAATTGATAGCGTGGGTTTGTGACCCAAGTAGAACAAAAAAAAAATACAGTGATGGAACATTGGGGATTATTAAATGCGGGCTACGAATGTCGCGCAGCTATGGATGAGTAATTAGAGGGGTCGGGTAGCAGTCCAAGGAATTACCCAATTCAAAACAATCAAAACCCAAAACAAAACAACCATAAATCACAACCCAAACAATATAAACAAACACAATTATATAATTTAATCCCACATGCATATAAATACATAAAATCAAGAGAAACAAAGTGAAAAAGAGAAGGAAGAGGGAGGGGGAAGAGGGTTGTGGTCTGCTCATCGTCAGGGCGAGGCGAGGAGGGGTGGCACGACATATCAGAGGGTAGCAAGCACGACAGGGCTGGTTCCACGGGGTTGGGGTTTTGTGCAGGAGAGAGGGAACTTCACGGGGGGAAAGGGGTTTTTTTTCTTTTGGTTTTTGTTCTCTACGGGGTGGGGTTTCTTTGATTTTTTTTTTTAACTTTGTGCTTTCTTTTGTGGGGGTTTCACGGGGTAGGGGATTATATATGGGTAGGTTTATTTTATTTTTTTTTAGTATTTAGGTGTTTTGTAAAGTGGGGTTTTGTGAGAGAGTTTAGGTTTAGGGAGACTTTAAGTAAGATAGAGTTTTGGGTAGTGTAAAATTTGAGTAGGATAGAATTTTCGTAGTTTAGGCTTAGCGGGTTACATAGGAAAATAAATAAATAATAACAAAATAATTGTAGAATTTTGGGGGATTACATCAATTGTACGTAAATATAAATTGTTGTAATATATGTTTCAAGTCAAATTTAATTGTTCTAATGACTCCTGTGACTTAATTTGATCATGTTAAAGCTAGGGTAAATTTTTACAGGAGTTTTACGACTGAGTTTAAAAACGTTCGAAATGACTAAATTACATAGATTTCGGGTAATCCTGGTAAATTTTCAAAAATTAAAATAATTTAAGTGGGTGTCACATGTGGTCATTTAAGAAGGTTTAGAATAAATAATTTATTTATCCGAGACTTCCAAAGGCATCAAAAACGTCTTTTGAAGATTATAATACGCTAATTTTTGGAAATCTTTAAAAATTTTCAAAAATAATTTCAGTTGAAGTCTTCTAGGGTAATATTAATACTTTTCAAACAAACATTTTATTTATTATGTTGGACCTCCAAAGGCCCCAAATATGTACACTGAATCCAAATGTACGTAAATTATAAACTGTTGTAATAGATATTTCAAATCAAATTAAATAATTATAATGACTTATATGGCCTAATTTAATCCTGTTAAAGCTAGGTTAAATATCTAAAGGAGTTCCAAGACCGAGTTTAAAAACGTCCGAAACGACGAAATTTTGAAGGTTATAGTACACCGAATTATGGTAATTTTGGTATATTATTAAAAATTGAAATAATTTTAGTGGGTGTCCCATGTGGTTTATTAAAGAGTTTTAGAACAAACAATTTATTATTCTAGAAATCTAAAAGCATCATAAAGGTATTTGGAATCCAATTATAGGTATATTAAAAACGGTATTAATTGATATTTCAAGTGAAATTAGATGGTTTCAATGACTTTAGCGGGCCACTATGACTCTATTATAACTTGGTTAAAAAATTAAAATAATTATGCGATCGACTTCTAAAACTTATGAAATGACAATTTTTTAATAAAATAATACATCGATTTCTGGTAATTTTTGAAAAATTTAAAAAATAAAAAAATTAAAGTGGGAGTCCCCTAGGGCCATATAAAGAGATTTAAGGCAAACATTTTATTTATGTTGGACCTCCAAAAGCACCAAATACATATTTTAGATACAATTGTACGTAAATTATAAACTATTATAATAGATGTTTCAAGTAAATTTAGATGATTCTAATTACTCATGTGCCCTAATTTGCTTCTTTTTAAAATAGTATAAAAATTAAAAATAGTTCTACGACCGAGTTTTAAAACGTCCAAATTGACGAAATTTTGAAGGTTATATTACACCGATTTCGGCTAATTCATGTAGATTTTAAAAAAAATTTAGAAAGAGTCCCCTCTACTCATTTAAAGAGGTTTAGAATAAACAATTTATTTATCTTATAATTCCAAAGGATTAGAAAAGGTAGTTAAAATCCAATTCTAGGTATATTAGAATTTATTTGTTGTTTCAATTCAAATTAGAGTGTTCTAATGACTCCAGTGGGCTTATATGACCTCGTTATAATTTGGGTAAAAATTTAAAGGAATCTTGCGACCGATTTCAAAAACATCTAAACCGACGTAGTTTTAAAGATTACACCGATTTTTGAAAATTTTCAAAAATAAAAATAATTTCAATGGAAGTCTTCTAGCACCATATAAAGAGGTCTCGAATAAACATTTTATTTATCTTGGTCCCCCAAAGGCCCCAAACACCTATTTTTTTTATCAAATTGTACGTAAATTATAAATTGTTGTATAGATGTTTCCTGTCAAATTAAATGGTTTTAATGACTCCTTTGACCTAATTTGATCATTTTAAAGCTGGGGTAAATTTTTAAAGGAGTTATACGATCAAGTTTAAAAACGTTCGAAATGACTAAATTACATAAATTACGGGTAATTCCGGTATATTTTCAAAAATAGAAATAATTTAAGTGGGTGTCACATATGGTCATTTAAAAAGGTTTAGAACAAACCAATTATTTATCTTGAACCTCCAAAAGCTTCAAAAACGTCTTTAGAATTCAATTGTAGGTATATTAAAAAATGGTTATAATTAATGTTTCAAATCTAATTAGATGGTCCTAATGACTCATGTGGGCTAATATAACCCTGAAAAACTTGGGTAAAAATTTTAAGAAATTATGCGACTGACTTCAAAAATTCAAAAACATAAAAAATAACGTAATTTTGAAGATTATAATACACCAATTTATGATAGTTTTTGAAAATTTTCAAAAAATAAAAATAATTACATTGGAAGTTCTTTAAGGTCATATGAAGTGGTTTTGGACAAATATTTATTTATCTTGGATCTCCAAAGGCCTCAAACACGTAGTTTGGATCCAATTGTTCATAAATTATAAACAGTCGTAAAAGATGTTTCAAATCAAATTAGATGGTTCGAATGACTCATGTTGCCTAATTTGATCCTTTTAAAGCAAGAGTAAAAAATTAAAGAAGTTCTACAAACGAGTTTAAAATCGTCTAAAATGACAAAATTTTGAAGATTATACATCAATTTTGGGTAATTCGGGTAGATTTTAAAAATTGAAATAATTTTAGTGGGTGTTCCTTGTGGTAATTTAAAGAGGTTTAGGACAAATAATTTATTTAACTTACACCTCCAAATGATTTAAAAAGGTATTTAGAATCCAACTATATGTATATTACAAACAGTTGTAATTGATATTTCAAGTCAAATTAAATGTATCTAATTACTCATGTGGGCTAATATGACCATGTTAAAATTTGGGTAAAAGCTTTAAAAAATTTCACGATTTACTTCAAAAAATAAAAAAATGACATATTTTTGAAGATTATAATACACCAATTTCTAGTATTTATTGAAAACTTTCAACAAAAAGTAATTTCAGTGGAAGTTCCTTAGGGTCATATAAAAAGGTTTCAGACAAATGTTTCATTTATCTTGGACCTCCAATGACCCTAAACACGTATTTTAGATCCAATTGTACATAAATTATAAACTGTTGTAATAGATGTTTCAAGTCAAATTAGATGGTCCCATTGACTCGTGTGGCTTAATTTGATCCTGTTAAAGTTAGGGTAAAAATTTAGATGAGTTCTACATCTGATTTTAAAAATGTTTTAAATAACAAAATTTTGAAGGTTATACACCGATTTCAGGTGATTTCGGTAGATTTTTAAAAATTGAAATAATTTCAGTGGATGTCTCATTTGTTCATTGAACAAACAATTTATTATACCTAGATCTCCAAAGACTTCAAAAATGTATTTAAAACGCAATGTAGGTATATTAGAAATCGTTGTAACTGATGTATAAAGACAAATTAGATGGTTCTAATGACTATGCAGGATAATATGACCCTGTTATAATTTGGGTAAAAATTTAAATGAGTTTCACGACTGACTTCAAAAAATTTGAACTGATGTAATTTTGAAGATAACACAACGATTTCTGGTAATTCTTGAAAATTTTCAAAAAATAAAAATAATTTAAGTGGGAGTTCCCTATGGTCATGTAAAGAAGTTTCGAATAACCATTTTATTTATGTTTGACCTTCAAAGGCCCTAAACACGTTTTTTGGATCCAATTATATTTAAATTATAAACCTTTGTAATAGATGTTTCAAGTCATATTAGATAAATCTAATAAGTCATGTGGCCTAATTTTATCTTGTTAAATCTGGGGTAAAATTTAAAGGAGTTCTAGGATCGAGTTTAAAAACTTTCGAAATAAGGAAATTTCGAAGGTATAATACACTGATCTCAGATAATTTTTGTAGATTTTCAAAATTTTAAATATTTGCATTAGGTGTCTCCTGTGGTCATTTAAAAAAGTTTAGAGCATATAATTTATTATTCCTAGACCTGTAAAGGTTTCAAAATGGTATTTAAATTTCAAAAAGGTTTCAAAAATTTTGAAGGTTTATACATCAATTTCGGGGAATTTCGGTAGATTATCAAAAATTGAAATAATTTAGTGGGTGTCGCCTGTGGTCCTTTAAAATGGTCAGAACAAACAATTTATTATACTAGAAATCTAAAGGCTTCAATAAAGGTATTTAAAATACAGTTATAGGTATATTAGAAACGGTTCTGATTGATATTTCAAGTCAAATTAGATGTTTCTAATGACTTCTGCGGGCTAATATAACTTTATTATAACTTATATAAATATTTAAAGGAATTCCACGAGACTTCTAAAACATCTAAAATGACGTAATTTTCAAGAATACAATACACCAATTTCTAGTAATTCTTGAAAATTTTCAATAATAAAAATAATTTAAGTGGGAGTCCTCGAGGGTCATATAATGAGATTTTGGACAAACAATTTATTTATGTTGGACCTTCAAAGGCCCCAAACACGTATTTTGGATCCAAATTGAACGTAAATTATAAATTATTGTAATAGATTTTTCAAATAAATTTAGATGGTTCTAATGACTCATGTGGCCTAATTTAATCATTTTGAGGATAGGGTAAAAATTAAAAGGAGTTTTAGGACTGAGTGTAAAAATGTCAAAAATGATGAAAATTTGAAGGTTATAAACCGATTTTGAGTAATTTCGGTAGATTTTCAAAAATTGAAATAATTTTAGTAGGAGTCTCCTCTGGTCATTTAAAGAGCTTTAGAATAAAAAAATTTATTTATCCAAGACCATCAAATGATTCAAAAATGTACTTAGAATCCAATTGTAGGTATATTAGAAACGGTTGTATTTGATATTTAAAGTCAAATTAGATGGTTATAATGAATCCAATGGGCTAATATGACCTTGTTATCGATTTCTGATAATTCTTGAAAATTTTCAAATATATAAATAATTTTAGTTGGAGTATCCTAGGGTCATATAAAGGGGTCCTGGACAAAAGTTCTATTTATCTTGGACCTCAAAAGGCCCTAATCTTATTTTGGATCCAATTGTACGTAAACTACAAATATTTTTAATAGATGTTTCAAGTCAAATTAGATGGTTCTAATGACTCACGAGGCCTAATTTGATCATGCTAAAGATAGGGTAAAAATTTAAAGGAGTTTTACAATTGATTTAAAAGTCCGAAACGACGAAATTTCAAAGGTTTAATTCACCGATTTCAGGTAATTTCTATAGATTTTCATAATTTTAAATAATTCCAGTGGATATCCATTGTGGTCATTTAAAGAGGTTTAGAACAAATAATTTAATATTCCTAAACATTCAAAGGTTTCAAAAAGGTATTTAGAATCTAATTATAGGTATATTAGAAATGGTTGTAATTGATGTTTCAAGTCAAATTAGATGGTTATAAATATATAATGACTCATGCGGGCTAATATGACCATGTGATAAATTAGGTAAAAATTTAAAGGATTTCCGCAACCGATTTCATAAACTTATGAAAATGTTGTAATTTTGAGGATTGTAATACATCGATTTTCTGGTAATTCTTGAAAATTTTCAAAAATAAAAATAATTTAAGTAGGAGTTCCCTAAGGGCATATAAAAAAGTTTCAGACAAACGTTTTATTTATGTTGGATCTCCAAAGGCCCCAAACACATATTTTGGATCCAATAGTACGTAAATTATAGACTGTGGTTATAGATGTTTCAAGTCAAATTATATGGTTCTAAATTTCTAATAACTCCTGTGGCCTAATTTGATTATGTTAAAGTTAGGGTTAAAATTTTAAAGAGCTATACGACTGAGTTTAAAAACGTCCGAAATAACGAAATTTTAAAGGTTTTATTAATACACCGATTTCGTGTAATTTCGGTAGAATTTTAAAGAGGCTTAGAACAAACAATTTCTTTATCCTAGACTTTCATAGGCTTCAAAAACGTTTTTAGAATCCAATTATAATATATTAGAAACGGTTGTAATTGATGTTTCAAGTAAAATTAGATTGTTCAAATGACTCATGCGGGCAAATATGACCATGTTAAAACTTAGGTAAAAATTTAAAGGAATTTTGCGACCGACTTTATAAACATAAAAAATAACGTAATTTTGAAGATTAGTACACCAATTTCTGGTAATTAACTTTGAGTTCCAATAGGTTACATAAAGATGTTTCAGACAAACGTTTTATTTATCTTGGATCACCATAGGCCCCAATACGGTTATCGAACGCCTAACTTTAATGGTTAGCAGCTACGGTAATTAAATTTTTGTAACGGTTAACCGTCATTTAACCGATATAATTATTTTAAAAAAAACTAAACCTAAAAGGCTAAAACATTAATAAATGTCACAAGTTTTTTTTATACATGATCAAATCTTGTGTAAATATGTGTTATTATTATTGTAAAAGATCCAAATGAGCTAAGGAATTATACTAGTAGTTTTACAATATTAGATGTATAAGTGCATAAAAATTGAATGAAATGGTTAGCGGTTAACCGTTAGTAGTACCGTTAAATACCGGTTAGCCGTTTAGTAGTTACCGTTATTTAACGGTACAATTACAGTTAGATTTTTTCAATTACCGTTATAACTGTTAACTGTATTGTTAAGGTTTAACGATAAGATTAACCATTTATGAACACCCCTAAATTCATGAACTTAATCCTTTAAGACGAGGGGATTAGCATGGCCACGTGTTGGCCCAAAAAGTTAATGGTTAATTACTATAGATGAAATTGACCTATTGTACTATAGATTCAGTACGATAAGTTGATTCTTGATTGCCTCAGTTTCATTTGACTATTAAAGTGTACAACAAATGAAGAAGCTTCTAGAATTAATGAATTATGTTGCCTTTTGTCTCATCCATGAAATATTGATAAAATTTGGTGTATATCAGTCAAGTCTGAGCCTACTCAAAGTAATTATAAAAAAGCTCTAGGATTTAGAGAATTTTTTTGGTTGTAAACTAGCTTCTACAATAATATCAAGTTCTACGTTTTATACAATTGATAAACATTTCTATCTGCAAGATGATTAACATTGACGATATGAACAACAAAGATGTTACCATAAATCATTAATTTTCCAAAAAGTTGATATTAGAAGCTTGATATTCTATGGTAAACTACATATTAAACACTTTAAGAAACATTTATAAATCTTATATACTTTGTATGTGATCTATTTGAAGGATTACTTTATACTCCATACTCTATTTTTCCGAGCCTATTACTCCCTCAATCCCTAAAAAACGAGTAACAACTAACATAATCCGCCAATAAAGGCTAGGAATGGGTTCTATGTGTTGCCAAGAAAAAAACCTAACATAAGGGTCCAAAACTCCAAATTGCAAGCTCATTTGAAGGAAGAGGGCACAAATGTAAATACAACCTTGTGAAACTTATCTCTCGCTTCACTCTTTGGCCTTCCTCTTCAAACAATCGTGAAAATTAAAATTATAAAATAATTGAAAAATATACCCCCAAATCTCCAATTTTATTTACCCCTTACTTTTTCCTTCTTTCATTCAGATCTTCAAAATCCATTCGCCTCAATCCTCTTTTTTCGTGCGAAACCCTAATTTCTGCCTCCGATCGCCGCGATTCGCCCGGAAATTCTTTGAAAATTTTGAAGAATTGGAGTTTATAGGGTTTGGAGAAGAAAGAGATTCAGGAATATTGATTGATATGAGATTGGATGGATGATGAACGATGCCGGAGCTGCGTAGTGGAGCGCGCGGAGGCCGAGCATCATCAAGAAATCCTACACCTAACAACAACAATCAGCAGGAGGAGATCGACGGCCAGAAGCTGACCGTCGCAGGTAGGACACGTGGACGGCGAGGAGGTGGTGTAGCAGCCAGAGGTCGAGGTAGAGGGAGGAGGAATACGAGGCAGGCGGCTGCGTTTGGTGACGGTGCTGAGGTTGATGAGAAGGTTGTAGAAGAGATTAAAGAAACAACGTCGTTGAAGGAGGGTAACGAAGGAGGAGGAGGTGGTTTAGGGCTTGGGTTAGGTGGTGGTGTAAGAGAAGAGGTAGGAGAGAAAGAGATGGATGAGTATGATAGTGGCGGTAATGCCGTCGGACGGAGCGGCGATAAAGGTTTGAATGATGACGACGCCTCCGCCGCTCCCCTACCCGAAAAGGTTTACCTCTATTCTTGATTATTGAATTGGTTTTTGTGTTTGTTTAACTGATGCGTCACTCGATGTTATAATGCGTTGTTTATGTTATTCTTGATGAAATTTTAAAAAAATTTCCGAGCTTGATGTAGAACTGTAGAGTTTTCGCAGTTTGGGAATGTATCGGTAACTAGCTGGTGAAGTTTTGGGTTTGGTGCTGAAAACTTGGGTCGTATCCTAATTGTTTCTGCTTGATGTCAAGTTATAGAGTTTTAGTAGTTTGGGGATGTCCTTCATAGATAACGGGATCTTATCGTAATTTTATCTATATTACTACCCGTTGTGGCTCTTAAGCAATTCAAATTTTACATGTTAAGGATTGGGGAGGTACGCCAAGTAGCTAATTGCATCTAGGATGTTTTGTTATCCGAATGACTGTCATTTTTCTTTATCAGTGGATAGGATTGCAATAGAATATTCTTTTCTTACTTAAGTTTTTGTAATTTTGCCTCTTGAGGAGCAGTGTTTTTTAGAATGATCGGTTTGTGGATGGTTTATGCTGCCTGAGGAGGATATTGAACTTAAACATGTATAATACTGGTTCCTACTTAAGGGTCTTCAGTAGTTTGTTGTTTTCTTTTTGATTTTGTGATGCTTTGGTGGTGTGATTAAGACTTGTTTGGGTACAGCTAGGATTTAGCGTTGGAGCCACAGCTGATTATTTGTTTGTAATTTGAATAGGTTGCGGTGGGGGGTTCTCCACAGTACAGAGTCGATAGAAAGCTAGGGAAAGGTGGTTTTGGCCAAGTTTATGTTGGTAGACGTATTGGCGGAAACACAAGTGAGAGAAATGGTCCGGGAGCCTATGAGGTATGTCATTTACATTTCTAATTTAGGCATTGACTCGATGGTGTAAATGTTATTTTCTGTTTTCTGACGACTTTTGTCTTATTGTGCTTCAGGTAGCTCTGAAATTTGAGCATAGGAGTAGCAAAGGTTGTAATTATGGGCCTCCGTATGAGTGGCAAGTTTACAAGTGAGTTACTTCTCTTGTTACTTTCCTGTTCATGCTGATCTGATTCCCAATTTGCATTGCATGTTTGTTGAACTAATTTATGCTTTTGATATATTTTGCTTTTCTTTCTCAGCGCTCTCGGTGGAAGTCATGGAGTACCACGAGTGCATTACAAGGGTCGCACGGGGGACTATTATGTCATGGTATGTTTATGTTTATACTTGTTTCTGTTTGGAACTTACTTTTCTCTAGGTAAGGAGTGCTAATAGTAAGTTGGTGCAGGTCATGGACATGCTAGGACCAAGCCTTTGGGATGTTTGGAATAGCAATTCTCATTCGTAAGAAGTTCAAATTGGCTATTTCTCCTTTTTTTTTGGTTGACTCTGCTACTTAATAAGTTGCATGTCACTAAATATTATTAATTGCAGGATGTCAATTGAAATGGTTGCATGCATAGCGATTGAAGCAATCTCCATTTTGGAGAAAATGCACTCAAGGGGGTTAGTATTACTGTCACTCGTTCCTCATGTTTATTTCTGCTAGAAAAAGTCTTAACTATGCTGCAAGATAAAAGCAATATTAATTTCAGCTTATCTTGTTGAATTACAAAGAATTTTAATGAAATTTATTTCTAGGAGGATAACTTTTTCACCTAGGATCCCATTCAATATATCTTTCTATCTGTCTATCTATATAAATATATAGATAGAGTTTTATAGTTATTGATTGTTGAACTAGTAGAAGAAAGTTATGGTTAGTTGTGTGGTTTATTGATTTATGTAATTTTAATCAATATGCTGGATTGCTCAGTTGTTTATTTATGCCTAGCTAGTGCTCACTCTAGGATCTGGATTCATTCTTTATTTTGCAAAAAGCAAGGGATGGTAGATCAATGCATCAAAATCATCAGTTGAAATGAAATATTTTTAATAACTTTGTACAGATTATAGTATTCATGTGTGTTGAATTTGGGTGACGGTGTCTTTGGTTTGTACACAATAGAAGTTAGCTGAGCTTCTCCCCTCATGAGGCTGTTGCATTTTTAATGTATTCAGTTATTATCTTTGTAGTATTTGCTTTTCTGGCGAGTGGATTTTAGCTCATAATGTGATGAGATCTGAATTATTGTTGTGAACATATATTTTCCGCTACTTGTTCTGAAATGTTTTCACAATCTTGAGCAGTTATGTGCATGGAGATGTAAAGCCTGAGAATTTTTTACTTGGCCCCTCTGGAACTCCTGAGGAGAAGAAATTGTTTCTTGTTGACCTTGGACTAGGTTAGTTGGCTATCTATCTATGTTAATATATGTTATTTTTATTTTGTTTTGTTAAGTCTCATTCTTATCATTTTTGCAGCTACTAAATGGCGAGATAGCACAACTGGGTTGCATGTTGAGTATGATCAACGACCTGATGTTTTCAGGTCTGATTTTAGATTGTACTCATGGATTTGTTGTGTTTTTCTTTAAATCTAAATCATAAATTTAAATTGTTTGTTTTGATGATAATTGTCACTAGTTATTGATCACTTTTTGTTGCTTTAGGGGGACAGTTCGATATGCTAGTGTTCACGCTCATCTTGGAAGGACTGGAAGCCGTAGGGATGACTTGGAATCACTTGCATACACACTCATTTTTCTTCTGCGTGGCCGGCTTCCTTGGCAAGGATATCAGGTCTTTGAATACCTTCTTCTATGACTGTGCTTGGAAAGCTCTGGGATGTTGTATGTTCATTTAGTTACTTTATGGTCTAATGGGGTCATTACATTACAGGGAGAGAACAAGGGATTCCTTGTATGCAAGAAGAAAATGGCTACATCACCAGAAACGTTATGTTGTTTTTGTCCCCTGCCTTTCCGACATTTTGTTGAGTATGTGGTGAACTTAAAGTTTGATGAAGAGCCAAACTATGCAAAGTATGTTTCTCTATTTGATGGGATTGTTGGGCCTAATCCTGACATCCGGCCAATTAATACTGATGGTGCTCAGAAGGTATTATTCAATTTAGTTGACTTGATATTTAGCTGGAATTTTCCTGAAATGCAGTGATGTTCAAAGCATATTTTATATTTTTTTAGTTGGTATTCCAAGTGGGGCATAAGAGAGGGCGTTTGACAATGGAAGAGGATGATGATGAGCAACCAAAAAAGAAGATTCGAATGGGAATGCCAGCTACTCAATGGATTAGTGTTTACAATGCACGAAGGCCTATGAAGCAAAGGTAAAGGGGCTGAAAGCTACCCAACTAAAATTATTTAAATTTTTGGATTTAACTATTGCTAATGGATGTTGCCCTACCCTAGGTATCACTACAATGTTGCAGATATCAGGCTTTCTCAGCATATTGAGAAAGGTAATGAAGATGGCTTATTTATAAGCAGTGTTGCATCTTGCTCAAGTCTTTGGGCCTTGATAATGGATGCTGGCACTGGCTTTACTGCTCAAGTGTATGAACTTTCCCCTCATTTCCTTCACAAGGTTTCTTTCTTATCTGAGTACTTAATATTTTTTATTGTGAAAATATTCTGTTTGATTCTTAAATTTGCATGTTTCTGTTCTGGGTTAATGTTGAATCCTGTACATATTCTCTTAGCTCATCTTGCCTTCAATTGTAGGAATGGATAATGGAGCAGTGGGAGAAGAACTATTATATTAGTGCAATAGCTGGAGCTCAAAATGGGAGCTCATTGGTTGTCATGTCTAAGGGTAAATCCAAAACATTTGTTTTGGCTTTGCACAATGTCATTACAACTTCTTGCTCTAATATTTGCTTTTGTTTCACGTGATTTAGGTACTCAGTACTTACAACAGTCTTACAAAGTTAGTGATGCATTCCCTTTCAAGTGGATCAACAAAAAGTGGCGAGAGGGTTTTTTTGTCACTTCTATGGCTACTGCAGGGAGTAGATGGGCAGTTGTTATGTCTCGTGGTGCAGGGTTCTCTGATCAGGTATTTTAATACATCAAATTGAATTTGTTGCTAGCTAAATAATCAGAATATGTGTTGCTCATTCAGAGTTTGTGCTTGTAGGTTGTAGAGCTGGATTTTCTATATCCCAGTGAGGGTATCCACAGAAGATGGGATGCTGGTTATCGTATCACAGCCACAGCAGCAACTTTTGACCAGGCTGCTTTAGTTCTTAGTATTCCAAGAAGGAAGCCCACTGATGAAACCCAAGAAACTCTTCGTACGTCAGCATTTCCTAGTACTCATGTCAAGGTAAGCTATTTTAGAAATTGCCCTGGGGCTGCTGTCTTCCTATTACCAGATTCTGTTTTACTGGTTTTGAGCATCTGTTTTTGGTACTTATGCAGGAGAAGTGGGCCAAAAATCTGTACATTGCCTCAATCTGTTATGGAAGAACGGTCTCTTAAGCTGCTAACAATTGGTCGAATACATAACCTACTAAGAGCTATTTGAAAGATTCTGTGCACCAGGTCGTCTTAGTGGCCTCCATTATGAAAAAGTAAATTGCACATTTTGAGGTTGCTGGGCAGTTGGTGTCTCTGTGCTTGTCAAACTAATTCATAATATTTTCATGGAGTCTTATTGATGTCTGTGCACCTCATCTGCTGCAATTTATTGTTGAAGTGATGTCTATGAAATTTCATATGTGGTGGGATGGAGGCATTCTGAAGGGTTTGTATAGTCTTTAATCTTTAGTACTAGATTGGTGTGTGCACAGGTCATCTTTTGATTGTTGAGACTTTTTGAGCATTGTGAAATTAAAGATTATACAAGGGCATGTACCCTTTTATATCTTTTGATTCATTGGCAGGTGTCTTGGACTCGAGTATTTTCTGTTCTGTTTAGATGTGGCTTGCAAGAAGATGACTATTGTTTTTGTTACCAACTAGTTCTGTAAAATCTCTTGTTCCTCATTTCAGTTGTGCTATTTTTGTCATTATGCTAAGTCATCTGTCTATATCTGTTTTTCATGTAACAGCCTCTGTATTTAGCCTCTCTCAACTTCAAGGGTTTTGGCAGTTTGCCTTGGCTTTAGAGCTTTGTCACCTGTTGCCACTTGTAAGAGGTAATTGGATTTTCATCTCAAAGACTGTCCCATTTTTTTGTCGTTCAATTTTGGTAGTTGTCACCGATGCTATATTTCTTGGAAATTTCTTGGTGAATTCGGGGGCATAGAAGTTGCTTCTGTGTATGATGTCAAAGATACTGATTTGAGTTGTGGTTTTGTTAGATCTTGTGTTTGTCTTTTTAAGCAAGGAACATGTTTATTTGAAGTATCTTACTGATATTTTGTGGGTATAAAGGTACAGTTAAGGTGTTTAAATTGGGTTGTGGGTGTGGATGATTATAGGCTTTGATTCTGAAAGAGAAAGTATACTAGTACGGCTTTATAAATTATATGATTTGTTGTTGAGATTTTGCCGTTTGTTATGTTGGCTTTGACGAGTAGCAGTTGAGCAACATAACTTGTTTTTTGAAATCCAGGTTGCTATTACCATGTTTCCTCTGACAGAATCATTGCTACTACTATTCATTCAATAGAGCTGTATATCATGTATGTCCCCTATCAGTTGTGTCTTCACTAATGCAATCCCATTTCCCTCATGGGATCAAAATGACTTTGCTGGCTGGGCATCTTCTCAATCCAATTATGCTTTTAATTAGGCCGTATGGTTTCAGGGGATTCTGATATTTTTCAGCAGTTTTTGTGGCCTTGAAAATATCAGCACTGGTGAGATTTCTCACTTCCCTTTTGAAATTGAATCTTACGAAGTTTGTGTGTATCCCAGATGATTTCACGCAGTGAAACTTGTATGGTAAGGGTGCTTGCATCTTTTTTTTTTTTTTTTTTTTTTTTTTTTTACTATTTTGTGCTTGATTACTTGTCAATGAATACTGTCCGCTCATCTACTGTATTCGTGTTCATGTATCAATTGAGATTAGAGATTATGAGTCTTCCCTTAATCTTCTTGCCTTCAGAAATCAAGCGATGGCTTCTGAGTATGTCTTGCATATTAAATATTACGAAGCCAATACTGTTGCATGTATATACTTGTTGCAATCTAACTTTCGACTGGAATGTGTAGCAGTTGGTCTGTTACTAGCTTACCATTTCCCTGCCCATTCAGCATTAAGTTTGTTTAGAGGTGACCATCTCTCGCTTGCTTCCATTATGTGCTCATGGGTGGTGACTAGTGTTCACATTAGGCTATGTGCCAGACATCTAGTGTTCATATTCTAGGTCCACATCTTTTGGACGTTTATCTTTGTACATATTCGGCAGTTTGGAGACTGCCGAATTCTACTAAAAATCCTATCTCACTTGCTAGGAGTTGATTTGGTTTGTTGATTTCTTATTGTAGGTTATGTTTAATATTTTGGTGACCATATTGTGTAAATTAGGCTCATGATATACAAACTTTAATTTTGGATATATTTTCCTATATGTGTAGTTAACAGCATGAAACATGGAACATATTCTGAAAAGAGACTGTAAAATTTCAAAACAACCTTCAAATTGTTATCGTGCTCTCTTTAAATTTAATTGATCTAATTTACTTTACTTAGTCCTTTTTTAATAACATCTGCACAAAAGTATGAAATGTTACGATGTTATGTGAAATATTAGCTTTTTATTGAATATAAAGATAAGTTATTGATATGAAAATCGTTCATCTGACTATATAGAGGTGAAAGAGTTATCAAACTGCCTAGGAGTTTGTTCCCTCTTAGGATAGCTCGAGCTCATATGTAGAATTTGCATCATCTAATCAGTGGCTTTAGAGGAAAAGTCCAATGCCTTGTCATGTAATTAGTGACATGCATAAACTCTAGTCTGACTTTGAGAAATGACTCGAGAGGTGTTGATTGAAGAGCGCTATTTTACTCACTCCATGAGTCAGAACTCAAAAGTGGGGGCATTACCCCTCTTTTTAGACCCAAAATGTGATTTGATATGGGCGTAGGACCTTGTTAGGTTGGGAGGGTATCACATTTATTAGAATATAAGACATAGCCCGGACATGAGCCCAATGAAAAAATGAATCTCATGTTCGAAGAGAAAACGGCTCAGTTAACTCTAATTTTTAGTAAGAATACGAACCTTGAAACTTTGGTCTAACGATATATTTGAAATTCAAAACTTAAGGTGTTAGAAACGATTCCATTGAGATAACAAATGTGATACATGAACTATTAGGCTCCATTATTTTCGACTTATTATGTCTTTTTTTTTTTTATCATAACTTATTTAATCTGAACCTATTTTTAAAACTTATTTTATCTAAACTTATTCTTCTGACCCGAGACCTAACTTCCCTGAAAGAAGTATGTACTGACTATTATTTTCTTCTCTTTTTAAAATTGCGACTATTATTTTGTCTCAGGAGTAAAAATTTGAAAAGCAATAACGCAAATGGTAATGTTAGACTAAATGATAAAAAAATTTACAAAGGAGATGTCAATCTAACGGCACAAATTTCTTAGAAAAAAATTAATAGTCTGAAATCGATAATGAGAGAGGATAATTGCTTTTTAAAAGAACAAAGTAAATCAAAATGTAAGTACGTAAAAATATACAACTCCTTAGCAGAAGCTACTGCTAGTCTGCTACATCCTTGCTTACACAGGAGAAAAGCTAATGGTACCGAAAGTGGATAATCAATCGAATATCCACAAAATATAAATGATAGTGTTCCCTAATTATTCAGCGTTCTTAACCTCAAAAGCTAACTTACGCATACCGACCTAGCAAAGATTTAAGACTAGATCACTGCAGCAATCACTTTCTGCTCTTTCTTGTTAAGCCCTGCTTACATAATCTCCTCAAACGAACCTTCTCCTGCGCCCATAGTAATGTTATATAGGTGAACGTAATAGATGAAAAACGAGACCGAAATGAGGAACAGATAATACTACTTGCCTCGCTCTTGTCATGGCTGTACTGAATAAGAAAGATGCACCTGCAACCCCTTATATCATGCATTTTCCGTTCAATTGGGCATCATAATATATAGCTTGATCTTTTCTTTCCTTCATCAAGAAGGTTGAAGTTATAAACAGTGCCCGTAAATAGCAAACAAAATCTACAAAAATTTAAATTACCTGGAGACAGAGCATGGCATCCCCAGCCTTGACTTTGCGACATTCCCAGTTCTCTAGAGGGATCGAAAGCTCTCGCACATCATTTCTCACATTAACCCACTCATCTTCTTCGGATCCAAACCCCAAAAATCTCACAAAAACTTCCTGAATATAAAATACAGGTAACTCACTTGGCCTCTGCCTCAATAGTAAGGAAAAACAGTGCAGTTAAGATGTCCTCACAAGCAGCAGTCATCTTGTACTACTAAATTTTGTTATGTGCACCCAGGTGCATGATACACCCTCTAATACAAAAAAGTTCACATGCCCAAATACAAAGTATGTGATTAGGATGAGAGGGGTGCACCTAAAAACTAGATGCGCTCTATAAAAGCATCTAGATATTGACGTCAATACGTGAAGTAGCAAAGTGAAAGAATGTACATGAATACTTTAATACCAGCACGAAAGCATCGCACTTGGAACTGGCTTTAAACACTGGAGTTTCGAAAGACAACATTCAGACAAGTTGAATGTCACGTATTGGAATGTCTCTTATGATCTTATCCACAGTTTTTGTAAATCTGCAGGTCTAAAGACTACAGTAGGATTAAACTATGTTAGGGACAGGATATGAAGACAATGAAAAAAGAGAGGAAGAGGAGAGAAATGACATCCAAGACCAAACACCTGATTGCTAAAGACAATCCACATCTTCTGACTACAGAAGCTAATGGTTGCAAAACCCACATATCATTACACCTTTCTGTTCCAGCAGAATTATCATAAAATATGTTTACTTCTCTTCTTTCTAACCTCAACTGAAGGGCGTGATGACATAGTTTAATGCTTGACCTGTGTGAGGAATAATTGGGAGGAGTATAAAATTATGATGGCAATTGGCAGCCATCCAGGCATATTATATGAAACAATAATTCCCCTCCGTGGCTCTAGCCCCTAGTCCCAGATCACTAGGAAAGAATTTGGGAGGGGGGGAGAGAGAGGCCTCAAGAAAGAATTTGGGAGGGGGGGAGAGAGAGGCCTCAAGAAAAAGGCGTCGTTGTGAAGTAATCAAATATTATCTTGTAGATCTTGAAAAGTCTGAGAGTGAGGGGAAGGGTTGATACAACTAATGTCTTTGCTCCATATTCAGTGAGAGAGAACATCTTGGGAACTTACAGTTTCACCAGAGCTAAGAAATCTATGGGAGAGAAATCTGTCAACATCATACCTGCATTGAAAAAGAACAAGTGAAAATGGAGAGGTAACAAGAGCATATGAGTAGGATGTACAGAATTGAAAAGAATCTGAGCACTCAAATTTTCAAATTATTTTTAGTGCTCAACCCCATCTAACTATCCTTTTTTCTTTTATCTGGGGTGGTGAAAGAATCCACGATGAAGAGTAGACATTATTTAACAGCAGAAGAAAGAGATGGGAACTCGAATCAATCAAAAGAGTTGCACCAACCCAATGTTCATGACAACGTCCAATTGGACACCAAAAAGTAACAGCACAACTAAGTCATAAATCCTCAGGCCATGGTAATTTGAGAATGAGTAATGACCAAAAAAGTCTCCACAGCCATGCATGAATGATTATCTTACCCCCTCTGTAACCTTATTCATAAACTCTAGTAGTCTACTCTGCACTTACTATACAGTTTCCCAGAAGAGAAATATCCTCATACAGTTAAGAGAAATATAAGAATTTTTGGACAGCATAAACAATTGTGTAATATGAGCAGAAGCACATCTGATTTCAAAGTCAGTAAATGGTTTTATCATAAGCAACAAGTTCAAGGTCATTGGCTTCCCATAACTTTAATCCACAAATGCTAACTGCTGGGTACAAATGACATTAAATATTAAACTTTAAATGGGCTCAGACGATAGAAAATGAACAACTTAGAGTAAGATATTAATGAACACCTACACTTACCATGCTCCATCCCTTGACCTAGCCTCAAACTCTAACTCTGATAAATTTGGTAACTTCTCCCCTACTTCAAACAAAACCAGGAGTTAGGCAACAAAAGGTTTCAATTAAGGATAATGCCTTAACTTAGACATTCTATATACAAGACGCCACTGTTTTTAAGCTAGAGAGTGATGAGCTCTACAGGAATGGCGACAAGTTAGAAGTGCAAGCAACCTGAAAGTTTAAGCACAGGACTGCACAGTAAAAACAATTACGTAGCACTGGCAATCATATCTTCACCTGGAAACAAGGTCTAAATATCCCAAATAGAAGGAACCTTTGCTTCAAAGCCAAAGAATGCTAAACAAAATTGGTTGATAACTTCCACAGTTTCACTAACACCAACCAGCTAGAAAAGTGGCCACAATGTGGACAAAAAATTAAAATGGTGAAAGAAGCCATGAGGATTATTGCCAATCAGTTTTGAAGTATCATCAGATTTGCCAATAAGAAGGCATTGTCAGTTGTTAAGATTATTCACTGGAGAACAAATCAAGATTACAAGTTTAGAACAAGCAACCCATAGACAAACTATAAAGAAGCCATTCATCAAAAACCTAGACTGGTACCTTCTATTAATATAAAAACAAGGCAATTTTACGTTATTAATTGACTTGTCAGGGTAATGTCTTTCAGCTAAAGAACAATCACATCAAAGTCAACAAATTATTGAGCTTTCTTCTTTCTAGGTCGAAGTTGACCAAAAAAAAAAGTGCACAGACAAACAGAGATACATGAGAAATGCAAAAATGATTTAATCTCATAGGCTGAAGGAAAACTGTTATGGCCTAACAGATTAGCAGCAAGCTCCTATATGTTCGGAAATTCATCAAATACAACTTAAGAATTCATCAAGACTCCATATTGAAAAAGTGTACCTTTAGGCCCCTGGTTGGTTTCATTAGCCTTCTTTACGTCAGAAGCATCTGGATGAGCTGTCAAATTTTTAGAGACATCAGGTGAAGGGGTAATTTCATTCTGATTGATAGACGGAGGAGTTGCCTTAACTGGACTCCTTTTCTGCCTGTTTTGGAACCAACTTTGCACCTAAAAGACAAATGAAGCAGTGAGACAAACACAAAAAAGAAAGGGTCAAGGAACAAATGGGACGGAAAGTATAGAATATATGAGAAAGGAAGCACATCATCCCACTTCACAACAGGTTTCGCCCTTCCAGCAGAGCGACTGCATAAATGTATAAGTTTGGTTAGAGAGGTCTAAAGTCAAAGCATGCAAATCCTCCAAGCTACTTAAAAATGTAAGCAAATATGTAGGCATTGCACAACTGCAAGAATTAACCTAAAACCCTTTGCAACTTTCAAACAAAAGTCTCGGTTTGCTGATAGTTCTCCATATTCTGTAAACAAGCATTCCAGCTTCTCATTCTGTCAGCAATGACAAAGAGGTTAAACTATTTTCACAACTCCCTCTAATAAACAACAAAAGAGAATGACAAATTTCATTGTTCCCACAATAAGAGGAAGACATGCATTTTTGTTAAGATCTAAGGGATGGGGAGGGTGGATAGGAAACAAAAAAAAACTGCACATGGTAGAAATTTTGAAGCCAAAAGTTTCCATGCTGAACTGACAATTTTCCCCAATGAAATATATGCTAAACGCTAAGATTACTTACACTTTTTTTTACCAACAAAAACCACGTTTAACAGTCTGAGCTTACAAAAAGGAAAATATAAGGACAGCTAAGGGTTCTTCTATGAAGGACTGAAAGCCCGAAAAACTTTAAATCTGCCAATAAAATTATCAATAAATTTGATATTAATGAGGGATGAACCAAACATGAACTCTGAAACCATGGATTATTCTACTATCATCACTCAAATGTTCAGAACTCAGTGAAAATGTTGGCACAGTCATTCATATATGATAGATGTACTTAGTATACGTTCAAAACCAAACTCAACGTTGAGGAAGAAAAGCTGGCATCTGACGTAAATGATTCAGCATACATTATTGATTTAACTAGTTCACATTAGACAGTGACGCTTGACTAAAGTGGAAGCATAGAAACGCCTTTTTCTATGTGACTTTCCAAAGATAAATAAATCTAGCCCATACTCAAACACCTATTTCATCTCTGAAACTCCAAAAAATATTCTAGAAACATTATCACACTAAAACAACCCACTAACAAGTTCATGATGAACACAGAAGAGTTATAAACTTATAATTGATCAGTTTCCGGGCATGAAATTCCATTCATTGACATAACAAATGTGTACATCACGGACATCAAATGAGGAAGTAACAAGTAAGCCAACAAAACATATTGAAAAACTCACAATTACACTCGAAAACAAAAAGTCACCCACCCTCTAACAGCCATCTAAAAGTATCACCATATCTTACAAACGTAGATTTTTGCACATTTTCTACGACACCCATAGGGGGAATCTATACAATTATCGATTTAAAGTTGCAAAACCATGGATCAAACCTGATGTCCAATACAATTTGACATATTTTTTTGCCCTTGATATAGGCAATTCCTACACTTTAGAACATGGATCAAAACTCCAGGAAACACAAGTTCAAAAAATAGAACTAATTGCCATAGAAATCAAGCCTCAATCAGGCACAGAGCATAAACAAAACCTACACTAAGAACTAACACAAAAACACACAAAATTGAAATTCAATTTGAACCAGACGTTCCACAATCAACAAATCCAGTAAGATACAATATACTTTTCAAAGCAACTCATCCAATTTTCTACAAGACCCACACGTGTAAATTGCCTTTTCAAATGGGGAAATGACCCAGTTTCTACTCTTCCTCACACCCAAAATATTCAAGCAAACGAAATGGGTGCCCTTCATTTTATGTTACAACAATTAACAAAAAAATTACTAAAAATTAGGACGATATACTGAGAAATTTTAGGAATCAGACCAATTACTTTAGCTTGGTAAGTAAGCAAGCTGAAGAGACAAAAGATACCCTGAATTTATATGCGACAAAGGTGACTTTATTTGCTTAAATCGGTGTGTAAGTAAATTGAACATGAGTTGCAGAATTGAGGGGCAATGAAGGAGAAGGAGAGAGATTGAGAATAGAATACATTGCCTAAAAGGATATAACAGTGTTGCACAAGAATTCTAATAATAACCCAAACAAAACCATGGATCAAATTGAAGAGACCTCCAACTAAAGATGATTTCTTTCAGTAGCTAGTTGCGTATTACAACTTAAAATTGCATAATTAGGCAATACAAACACAAAAAGACAGCAATTCATCAAAAATATAGAATTAAACAAGAAAATTAACACAAAGCAATTATACAACAGAAATTAACACTGCCAACTGCCAACTGTCCACTTCTCAGAAATGCAGCCAATTGTCAAACAAAATTTGGGAATTCACTAAAACTTCATAGAAAAAAAAGAAAAGTTTGCGCAATTCAAAACCCAGATAAAAATTTACAAAAGCAAGAATACCCAGGTGATAAAAATGCTTACTTCAGTATCTGTGAACCCAGAAAAGACCCTTCTTTCTCTGGGTCGGAGTCGATCCTTGCCAGATAACCCTCACCAAAAAGGCAAAAACCGTACCTTTTTTCTTTGAATTTAGAATTGCAAGAATAGTACAAGTGCCAGAAAATGGGGTACTTTGATCTCTGTTTCAAGAACAGAAAAACAAGCAGGAAGAATATAGCAACAACGCTAATATTTCGAGGCGAGTTTCATGTATTTCAGTAGTTGGCAGTAAATGTTAAAAGCTTAAAAGCATCCACTTTCGAGTTTCGATGGTCACTCTAACTTACTCATGGAGTCATTGACCTCATCCTAATGGTTATTATGTTTATCCATTTTGATTAATTGTAACTATTTTATAACCGAAGGAGTCCAATGCGCATAAAAGAAATCGTCCCCAATATTTATATTAATGGTGCAAATTCAGTCGACGCAAATTAACCCTTAAACTTGTATAATTCGTGTAATTAATTCTCATGCTTATTTTTTCATCCATGCACATGTAGTGAATAGTGATATAGGAAAATAATGAATTGGAGCGGATTCAACAAAATCAGAATCCGATCCGACAAGTTCGCGGACTTTAATTTTGGATCCGAATTTGCAAACTCCGACTCCGAATTCGTCGGACCTCTGAATCCGATCTAATCCGATCCGACGGACCTTCGAATTCGATCCAAAATTTAATATTTTCTTACTTATTTTTTTGTTAATTTCATTACTAATACGATAATATCTTTATAACATATAAAGTAAATTAAAAAAATTTATACAACACAAGCAAATACCATGGTTTTATTTATTTAATTTTTTTTATTTTGGATTATTAAATTTGGTCTTTTTTTATACTAGCTTTAATACTACTCATTCGGATCGGACTATCGGACTCGGATCACAATGGGGTTGGATGTAATATAATATCCGAAACCGATCCATCTTCTATTCGGAGTCGGAGCTTTTTCAAACGGGTTTGGATCAGACTTTTTCCTTCGTATCGAATCGGATTCGGTTCAAATTCAGATTGAATTGACATCCCTAGAAATATCACATGCCAAGCTACATTATGCATAACTATAATTTAAATATAGACATATAGTAAAATACTACAAAGTAGGAATTTAAAAACACTCCATACTCTATAAACCTCTCCAATTCCAATATAATCTATCTATGGAGTAATTATGTGCTACCTCTCCAAGTCCCCATCAAAGTTTGACAACTATCTCAAAAGTTTAACCGAAGGAGTATTACCCAAAACTCAATGATCATTGTCCAATGGTTTAATGTTTATTTTCCGTCATAATATTTTGCATCTTCATTTTCACAAAACGTACTTTTTTTTTTTTTTTTTGGCGTATTGCTATTACATAGTATTTGCAATAAGAAATTGTTTAGCGTTGGACGATTCTCAAGTAAAGGAAGATATAAATAGTGGAGCTAATCAAAAGTGTCATAGCCATGCCTAAAATACTGTGTGGGTTTGGGTATAAAATTTTAGGCCCTGGTCAAAATTCTTCAAAAAAAAATTTGGTTTTGGTAAATTCAAAACTAATATTCTAGACCAAAATAAATCCATTGAAAATGATTAAAAGTGAATTTGAAATCAATGTACCCAAACCCCAAACCAACTCAATCATCCACTCTAAAGCTTAATATGACCTATTACGAACTAAAACCGACTCTTTTTTTTATGATTGAACCCAATGATCTAGCTTAGCCCCGTGAGAATAGCGTAAAAAATCAAACCGAATGATGTTTGGATACGATCGGTTGAATGATGTGTCAAAATCTCCTTAATTCCCTTCATACTTTACATAAACTTAATACCTTTTTTTTAATTGCATTTATCTCGATAATCTAGATCCTACTAGTCTTCGATTAATCAGAATTCGAGCCAAATTAGGCCCCTAAACAGACCTTGATTAAACTAGATCAACTCTCTTACTAGCTGTTCTAAGCACTTGTTTGTTAATTTGCTATTTTTATTTTTTGTTATACATTTATTTGAAATGATACCTTATAAAAGCATAATTTGATGATGTTTAAAATTAAGATTTTTATGAATTATGGATGTCGTTTATTAAATTATTTTTATGTGGGATTTTTTTTTTTTTTTTGTGAAGGTCAAAATATTTGAACTATGTTTACATATTTTTTATGTGTCCTATACATGTGGCCAAATTGTTAATTTATTCGGTAGTTTTTGGAATTATTTTGATAATTAAATAATTATTTGTAATTGTTTTTTCGTGATTAAATTATTGAACATTATTGTAAAATATTTCAAATATATTTTGAGGGAGGTTGAATGCTTATTGGACTATTTTGCATTCTGGCCAACTTTATTCGTGTGAAAAATCATTTGTTTGAATTGGTTATTCAAATTATGAAATAGAAAAGTGATAATTAAATTGTGTGATTCTACACTATGATGGACGAATATTGTTGGGGCCTTTTGGACTTGTTTTGAACTGATTTATTAGTTTCTGGAATTATTCATGAACTATACTCAACTTGTTTATCAAGGAAAACTATTGGATTAGATATTACTTTGTCAAGTGGAATAGCTTTGTTTCTCACAATGCTGGAGTTGGTTTTTAATAAGATCAAGAACTTTTGTATGATAAAATATTTCCTCATGTATAGACTACGTAAAGGAGTTACAAGTTACAAGCTTTGTCCTAATAATTTATATGTATAGCTTGATATGTTGGAATTGCATTCATTAATGTGGACAATCATAGTATTTTATAGCCAATCCTAAAACTAGGGTTAGAGAAAATGGGTAACACGATAAAATTTTAGAGAGCATCTATATGAATACATAAACTACTTATTTTTCACATGATAACATGATATTATTCATTGTTTTAATGCCTTAATCGATCTTATTTTATCAATTTTCCTTCTTTACGAGCTTTCATTTCATATATTTCGATATTACTCTTCTCAGGTATGCTTTGCTTTGTTTTATAGGTTATTGATGCAATAAAAACTCTCATGATATCGTGCTTGACTCATGTTGGAAGTATATGCGTCGTTTAGTATCTTTTTTCGGGATTTTTGAAGACCTATTGCAATATGACTTTAGCTAGATGTTGATCTTCCCATGTAAGGTGCAACAAACGAAGTTTGGCAAGTAAAAGGATGAATTTCGCAGCAAACACCGCACCTCGATGGCGGTCCTTCACTTCGCATCGCAACACCTTGACGACCATCTTGGAATAATTATTTGAAAGCCCAAAAGTTATTTACTAGTACACAAAGAGGTGGAGTGTTTTAGGGAACTTAGACTTTTTTTGGCTATGATTTTGCACACCACTTTTGGGGGAACTTTGGAGAGTTTTTATTTTCGTAGTTTTCATTATTCATTGCTTTAGTTTTAGGTTTTCATAGTTTTCACTTTTGGTTCTTAGTTTTCTCTTTTGCAACTATGGAAGTAAAGATTTGATGTTCATCATTCAATTGATACTTTCAATCAATCTATTTCTAGTATTTTTTTTTCTTTTTTCTCTAATCTCTTATTATTATTTGTTATTATGTCTTCTCTTATGCATTATTTTTTTATTTAATTATCATGTTTAAGTAGTTTTATAATTTATGGTTAGGTTAAACCCTAATATAATTTAATATATGAGTTTACCCCAATTCCTAATTTGATTATACTATATGTTCTTGCTTATTGAATTGTGCTATTTCATCAATACTAGGTTATACATAATTTGATATTGATTTGAACCTAATCTCTATTTGTCAATGACAGTTGGATTTAGATGGTTGTGATTAATTCAATAAGGACATGAAATTCTCCATGAAAATAGGTAGAACGGATTGTTAGGAAGGTAGGGTGCCATGTTTAATGTCTTTAATATACATGATTCCATAAAAATAGGCATGATTGTATATTAGAGAAGCCAATAAGTTGATCAAAAGAAACTATTGTTATTGTAAAGGGCGCATCTTTCCTTTTGATCATTATATTATAATTATTTGGGGTAAAGATTTATCTTATGTTAATTCATATTAGCGGGAATACCTAGTCCTAAATGTCTTTAGTTCGTACTTTTATTAGTTAGTAGTAGTATAATCATTCTTTCCTCTTACTCATCTAGTTTTACCTGTATTAAAGTTGATTAAATTAGACTGTCGTTTCTCTGTGAGATCGACCCTGACTTACCCTACTACATAGTTAGGAGGAATAGTTAGGTTTATTTTTGTTAGGTACGTGACACGTCTATCATCACACTTTAATTCAAAGCTCCCTTATCTACAAACTAAATTTGAACTACTAAGAATGCAAGCTACTTACAAACCAAGCCTACACAGAAAAGAGAATCAAAGTAAAGAGTGGAGTCCTATGAATAAAAATCTTGGGTGAGTTCCTCTCATGATTGAGATCAATTATTTCTAAGATTAACTCGAACATATTAACGTTTGGCTCATTTGTGTCATTAAATGACTACTATCTGTCATCTTCAAAATATTTACCAAATAAATAAAAAATCATAAGAGATAATATACGAATAACAATCAACTTTAGTATGTTAAGATTTCCACTTTTTCAAAATTAGGTTTTCTTCAAAAATAAAAAATTATGGTTTGAATTGTTCTAAAGTTAAAATTTACCCAATTATTGCTCTTGCAATTTTTGTCCAAATATAAGAGGAAAAAACTCGATGATAAAATATAAGTAGGACAAACATTCGATTTGGGTTTAACAGGAAAAAAGTGTAATGAAATCTTTCAACAAACTCTTTAACCTGAGAAAATGAATTATAGACTAATGATGTCCTTTACAAATGCTCTTCTCAAAAGGGAGCCAATAATGCCTAGATTCAAACTAAGGTTTCGTAGGTAGGGTCTCTGACAAAATTAGAAAATGTTGGCTCTTGCTACTCCTAACTTTCATGTGTAATGTTTAGAGGGTGATGAATGTGATCAATAATGTTTGATTGGCACAAACATGGAAAACGTCATCCCAAATCTTGACTCGCAATCAAGATGAAATGTGAATTCCTTTTACGAGATAGCTATAGATTGATTTATGAACCATCATAAGGGGTTGATAGTTGAATTTTTAGAGGGACAGATGGAGTAAAAGGTGTCTAATTTTCTGACTCGGAAAATTTATGAAACACCTTTGATTAATTTTGTACAAGAACCCTGGCTTTAATTTAATTTACAAAACTATCTTCAATAAGACATCAAGTGATGCAGATTGAGCCCTTAACAACCCATTGTCTTCTCTCATAAATCATGCCAACTTCCAATTCACCACCTTTATCTTGAGTTGTCATATGGTGGAAGGAGTATTTGTGTTTAACTGTGCAACTAATGCAAAAAAAAAAAAAAAAAATCATAGGTATTGGTGAAGTAACAGGATTAGGTAATGCTTAATCACATCTGATGCCAAGAAAGCCAAGTTTTTTACGTCTACCGCGGTATCATCAAATATCATGCTCTATTGCTAAACAGATACGAATTCTCAGAAATAGACATCAACAGATATGAGTCTCTGCCTTTTCTTCGCGAAACCATTAGCATCAGCAGTAATCACCATCATAATTCATGAGGAATAAAAAGAACAATCGTTCAGGCTTTGGGAGACTGCCAAAACATATTAATATTCATTCTATACACGCTCTGGCTGAGTTCATTCTAAATTTAGGAATCATGCAGTTTACATCTGCAATTGCTCTTGTCAGACAGACATTGCAAGCAATGCTTTTAATGACCCTAAATCATCAACCAGTGACCCTAAACAAGATCAATAAGCAAGGACGGTTTCATTGCGACGTTAATCTTCAAGATCAATCCACAAGGTGCACATGAATAATGCATACCCATACAGGAATCCAATTCTCTACTGCCTCACCTTCCATCTGTGGAGGTGAATGATTCAGCGAACCCTGATGGTCTAGTGGGTATGCTTGTCTGGGTATTGTCCCTACTTGCAAGGAAGGACGATGAAGAAGAATAGTCCATGTTGCTATCTCCATGAGCCTGCCACTTCTTGAGGGCTTGCGGTAAAGTCATGTCAAGATCAATTCCATACAAGTCATCAGAGTTATCTTCTGAGGGCTTCCACACATCAATGAGAGAAGAGAGGGTGTTCACTACATGACCCATTTCAGGCCTCTGCTGTGGATCCCTAGCACAACAGTGGCCAGCCAGCTCAGCAACAGTGTTGACACTGGTAACGGATTCCTTGTCAAGCTCAATGGTGGAGTCGATTGCCTTTTGGAAAGAATCCTTACTGATATACATCCTCCGGAACCAAGTCACCAGATGAACACTGTCTTCTGGTTGGGTTTCGTCGAGTGCCCTCCGCCCAGTGATCATCTCCATTAATATCACTCCGAAACTGAATACATCCACTTTCGTAGTTATGCGACCCATCACTGACAAAACATAGCACAATCCAAGTTTTAGGAATTCAACCAATACATCATGGCAACACAACTGATATGTTAGATATCTAATGGAGTATAATTCATCTCAGGGATGAGAAAGGAAAAATGATCCTTTCAAATTGAAGATGTCCGATAAGTACTAGATAGCATTAGAAGGGAATTACAAAGGGAAGGTAAGCTGTCTCTAGCTATTACCCATTTTCCCCTAATTTCTTATTGACTCAGAAAAATTACGTGAAATGATCCATTTCATCATTGGCATATCGTATGACAGCTACATGTTCAAAGTAGTTGAAATTCAAAAATAGTACAGAACAGAAGGAAGCAACTTTGAGTCTCCTTTACAGAATTTGATTCTGTGTGTAGCTGAATACAGGAAATTGACACAATATATGGCATAATGGTGAAATATCATAGACTGCATTATTAACTGTGCAAGAGCACTTCACCTTCTAGTTTTGCATGTACTCCGGATAACACAACTGAGGAAATAGGGAAGTGGAGATTCATGAGAAACTATTAAACTTCAATTTCTTCCGGAGACAAAGGTTCACATAACTAGGTCCGTTCCTGATAAATAGGAGGCCCATGGCGAATAAATTGCCACCTATAAATTTGAAAATTTGTACCAAAAAAAATATGCTTATAAATGAAGACTAATTTTAATAAGCTAAGTGGTGAACCAAATAATCTTCTTATTTTAAATAATTACTAAAGTCTATTTTTTTCACCATTCATACATCACTTTCAATCGCGTTAATTTACTAAGTCAATTAGGTTGATCCATATATGGAGTATAGGTACTATTCACATTTTATTTTCTTATCAATACAACTACTAATAAGTTATATAAATTAGTCTCAATATATTTTTAAAAATAGGAAAATTTTATTGTAATTTTTTTGAGTAGTCATTGTACAATGAAAATGAATTATTACATCATTATAGAACTTTCCAGTTAGATTTTGGATTAAGGAATTTAAATAAGGATTTTGGTTTTTGGATTGCATCTGACCTTTGTAATTAAGCTTGATTTACATTGAGTATGAAAAAAAAGGTAGAAGAAGCATAGTATGAATTCATACAAGGATATGAAAAAATGTAGTGACAAAAATAAATTGGGTCAAGTGAAAAGGGAAGAAACATAATGAGTTTAAGGGGAAAAAATAGAGGTATATCAACAAATTGGGTTGAAATTATAAGAAAAGAAAAAAAATGAAAAAGAACACAAAAAAAATAATATAGCCATTAACCTATGTCTAATGAGATTTGATTCCTGACACAAGGAGTTGAATAGTGGATATTTTTCCATTGAGCTACACTCATACAAGAATAGTTATCTATGTACATGTTATAATAAAAATAAGTAGACAATTACAAAACAATGTAAATGGGCCTTTTGTCTCTAGGTCCTGGCTGCTGCCCTCAGAGACGGCCTGCACATAACATATCGTACTAGCAGTGACCAACAAAAGAAACAGCTTCTTATAAGGAAATGTCATAATAAGTTATCACATCCTAGGAGATTAAGAACTCAGTTATGTCGAGCAGGTGGATACTATGTTGTTGGAAGCCTTAACTCGAGGGTCTATGATTTATGCACACCTTAAACAAGTTCAGCTTATACAAATACACTCATACCCAAACATATTTATACAAGAATACATGCAAACACATGCTTGATCGGTTGACAAAGCATTCCTGTTATGAGGTCTTGTATTTGATTCAATTATCTATACAGGAAGAAGAACAAGCAGTAAACAAAACATTTTAAATTTTAATTTTCAGAAGCAACGTTTCCAATTCTGTAGCAATGAGACCACAAGAGATGGGAAGTGTTATTAAATACATTCCCAATTACCACACACAGTCTTTAACATGTAAAACATTATGGAAAGAATTGTTACAAATTGTATAAAACTCCTGTTGTCCATTAATGATAGGCTACATTTGATTGGAAATTATTTTTCGAAAATAAAATTTCAAAAACCCAGAATGGGGTGACTATCCTTCACAATTCAAAGCTTTACATCACTACAAAACCCGCATTCTCTTTCTTTGAAATTCTTAGTTAGAGCCATAGAGGCATCAAATAAGAGTTACATGGGAAACTTCAAAACTAAACGTATGAAACCAAGAAAGTGGTCTATAATTACGACAATTTACATAGAAATATGGCTTATTATTCCAGGAAGGACAGAGTAAAGAATTGATAGATATTATATTTTATGATAATATTTGTCAAAGATTAGGATAGATTTTCTATATATTTTGTATTCTTATCTTTTTAAGTTTCCTAACCGGATTAGGATTAGTATTGTAAACATTATATATACTGATCAATGGTACACATTCCAATCAAGGAGTTTTCCTGAAATCCAACAAGAATTATAAGAAAAGTATCTTAATATGAATGAAATTCTAAATTTACCTGCATATTCAGGGGCCAAATAGCCAAAAGTTCCTGCTAGCCTGGTTTCTATTGAGGTTTTTCCACCATCAGGTGCAAGACGAACAAGTCCAAAATCTGCAACTTTTGCACGCAAATCATCTCCCAAAAGAATATTAGAAGGTTTCAGATCCCTATGAATGAAGCTTTGATGTGCCAAACTGTGTAAATATTCCACACCTCTTGCCACATCTAAAGCAATGGTTAACCTTTGATTCCATTTAAGAGGTTTCAATTCCTCCTCCTTCCAATGAAATAGGTACCTACTTAAATCACCTTGTGACAAGTATTCATAGACAAGAAGCTTCTCATTTCCATCCAAACAGAATCCCAGGAGTGCAACCAAATGCCGATGGCGAACTTTCGTAAGAACAGCAATCTCAGACTTAAATTCAGCCAAACCTTTATCTCCTAAAACTCCAGAATTCATCCTCTTGACTGCAATCTTGGTCCCATCAGGCAACTCTCCTTTATAGACTGTTCCAAACCCCCCTTTCCCAAGAACGTTGTCATCACTGAAGTTGTTGGTCACATTCCTCAACACTTGAATAGAGATGACCATGTTATTAGCCTCAATTACATGGACATCACTAGGGCCACTGCTACCCTGACTTTGGTCTTCACTCATCGGCTTGCCATTCACCTCGGAGCTGGTGATTGTTATTTTGACAGCATCATCAGATCCAGAATGATTTGGATGGATCACCACCGTATTCGACTGTTGTACCCTTCCATAAAGCCTTTTCCTTCTCAAGAAACAAAATAGCAACAAAGCAGCAAAAGAAATGAGAAAGATGCCACCAATAACTGATCCAACAACCACTCCGACTTTGGAACTTTTGCCAGAAGTTCCTTCATGTCTACCAGGAGAGCCACCTGCAGGTGGTGTGCTAGGTTGATCTTTGCCAATATCAGCATTCCCCTGAGCAACAACAGATGCATGGGCAAAAACTGGGATTTTGCCATAAAGGTTATTAAAAGATACATCAAGTGTCCTAAGGTCAGGCATTCTCGTAAGTGCATCAGGTATTGTCCCCGAGATATTATTATGTGAAAGTACCAATGTCTTAACTGATGTAAGAGCAGCAAAATTAGGTGAAATAGTCCCAGTTAGACCCTTACCATCTAAATTTATTGTAGTAATGTTATTTTGAATACAAGTTATCCCCAACCAATTCGCACATGGATCATTGCCTTTCCACTCATTGGCAAAATGAATAGGGTACCCAAATGGTTCCATAACTGATATCAGCATATTAACACGGCTATCACAGTCCAAACCAGGATCAGACAAACAAAACCTGTTTTGTTCAGGTAACATATCTGCAGCTACTGAATTGGGAAACTTTGGTGTTGGTCCTTGAAGAAGATTATTGGTCAAATTAACAACCTTAAGGGAAGACAATTTGGTCAAAGAAAGAGGTACTGGACCAGTGAGGCTATTGTCCCTCAAATTCAGATTCTCTAGACTGGTCAAGCTAGACAAATCTGGAATAGGACCAGTGAAGGCATTCATGTTTAATAGTATTTGTACCAACTGCGTCATATTCTGTAAAACCTCAATTGTCCCATTAAGACTTCGACTACCACGATTCAACTGCCCATTTAACCACAGGGACTGAAGCCCAAGGCCCGAAAAGTTTAAGGGCAAACCACCAGTCAGGTTATTGGTAGACAAATGTAAATGGATCATACCTGGGAAATTATCTGAGCTGAAAATATCTGGTATCTTACCACCAACATTGGCGGTGTTAGCTGAAAAATTCTTCAGAGAAGAAGAATCCTTGAGCCCAACGGGTATAGACCAAGTACTAAAAGGGTTACTGTCCAGATAAACTTCCTGGAGAGAGGTCAACCCATCAAAGAAATCCTGAGGGATGGAACTAAACTGATTGGTATGGAGATTTAGTGTCTGAAGTGAGCTCAACCCCTTAAGACTCGGTAATGGACCTGATACTCCATTGCCCATCAGCTCAAGGACTTCAAGACTTGTTAAGTTCCCTACGGAAGGGGATAAAGTGCCAGATACCCCTTCGTCTTTCAATTGTATCCTAGTGACTCGACTGCTGGAGTCACATTGCACACCCTTCCACTTGCATGGGTCCGAGTCAGACCAATCAGTTTTTGAAGTGAGCTTAAAGCCTTGTTTTATTAGCTGCATAGCATCCGCATCCAAGGAGGAGAACTGCGGAGTGGTTGGCACTGCAAGCAGTGACAGTACAAGTACAGTCATCTGCAAAGCAACCACTCCTAGCGTTGAAACCCTCGGATGCTCAATTGACATCTTCGAAACAATTGCCCAACCTACAAGATTCATCAGCCACCTCAGAATAACCACAATTCTAAATCATCACTAACTTGAGTTGGAAACAATTTCAGTTCAGTTCATTTAGAAACTTCAACACCAAATTCAAAAGTCTTTAAATTCCACTAAAATCCAACTTAAAACCTAAAACAAACATGTATCAATAATTAAGAATCATACCCAACAATCCAAATTCAAATTAAATCCTAAGTCACACATCTGAAACTAAAATCATTCATTCTAAAATCAACAACTCAAACACATTCATAAAACCTAAAAATGACAACCCCATAAAAAATAACAAAAAAAACTGTTAAAAATAATTTAGAAAAATCTAGATTAATCTTGGTGTATCCATATCTAGAGATCTCCAAAAAAATTATCTTAAATAGTTTATAGAGTAGTAAAATAATCCTAAAAGTCTAGAAAAATTATAGTAAATATCTAAAATCTAGAATCATCTATGGCCTATTATAAATAAGAGAACAAGGACATCAAGCTACAGTTTTGCAAAACAAGAGAACAAGTAGCTGATATATTCAGTATTCACAAAAGCCCTTCCGACAGAAAACTTATCTCAGGAAGCAACTTGAAGTTACAATATTTTTTTAAATTAGAGGGAGTGTTAAAAAATAATTTAGAAAAATCAAGATTAATCTTATTGTAGTAAAATAATTCTAAAAGTCTAGAAAAATCATAATAAATATCTAAAATACAAATATCTATCATCCACTATATATAAAACCTTAAGAGGGGCATTTTGTAATCATCCACACTCAAAAATCAAAATTCTCAATCAAGTAATACAAATATTCAAGTTTATAAAATAACTCTCTTCCTTTCAATATTAAAGCTTCTAAAATAAAAACACTCATATTTCTCTCTTCTATCCATAATCACAAATCAAGCCTATTACCAAACAAAAACCAATTCACAAATACAATGAAGAACATACACCCACCAAAAATTCAACTCAAAAACTCAAATTCAAAACAAAATACAGTCCCAAAAATACAAATTCAATCAATACTAAAAATAGGAATATCAAAACCAGAAAACCCAATCATCAAAAACTAATAATTAAACAAAACCCACAAAAAATCCAACTCACCCAAACTCAAACTCACCACCAAATTCAACCCAAAAACTACAAATTCAACCAAATCTATAAAAACCAAATAAAACCCAAAAAACTAACCTGAATGTTGAAAGTGAGAGACCAAGAGAAGAGAGATAAAAGGAGAAGAGTTTGAGTATATTGGGGAGTGTTTGGCAAAAGGGGTACTTTTTATTTTAGGTTGATAGGAATATAATTGAGGGGGAAAAAGATGGAGTAAAATTGGAAGCTAAATCAAGAGAAGTTTTGGAAGGAGATTCCCAAATATCAAATTGAAATCTTCCACTGATTATGGGTTGATAGATGGGATGATAATGGAGGACAAGGAGAGAAGTAACTGGTAAATGTGTAGTACTTTGATAACATAGCATAACATGCATGCAATAATTAAGTCAACATTTTTCACTTATTATTCTATGCGTTACATTTACACTTTTCTTTTTTATTCTCATGAAAGTGATGTACATTATCAATATTGACCACCTCATCCTAAATTTCTAAGGTTCCAGCGAAGGATCGGTTGGAACTTGGAAGATTTAGCCATACGATTATTTTATGAATAATTTCTTTGATTTTGGTTTTCATTAAAATATAAGCGAAATAAACACACATTGGAGTAATATATGTCTTAATGAATTTCGGGCTAAATATAACACAATAATAAAATTGGTCGAAATATTTTTTGATGTTTAAATAAGTAAAATGGTTTTGTAATACTTATAGACTGTCCATAACATATCAAGAGTAGAGGAATCCACTGTTATTGACAAAATATATGCAAATACCCGAAATTCTCAATTTAAAAATATTTGATTATTTAAAAAGGAATATTGTGAAAAAAGAAAACTAGGTAAATATAGAAGAATGTCCTATTTTATTGCATTTATTGTTTTTCATAGTTTTTCTCTCAATTGTGAGGGAAAAACTATAGGAAATCTATATTGTAATTGAATATAATCCTAGTTTTCACATGTTTTCCTAATAATAAAATAAATAAATAAATAATCTATATTAAAGATTTTCAAGTAATTTTACTGTTTTACTTTTTACAGTTTTATATTTATTATGTTTCATAAAAATTACAACACTTTAACTTTCACATTTATTAACACACTAATTCGACCATTAAAATCTCTAATTTTCCACTAATAAAAATAGTAAAAAATATTTATATTGAAATTGTACATAACTAGTTTATGAACATTTAATATGGTAACAATATTTTCTATGAGTAAAAAAAATTGGTCAAAATTTACATATGACTAGTGCCAAAATAAAAAAGATTACAATATATGAAACAAAGAAAGCATTTATTTATATTTTCTCAAAATTTCACACAAAATACTTTTGCAAAAGCACATAACAAATACAATTATGTTTAGATGATGAAATTAAACAAATTTTTGGACACCTATGCTTGTTTGTTCCATTACTAATGAGTCATGATCGAACATCTTAATCTATGAGATTAATACACAACGGCCCCACCCAAAAATATATTCAATGGTATAATTTGATTGGTTGTTTTATTTTAGGAAGTAACATCCGCGAGTATTCAAATAGGAAACGTCTTTGGTGGGAAGATTTGGACGTCCATGTTCAAACCATCACTCTCCAATCATTTTACTCAAGACTTTATTTTTTTTATTACATTCCTTATAATTGTATGCGAGTATGTCTGTACGCGACTATGTTGCCTTTTTCTCGTGATTTTGAGATTTTTTTCTCTGTTTAAAGACACTGATCCGATAATTTTTTTGTGATTTAGCTATGAAATACAACGACGAAGCTAGGTCAGATGTACCAACTTAATGCAGTACTTCGTATTAGTTGGCGAGTATATATATTAACATTAGTTTGTCCTATACCTATAAGAGAAGCAAAACTAAAGTTGTTGTATGATTTGATAATAAATTGTTCTAATAAATATTTCAATTATAATAATATTTTTATTTATTGGTGATGAAAAACTTATATGTTTTATAAAATTACGTAAAAAATTTAATTGGAATAATACTTTTTATCATATTAAATGAAAAAATTATTATAAGAAAAGGTAAATAGAAAACATGAAGAGAAGGGAAGAAATAAAGTTAGTTTTAAATGATTTAGAAATTTATATAGTCACATAATTTTCTATATATAAAATTTTCAATCTTATATTAATGTAATGTAGAAAAAAAGGAGATGACGTCATATTTAAAAAAAGGCGGGAATTTTTTTTATAATAGCTTGACACGTGTTAAGTATAACGTAAGTAAGGATTTTGCTTTAGTAATAGTTATAAATAAGTTGTAGACTTGTAGTAGTGAGGCCACTTATGCAGTTATGCTCCCTTTGATTGTCCCTAGCTCGTTCTGTTTTTTGTATTTTTTTGTATTTTTATGTGTTGTTTGCTTCGTTCTTTTTGCCTCATGAAAAAAAGAGGTCTTTCTTAGTTTTTATTTATTTCTCCTATTTAGAATATTCTATTCGAGGAGTGAGAAACTTAAATATGGTTTTTCGTTAATATATATAAGTTAAAATATATTCACGTGGGAACTTGTTAGATTCATCGTCTCGAAGTATATTTTTTTAATATGCAAATTTTATATTTTTATATAATATGTAATTCTAGATATTATAACTATAATATATGCATTGAAAGCTATACAAAAAGCAAATGTGACAAATAAAATGAAATAAAGAAAGTAGCTTCTTTTCCACGAGAAAAAGTGAGTGCCTAATTTAGCTGGTTAAATGTAATAACATAGTTTTGTCATGAAAAACCATTAGCAAAATTATATTATTGATGTAATAAGCACATCTATAGAATATTAGACAAGGCTAAAATAGCAAACTCCCTAAAAAATTACAACTTCATATATAAATATAGGTACCGCGTATGTGGATAAAATCACACTAGGTGCTACACTGCTACTGAAAGAATACGTATAAAGTTAATGTTGTTAGTTAGCCTATGAGATGGCAAAGAAATTACAGTATGGATAAAGAAGTCGGTTACAGTATTTGAGCCAAAGAGAACAAGTCACTCTCTAGCTCTCTTCCAATCAAAACATGATGGAAAAAACTTGTATTCTGCTTCTGCTGAACTTCCTGAAACTGTATTTTGCTTTAAAGTTTTCCAAAGATCGACCCATTCATAATCACACCAACCTTGCAAAGTTAATTCACTATCAAAACGAATTCTTTTCCATGAGTGCCCTTCAAGTATCGCACATCTCGTAAAGCTGAATCACAATATCCAATTCAGGATTCATGTACGAATCTGAGACTAAATGTGAATGGAGTAGGCCAAATTGGGCCTTGTAACCACTAGATAAATTAACCAACCAACTAGACAAGTTAAGTTCATAAAAAACACTAAAACAAACATTTACTCCTATTAGCAAAGACCAGTAGAGTTTACCATTGACTTGGTGTCTGAAGCAGGATTAATTTCTAAAGCTTCATAATAGGATGGCACCGACAGAAATGGCATTTCTTGGCTTCTCTGTTGTATCTGTATGACCTGATCCTACGAGCCACAACACCACATCACTTGTACTGATCTGAGTTATACCAATCAATTTTCTAACAAGGGAGCTACAGGCTATGTTTAAGTTGTTACATTGATGCAGCAAGGCCCAGGGTCTGAACTCTTTGGATGCTCACACACGTAAAAAGTGATACTCATGGTTTCAAGTAAAAAATTCTGTTTAGCTCGTGATAGCCTCTTATTAGGAATTATTTAGGCAACTCTCGTACTGCGTGTGGACTAAATTTTGGTATACCGTGCTGTATTGTGCAAGATTTAATTCCCTCTATATGTATAACACAAGCATGACTATAAGTTTATAACCTTTGCCCCCAACTTTTTCTTATAACTACTAGCAGATACTCAAGAACGGCATTCTGAGAAATTGGATCAAAGTTGCCGATTCTAGCTTGATATAAGCAAACAGCCAGCTGCCAGAAACAATTTCAAGAAAAACTATTTCATAGAATTTTAAGTTCAGCATAATGGCTGGTTTGGAGTTGATAATATATCTGACTTAAACAACACTCTTACAACAATAGCATAGCTCTAATTTGTAGACGTACAAAAAACGAACAAATTGATATGGTAAATAAGTCAAACAGTAGAATGTAAATCATACAACAGGATAACAAGACCTAGAAACTTAAGTAACTATAAGATCCAAAACTGCGGGGCAAATCATATTCCTCAATCTTCAACGGTAATTTCTGTAAACTGGGCTGTACATGCAGCTCTCAGCAAATTTGACAAGATTTTCTGGTTGTGGCAGCTGACTAGCTAAACCTATACAGATGGATAGCAACTTAAAATCAGTGTTCTGCAAGAAGATTCAAATATTTTCTTCATACATCAGACAGTAAAAGGAATGGAACAGCTCACCAAGTTCATAAGCTTTTTCTGCTACTTTGGCAGCAATATTTGCAGATATATTTCTGATGTCCTTGTATGGCGGATAGATAAGTCCTTTTGCTAAGTGTTCCTCTGTAACTTGTGAAGCCAAAGCCTCAGCTATTAATGATAAGAGATATATAGGCTATATTAGTTTTATTTCAGGAAACATAACGATAACATAATTAGGAGAAACTTTTTCATGGCATTCACATTCACAAACATTTATGGAAGACCCAAAGAAAAAGAACAAATAAAACAGGCCAAAATGCAACTTAGGCCATGTATGGCAAAATTCCCTTTCCCAAACAAGTGTTCCGACCTGTTTGGTCAAGCTTTTCAAGTGGGATGGAGCTCAGCCCACAACCCTATTACCCAATTTTACCAGATTGTGTAGGACTTTCGAGGCTTAAATGCAACCCGATTGCCAAGGCACAGCCCATGATTACAGGCAGCCAAATTGTATTGACTGCATATCATCGTCCCAAAAAAAATGAAAATTTGGAGTATTAAATTCTACAGTTTCAGTGGAACTTACAGGCAGCCAAAAGCATGTCATCATGGACACGGATTGCACCACACATTATCAGACCCAAACCAAAACCAGGGAATATGTAAGCATTATTGGCCTGAAATATGACAAGTAAAGGTCAACTCTAAATCATGATCAGGATCATATGGAACAAATTAAGAAAATGGTAGTGGTAGCAGGTTAGACCTGGCCAGGGACAAATGTTTTTCCTTCATATTCAACTGGATCAAATGGGCTTCCACTGGCAAATATTGCCTGGCCCTAATCAAATCAATGAACAAAAGGAATTTTATGTCAGTAATTTCATTTGTAGAAAATAAGTATTAAAGGTGAAAATGCTGTTATTTGAAAATGCACATAAGAATAAAACTTTACCTTGCTCCATGCATAGGCCTCCTCTGCAGTACATTCTGACTGAGAGGTGGGATTTGACAGGGCAAGAATGAGAGGTTTCTGCACAACCAACCACAAGAATGAATCAACATGTTAAACTTACAGTGAGATCTAGCAAAACATACCCATATCAGATTAACCGACCAAGACCTGAAATTAAAAGAGCTGATTTTGACCAGATGAACTAAATGTTCCTAACTCGAATATGACCCAAACGGAATAGCCCCAAACACTAAACGATCCAAACAATCTGTTTGCCAACTCTACAAGAGGCAGGAACAAGAAATGAATAGTGAATAGTACCGAATTGATAGATGACATGGCTTCAACCACCTCCTTAGTGAATGTCTTTCCCTTTCCAGAAGTACCTATCAACACTGTTGGCTTGATTGCCTGATTAAGAAGTCACAAAGAAGTAAGAACACCATTTTGGTCACAAGAAAAACTATTAAAGATGAAATGCATTTTCAGTAGCCTGTCCTCATTCACCTGTACTGCTTCTAGAAGAGTTGTAACAGGTTCAAAATCATGTGCCCAAGGCAGTTTGAAAGACTGAAGTGACTCCTTCCTAGAACTAACAACTAGTCCCTGCCACACAAATGGTAAGAAACTATTGTAAGTAAAAGACTCAAGAAGCATAAAGAAAATGCCTTTGTTTAAATTTCGAATGTCATCAATAAGTGGATTATACCTTGGAGTCCACAAGCCAGATCTTTTTCCTCATTTCTTCAACTGGAGCATTTGTCTGCAAAGACAGCAGCAAAAAGTAAGTCAAAAAAAGGAGAATAAAAAAGGGGTACAAAAGAGAGCATAATAGCAATGAATTCCCAGAGAAAACAAAGAACAAAAAGGTTGGACTAGTTTGAAACCTTGTTTGACATCTCACGAGCTATGAGCTCTGCAATACCAGTTCCAGCCTTCAGAAAAAAAAATCTATGTGTCAGATAACACAGAAGGCCAAAAAACAAAGGAAATTTAATATCAAAGTTGGAATCTAAAAGGAAGCATAGAACAACTAGCATCATCTGAAGTGATATGGAGCAGAGATAGAATGTAGGATAATATTCAAATTTCAATCTTTTCTTTTCCTAGAAGTGCTTTTAGCAGTTTTGAAAACAAAAGATAAACTTATTAGATGCTCACTTCTCCGGCACCCAGAAATAGGAATGTGTGGTCAGCCAAGTTTCCTCCCAGAGGTTTTAAAGAGGCAATGAGCCCTGCGAGAACCACAGAGGCAGTACCCTGTCACAAATAAAGATTTATATCAGTTGAAATCACTAAAATTACTAAAAGTATTCACATGATCATTAGGCACAAGAATGTACATTACCTGTATGTCATCATTGAAGACAAGATGAGTTTTGCGGTATTTCTCCAGCAGTTCAAATGCATTATGGTTGGCAAAATCTTCAAACTGTATAAATGGCACAATAATAACAGACATTTAGATTTACTTGGGGGAAATATATATTTATTTTAAAAGCTCAATTTAGGCAACCGACCTGAATGAGGATTTTCTCGCCATAGTTCTGCTTAACTGCAGACATAAATTCTTGAATGAATTCAGCATATTCATCTCCTGTAGCCCTATTTTGCTTCAATCCAATGTAAAACTCATCATTCAGAAGCTTTTTATTGTTTGTTCCAACATCAAGGGTTATAGGCAAGCACTGCAAAGGAAGAGGATTTAAACGGTTAGATCAGGAAAAAGGTGAATAAGATTGAAATATCTTGACTCTATGTATCAGAAGTTCAATGTGTAACTAGCACAAGCAATAAAACAATAATGAGAACGGAAGTAACTAACATAGAGAATACAGTGTGCCTAGATAAAACCATGGTCAAACTTGCCATAAAATTAAGCTGAATTATTTAGGAGAGTCATGTGCACAGGTTTATAAGCTGATCATACGTCCTGGACATTTGTTGAATAAAAATAGTTGACAGCATGCCATTATATTTCCAGTTGAGCTTGTAACTTACGTAGCATACATGTTTCAGATTCAGAACCCAAAAAAAAAAAAAAAGGTAATACGAGCTTAACCAAAATCAATTGCTTACTGCTGAAGGACGAACTCCACCAAGAGCCGTGTACAAGGAAAGTTTTCCAACTGGTATTCCCATTCCCTACACAATCCAAGTAAGTTTGTCTTAACAATAATGAATCTAACCGAGAAAGGTAAATTGGATGCAAGTACCTCCTTTGTTTACTCTTTACTGCTCTATAAATCTCAGATACTTAAAAAATAAGCAGGCTAAACATGCTCAAATACCTGGCAACCAAGATCTCCTAGACCAAGGATACGCTCACCATCAGTAACCACTATAACTTGAATATTCCTTTCAGGCCAGTTCTTCAAAATCTCAAGAATTCTTCCCCTGAAACATCAAACGACATCAGATTCTGACTTCCTAAAACATTAAGGCAAGTTAGATTTTCATTTTCAATCCTACAAGAGAAATTGTTGGGGAAAGACCAGAAACCTACTTGTCCTTCAAACTGATGAAAAGACCTTGGGGGCGTCTAAAGATACTTCCATACTTTTGGCAAGCCTCACCAACAGTTGGAGTGTACACAAGTGGTAGCAGTTCCTCAACATGGTCAATTAGAAGCTTGTAGAACAGTTTCTCATTCCTCTCCTGTAATAATACAAGCATCAGAAGTTCAGCATTAAAGCATCATAATGGAAACCAAGTGTAATGCGACATGTAAAATCCCACTAGTTGCAATATAAACTAGCAATTTGCAAACGTAAGCCTGTCAAGTACTTATATATTAATTTATAGCACTGTATGTTTCATCAAATTGAAACAGTTATGAAATTAGTGGCTGCAAGGTCCGTCATAACATACACTACCCTGTAAGCCATGAGCAATTGACCATTACAAAGGCAGTTCTCCTGCTCCAGATAGAACAGATATATTGGCTTACACTAGTATCTCAAGTATTAGCTGGATGTAAAATAATCTAAAAGGACGAATTTGTGCTAATAACGTCTGTACTGGGTAATCATCAAGCACACAGATATACCTGCAGATCCATCAAAGCCATATATTTCTGCAAGGGAACTTGATATTGACGGAGTGATGCCAGAAATTTCTTCTCCTGATGTACAAAAGAATGGCGATTTAGAAATTAACTAAAGAGAGAAAGCTAAACAACTTCCATGGCCAGTAAGGTTCAGTGAAGTAACCTGGAGCTCCTGGGACAGAAAAGCAGGAGGTAACAAACCACGCAAATAGTGAGCATCTCGCTCTTTCTCAGTAAAACCAAGCCCTTTGTTGTGATGAGGATCCCTCAGCAATGTATACCCACTGCAATAAGAGTAATAGATACCGAAAAATCAGTACCTTCTCGCGAGCAAATACATCCAAAGGGTCCTAAGATATGCCTCGGGAAAATTTCCATCACACTTGTTACATGATTATGGTTTGACCACCAAAAACTTCGGATCAAATTGCAGATATCTAAAATTCATGAAACTCCTATGATTTGATCATTCATGAATCTACATAAATCATTTTCATAAACCCAAACATCATTTTTCCCTTCAGTTTATGCAAAAAATCTTCGTAAATTATAGTAATTCAACCTGTTCACCTTTTTTGACAGTCAGATACTCCAACATAAATCCAAACTATGACAATAAAGCAAGAAAAACAGACAATCAAATTCATATTACTTTTTGAACCCACATCATGATGCATTTAGACAGACATGTTACAGATCAAATCAAGAATACCCATCTAATATTTATGCACAAAAGACAATGAATGACAAATTACACATTACCATATTACCATCAACCATCAAAATGAAAGCCCAGACCCGGGATTGAACCCGAGTACAAATGAAACCCATTGCTTGGATTCATATTTCTTCTTAAAATGTATACCCACTATAAGAGATAATCCCACATTATACTACATCCATAGAAACTAGTAAAAGATCCAATTACGAGCACACATCAATCCTTTTAACCACAAAATTACTGACCAAGACCCGAGATCGTAACTCGTATACACCAAACAAAAAATGATTAAACTTTCAAACAAAGAAGAAAAGAGATGTAACAGTCACCTAGCAACAGAGACGGTCCAAGGGGTAATATGTTGAGCCTCAGTGGCAGAATCTTCACCGTACACATCCTGAACACCCCCAGCAACACCGTTGGATCCTTGAGTCATCTCATCCAATGCACTACCGTTACCCATGATTCCTCTAATCACTGCTTTCAGTCCCTCTCCTTTGACCTTCGAATTGACCAACAATTTCTGCTACACCGACAAGAAATGGCAGAAAAATATAACCCCAGAAAAATAATACAAATCAGAATGCTACAAAATGTGCCTTTTGTCCCGGGAAATATGGGTTTATTTTATAAGCAGATTTTGTGATGTGAAAAGGGTTGAAGATTTCCAAAATTAGAACTTTATAATATAGGATAATTTTAATAATATATGGAAAAATATTTGGAATGTCAGAGCACAAAGATTTGGAATCAGAAAGTTAAACAAAACGTGGCGAATTGAAAATGATTAGAAGTTTCCTAAACTTATGAAGAAACCAAAAAAGTGAATGGAATTACCCAGAAATGCGGTCGGTTGAGTGACATCATTATTATGTTTTATGGGGGTTATTACTAGGAAGTAATTGATTTGTTTAATGCAATAGGGAGGTTTGTTGTAGTGCTACACTGCTACAGTACTTGTGAAGGAAAAATTCAGGTCAAAGCTATTTTTATTGAAAAGTCAAAGGAGAAGGAGTATTGAGAGAAATTTTCAAAGGGCGAAGTGAGAAATACGCGTAGGTGGATGGACTTTATACGTTGGTGTGCTCATACTAGAAGTCATGGGATTCAAATGGTTGTTGCAGACCTGCAGTTCATGGTTCATATTGTGTCCAAATTTACATGTTGTCTTGGCCATCACTTCTTCCGTCCCTAGATAAAGATGTCTCTTTTTCCTTTTTAATGTGATCCTTAAAGATTGTCTCAATTCTATTTTAAATAAGAATTTTAGGTCAAATCGTATAATAATAAAGACATCACATCGTATTTTTTCTTTGATCTTAAAAAAGCAGAAATTATACTTGGAGATTTTTTTAAGAAATGGAGTGTGTATATGCCAAATTATTAGTATCACTAAGACTTTCCTACCCAGTATCAACCCTTAATCTAAGCCAACAAACATGAAAGATTAGCTAGTATGGAATAATCTTTAGATTTTAAAATGTGGAGCGCTAAACGCCGCCCCAAAATTATCAAACCGCCTCCCACAATGACATGATAATTTTGGGCTAGCCGTTAATCGGAAAAAAAGTCGGGCTGTCGGAGGGCTTGCCGTCTAAAAAAAGCGGCACGCGCAAGGGCTAGCCGTCCAAGGAAAACGGTTAGCCCAAGGGCTTGCCGTTTTTTAGACGGCAAGCCCTTTGGTAGCCCGCCTTTTTTTTAAAAAAATTGTTAATTTTGTTTTTTTTGTTATAATAGGTTCCGACATAAGATTTTGGTGGCGATGATATTAATTATTACCCTCATTTCACGACTTTGGAAATATTTCCGACGAAGGAAATATCTTCTGCATGGGCTTTGGTGGCGACGGCTAGTGGCGACAAGGATGATGATGATGGGGGTAGAGAAGGAAAGGGAATTAAGGGATGGATGAGGGTTAGGAGGGTGGAGGGTAGTATAGGAAATTAGGGGGGCGATTGGAGTAATTTGGAGGCGGTAAATAACAAGCCCCTTTAAAATTCGTGTGTTAAATTAGATTTAATTAGCTCTATCAATTTAAACACCTCATAGTTTAAAAGTAGTAGCTAATACAGTACACCCATTCAATATTAAGCTAAGATTGACGAGGCACCTAACAAATAAAAGAAGAAAGGTACTAAATTTAGTGGTGCGATTACAATTTCTACCTAGTTACAATACCCATAAAATCAATATTAGGTAAATTGGGGTAGAATATTAAGGAGATGATCAACATCAAATCTTAATGGCACCTTTAGAACTTTTTTTTTTTTTTTAATATATTAAGGGATAATTATGACTCCATGAATTCTATCAAGAAGGTTGTTCTCAAGCTAAAAAAAAAGAAACACATATCAATACGCATTGAATTCTCTTACATTAATGTACTTGAATCTAATTAAAAGAAGATAAATAATGAAATGATTGCAGAAACACGAGGAACTCCAATCCCACGAGCCTCCCGTGGGCCGCACCATGCAACAATGCCAGTTTTCCCGCTGTCCTACCCTTGTATCTAGCACGCTGCTGCAACATGTAAATCATAACATTCGTAGTTTCATACCAATAAAAAATTCAAAACAAAAAGGCAAAGATCTCTCGACTTCTGATGTGATGCTAAACATTTAATTGCAAAAAGAAAATTTGAATTTTATTGAGAGCACCCCCAGAATGTAGTTGTGGCAAAACTCTGTACTATATTATTGTAATACACAGACGCAACGGAATAACTTGGGCAATCACCAAGGAACAGCATCTTGGCTGGAAAGTGTAGTCATCAAAAGCCTTCACACCCCCTTGAAGGTTTTCTTACTAAAGTACATTCAATACTAAATGAAACCTACTTTCGCACCTAATACATCATTGAATTCTTACTTGCATACATTGTAAACGAAGCCACAAGAAAGATATACTCTATTCATATCAACTGATACTTCTGGAGCCTTCTTTTCATAGGTAAAATTATCTGGAACTACTATGTATACAGTTTCTCATCGGGGAAGACTACGATATCAAAATGTGAGCATTTACAAACATGAGTACATGTACAGATTATTCAAGTCTGCTATAGAAATCTTATCGTGTGTCGTCTGCAACCTGAGAGCTCCGAACTCCCCAGAAAGATTTCGGCTTCAACTTCCTATTAATGGCAGTAAACAACCAACCCATGTGCCGCTCGCAGGTAGCACAGTTGGCAATTGTCCAAGCATATCTGTAGAAGGTACATAAAAAACAGTCAACGGATATCATCATCAATGGAAAAAAATTACTTCCATATCACTTGTATGACACAAGCATATGATAGAGTGTATAAGCAAAAACAAATACTTTGGCAGTGATTACAATAGAGTACAAAAAGTAAATGGTAAATAGCATACCCTGGAAACCAGCTGAATTCTTCTTCTGGCCGGCCAATCAGTGCCAAACTTTTGGCTTTGTAAAAAGTCATTATCTCATGCACACAGCCATGTGGGTTAACATAAGCACCAAGAGGGCCTTCATTAGACATCACCTGCATATCACTTCGCCTAGCAATTACAGTCTGTGACATGGCAAGAGGATAAAAAATTACATAATATGTTATGCAATGCAAATCAAACACATTTGACAACTTATAGCACCAATACTAAGAAGCCCCAAAGGCAAGGGTGCAGGCTATTGCTGCATTTTAGTTTTTTTAATGGGTAAGATCCCTCTTTCCCTACACAACTTTCCCCTTCATATAACAGAGAAAAAGGTTAATAGAGAAAAAAAGTGGGAAATTTTAGTAGAACCTGACAGTTTTTACACCTCACTCGATCAAAACCTTCCAATAACTCAATTTCCCGGCGTAGCCTATAAGAGACACCATTAATTTCCAGGAGCTCCTGTCTTGTAGACACAGAAATAGGAATTTTACTGGCAATGTAGAATGACAAGATATCAGGCTTTCTCACAAAGCCATCCATGCTCGGTGCCCCAACTACCTGCTTCCACATAGCTGCATAACAATGGTAACACCCTTGTAAGAAAGTCCAAATCCGCAACACAACATCAAAACATGCCATGCAGCCCTCAGATATCCTCAGTTTCACATCAGAAGGGAAAGTCATACAGCTAAAACTTCAGGAAAAATAGCCCACATAATGTTATAGAAGAACAGCAATCAGCTACAGAAGCTTGCATTATTAAAATATGATGCATTTTTAAGCTTTTAGTTGGAATAGGATCTGGTATTCGATCCAACCGAGTAGTCAGCAAAACAGTGCTGCGACTTTTTGAAAATAAAATCATCTAAATGCTTATTTAATGCTTTGGGCTACATCATTGACACCAGAAGTCATAAACATCCATCAATGGAAGACCATAAAGCTGCTGCAATACCAAGGAAAAATGTTTAACAGGACTAATGGACTATTTGATGTAGGGGTATCAAGTTGAATAGCGAGCAACAAGGTTCAGAACTTCAAGGGAATTAACTGGGAATGGAAATTCATTCACTCGCTCCTTTGTTTAAATGCTTAATAGATACTGTCCTTCCTATACCCATTCCAAGGTACCAGCTTTTCCCAACAATCTGTTTAATCCATCAACCCTACAAAATTCATCTTCTACAATCAAATATCAAGACTAGCAATGGCATAAGGTATTGCAGATATGCTTTGGCAAACCAACAAAGGGGAGGCAGCCCTTGATGCCAAAGATGCAACATTGCAAACAAAATAATGAGAGAATTAAAGCACGACTAAGATGAATTCTTATATTTCTGTAAACATATCACATAGTTGCTCATACATGTTTTGAAGTATTACTTTGGATTGTGCGAGCTATTTCAAAACAAAATCTCATAGAGGCTGATACGTCACCAAATATCTGGAGACAGATGCAGTGATGTACATAAACTTTTTGTATATTACAGACATTATGATTTTGACTAGAGGGAGAGGGAGAGGGAGGGAGAGTGAGAGAAGAGGCAGTAAGGAAAAGTACCTGCTGCCTTTTGAGCAAGAGAAAAGGAGTCATACATCTGATAAACCCAGTATGGCCAAAATGCTCTAGGAACTGCACGGAACTGATTTAACTTGGCAGGCCCATTTCTCTTCCTCCATGAATCTCCTTTTTGAGGTGATTGGTTTATTTTACCTTTGGTCCCGACTCCTGAGACAGCATCTATTCTCATTGGATAGTTTGAACGCAATGAGCCATCACTCGATTGAAATTTTCCAGAGTGAAGCTCTGATTCCAAAATGTACTTCTCATCGTCACTGCTTGTAGACTCATCAATCAAATCATATTCACAACAAGACTCAACAGCAGTTTGATGCAATCTCATCTCTGATAGTGAAAGCTCATTCAGAAAGCTTTCCTCCGACTCTGCATCAGAATCATTTTTTCCAACAGCGTCTCTACATCTCTTAGCATGATGATGAGATTCTGTGGCGTCAGGAAACCTCTGGCTACTATGGTTACTAAATGGCAGTAAGGTTCCAAATGCGTTACGTGGAGTCCTCAAGGGGATATCTTCTTCAATGACTTCAATCTCTCCACATGGCTAAGCAGAAAATTTTATTTGTCAACTTTACCTCTCATATGGAAATAAAACATCATCATAATGGTACTAACAGTATTTCCAAGATTAAGTTTGTTCTTACAGCTCCATTAGCATCAATCCAATGGCGTCTAACATGGAATCGCTGCTTTCCACGGGTAACCACATTGACAGATCCGTCGTCCAAGCGACGATACTGTCGAATCTGAATCAGTGCTAATAGAATTAGGACAAAGTAACAATTAAGCTACCAGATTTTTTCTAATTTTTCTCAAACCCATAGCATGGCCAAGGCCTCTCAGATTGATGACCATTGTCATATATCTATCTACTATCATGTCAGGCCAGTACCTTTGCAGGAGAGCAATGAAGTAGCATGAATTATAATGTGTAAAAGCATATTATGCAAGTGAAAGAAAACTCAGATGTCATCAGGACCAAATTGTATCTTCTTACTCATATAACCTTTTGACAGTGTAAAACAAGAAACCAGATGCTAGATATTAGAACTTTTGTACAACACATAAAGAGATTAGCAGTCACAAGCAGATCAGTTCAAGTTTATCTCAATTTTGGGACAATTTAAACATCAAATATCTGCCTACAGGCTCACTAACTTTACAATCCAAAAATTTATGGTATCTTTCCCCTTGGCTAAAGTGATTGTCAAACTTCATAACATACTAATTTGTACAATATAGACTACACCAGATAATTTTTACATGCAGATTGTATAGCCAAGGATAATAGGAAGTGGGAAAATAATTCAGAATCTTTTAATGGGTTATTATGTACTTATATTGTAATTAAGGAAGAACAGGCATTCAATTCATAAAGGAAGTGCTAGACTCCTATACCTAAATATACAATGAAAAAACAGAGAATATATTTATTGCAGGGCTCACAATTCAAATACTAGCATAAACATTATCCAGTAGAGACAATATCCATGACATAAGCAGATCCCAGAGATTGAAAATAAAACCTCTGCAGTAGTCCCAACAGTTGCAAGCCTTAGCCTATCATTAGCAGGATCTTTGTAGAAACGAACCTGAGCAATATTGAAAAAATTGCTCATAAAATTCCAAGTGAAGGATGAGATTCCTGACTAAAATGGTAATAGTTTACATACCACACCTATGGTATAAGGGGAATCAATCTGGCTCATTGCTCTATCCACAGCTACTATAAAGTGCGGCTGTACAATTCTTAAAGGCAGAGTTGCTTCTGGGAATAGTACTACACCTGGACAACATAAAATTAGGAAAAATCACTACCCCTTGTATAAAAAATTAACCAAAGGGTTTGACAAGAATAAGCAAGACAACAGAGTTTAACTAGGATATACTGTCACAAAATTAAAGTATCTTTATACAAATACCTTCAAGAAAGAAAAGTGGGAGGGACAAAATGGTGCCAGTATCAACAAATGCTGTCCTGTGATGAGTGTCTTCCACATCTGCAATAATCATGCCGGGGATCAAGGGAAATTTAATTGAATAACCAAGAATTTACTAATTATCAAAATGCTACACATGCCTACCGCCCAAATAGGTATGTAATGACGCCAGACAGGTGTCAAATGGAAATTCACCAACCCTGTCATGAAAATGTCCACTATAATAAGAGAAAGAACAAGCAAAATGAGAAGAGCCAGAGGTTAAGTGTAAATCATATAAAAAATCACACTTTTGTAGCTAGATATGCTAAACAACATATCAACTCCTTTCACATAATTCATTCTAGGATGGACTATGAAAGCCATCATTATGATTTCCTCAGACAATATACTTCCCCCACCCACCTTCCAGCATACTAACGCATACATACAAACATGCAACTATGTTTATTTTGAATCGAACTCAAGAGAGTGGAAGTATGAAGATTTCAATCTGCATAGGACGGCAAAGTGAAATTGCATCAAACCAGTAACAGTGGTCATTGGGCACCCAACTCACTCTAAGTAAGTGCAAACGCTAATAAAGGTCTTGTACAAGATTCAACAAAGATCACATTTGTCTTGAATGTTAACCCATAAAGAAGTTACGTGGTTGAGTGCATGCTGGGTATTAGTGAAATGCTCGAAATGCAGAGGACAAAAATGATGCCCAAAAGTACTCGATCCAGAGGCACCTCATCAGTAGCGCTATTCCAAGAGATACAATTCACAATCATCCCCAGAACATCATCACAAGATACTTCCAACAAAGTGATGAGATATCCAAACTATCGATCAAGCAATTTTCTCCTTAAGTAATTCCAAGACAATGAATGAGAGAATGACACTTTCTTACAAGAAAAAAAAAAAGAAACAGGAGCACTATGACAGAAGAGAAAAAGAGGATTGAAAACTGTTTATAGCAGATCTCATTGCCCTTTTTAAACATGACCAGGAAATGAATGGGAGAAGCTACCAGTGAGATTTAAAAGGGTTCATACAGGAAACCTTACCATCCTGCCAAAGATTCAGCTGGCATCTCTGAATACCAGACTTCTGCTTACCCTATACTAAAGAATATGCCTGACGATTGTGACAAAGGACATTTCCTAAACACCAATCTCAAAACCCAAGAACAATCCTACTTCAAAAGACAAGCCAAATTTCCCGTCCTCCACAAAACAAATCAAAGCAAATCCCATGTCCATCGCTCTAGTTTACAAGCTACACTGACCAAAATACCCCTCAAGAAACAAAGAGAATATGACACGAATCTCCGCTATTTGATTCCTAGAACACTTTTCAACCAATATTGTGTGCTCCATCATTCGATTCGATATTTTTCTTTACCTTTTATTCTTAGTTTTAAAAAGCGCGCCTGAGGCGGTGGGTGGAGCGCCTTGGAAGGGTAAGGCGTGGCGAAACCAAGAGGCGACCGCTTTTTATCGCCTTGGGGCGCCTAAGTCGACCGCTTTAAGCTCTAAGGCATGCGCTTCATGGTGTATATAATAGGGGACAGCTGGCTTTGATATTTGGGGACAGTTGGCTTTAATATTTGGGGACACTTAGTGTTCAAAAGCCCGTGGCAAGCTTTCTTTGCTGTATATATTCAAAGTTTCAACCCTAAGCAGCAAATACAAGCTGACCAGCCACCCGCCACCCAGCCACCCAGCCACCAGCCACCTTCGCCGGCAGCCACCATCTCCAGGTATGTTTTAATTTTTTATTTCAATTTTTTTTATCTTCTTCCTCCTCCTTCACTAAATTTCTTTCTTCCTCCTTCTAGTCTTCTTCTTTCTCCTCAAGTACCCTTCCTTTTTTTCTCTATTTTTTCTGGTTTTCAATTTGGGGCTAGGGGCTTTTTTTTAATTTTATTTTTCTGTACATAATTTGTTAGATCCTATTTTTGTTAGATACTAAATGATAAACGAATTTATAGGGAAAGAATGGTTGGTCGTTTAGTCGGTGAATTAGCAATTTATAGGAAGTTTCGATGTGTAGTTGTGTACGTAGAGATATGGCAATGAGTGTGTGACAGTGGAGAACAAAGTTAGAACCATTGCATGTGAGGGTATAAATATAATGCAATAATTTTGATTTGTCAAGTTTATTCATTTTGCAAATCAACTTGATTAAATGTAGTGATTGATTATTTGACATTTTGATTTGATTTTTATAAAGTTTCGGAGGTATCTATTTTTTCGAGGGTTAATCAAATTTACATGTATTGATGTGTCTTCCATTTTGTATGTTATTTAGTATTATGCGTGTTCTGTATTTGTACTCTATAAACTGTATAAAGTGCTAATATTTTAATGACGATGTGATTTGATAATTACATGATAGAAAAAGTGGAAACACTATATAAATTAAATGAGTCAATCATAGTCAAAAATACATGTAAATTCATTATCATTCTAATAAAATCCAACTTTATCTTTCTTTATTTATTTTCAAGATGTCTTCAAATGAGCGATCATCTTGGGTTTTCTCTTTAAAGGTTTTGAGTACAAAATACAACAAGCGTTCAATTTGATTTTTGGCATAATCGGAGCGCCTCATACCCAAAGGTTAGCGCCTTTGCTCGGCGCCTAGCGCCTAGGCTCCGAGGATCCCTAGCGCCTTAGGGCGCCTCACACCTTTTTAAACTAAGTTTTTATTACATGGTTAGACAGCATGATAAGGTTCTCAGGATCAAGTGTATATTTTTCTTACTAACAAATGTTTTGTAAAGCCATAGAAAATCATAATATAATTGCTGAAACTGAAGGAAACACCATATACCATAATATATACATAACTATCATGGTAAAAAATTATCGTGGAAGTGTCAAAATATTGAATTAATTTGCTCCTTCTGTACCAGTACTGGTTGAAGGTATACACACCGCATCACTGCAGAGGATATGATACAGGGCCCAGAAGAAGTCAAACAATGTCAAGAGTAGAGAAGACATCCACATTAGATCACCCATAGAGAAAAGGAGAATAGAAGATAGAGGAGGGGGATATCAGAAAGAACAACGCTTCCTGAAGCCTGCATATACAACCAAACTGCAGCACTATTCATAAATGTATCCAGAGGAACCCCCCCCCCCCCCCCCCCCCCCCCCCCCCCCCCCTCCCGGGTTGGATGGCAAAAATAAAAATAAAAACCACTCTGTTCACAGATCATAGACAAGCACAAAGATTTAAATAACTGTCTGCAAACATTGACTCAGAGCTTGTCAGAGTCACAGGCAAAGATAAGGATGGAGTCACCAGCATATTGCAAATGAGTAAACAACACATCCTTATGACCCATCCTAATATCTCCAATGCAATTATGCTCCTTGGCAATGGGGATCATTGTACAAAGCAAATCACAACCAAGGTAACTGAGGACTACCCTCTTGAAGCGAACAACTTCTAGGTTTCCCATAAGCAAAAGTAGAGTAACAACAAGCTGATGAATCACAACATGAACTCAATGTCTTCCAAATTTTGTCTAAATTAACACTTATATATGTATCTCCTATCATCATCTGCTAGCAAGTTAGCAACTAGAGCCACATTCACGTCTATTTGCAATCCATTTCCCAGACTATATGTCATGAGGAGGAATGATCTGAGTCCTCAATCTCAGAGAATGGATCTGCCTCAGGTAAATGGTGTATAAAAAAGAATTCATAATTCTTAAACCCATTTTGGGAAACCAGAAGAGGATAATGTCCATGGCAAAAAATGTATACCAAAAAAACACTATCTTCTTAACCTAAATGTGTTTCCAAATGTAATCCAATCATCCTTGTTCAGGTGCACCTCAGAGATAGGGTACCAGTCAACCTTTTTGATGTAAGATGATCATCCATAGAAAGCAGAAATTTTAATCAGAAAAGGCTTGTTGTGCTCTCAAAATGTTATCATTTTCACTCACAAAAACGATATCGTTTCACCGCCTTATACCATAAACTACCTTAAAGACATTTATAAATAATATTATTCCTCAAAGACTCATACTCTTTAAACAAATCTTCTTTCTCATACTCAATCTCTCTTTCATGACCTATTCCCTGAATCCATTCTTGAGTATGAATGATTTCCTTATAAGTCCTCACTCTCTAGCTGATAAATGTTACCAATCTCTTACACAACATCTACTTTATCAACCCCAATCACTAAACAGATGTGAAAACATTTGTCAATCCACATAAGCCAAAAGCATCCAAATATTGGATGCAAGTCTCACCAAACATCTTAAAATAATAAATTTCCCTACAACGTCTGTCCTATCATCGTGTTCAATCCTAAGCAAGTATGCAAAAAGCTACTTCATATAACCTATTGGCACTCATTGAGAACTAAACTACAAACTCATATCTCCAAGTTTGTAAAGCTTCAAAATGCAAATAAGTTTCACCTAATAACTAAGGACCATATCTTGTTTAGTGTCAACAACGTCATGGTCGACGTAGAATCAACATGCAACATTGAAATGGCGAGCTTTTAGCTAACTACATCATCGAAAGGACGAGTATTTAGCAATTCGACATGTACACATATCTTCAAATTTATCTAATTAACAAATATACATTCATTCCAATCAACTCGAATTCGACTTCAAAAAAATTCAAACTTCTACAATCGAATAAATACAGCACCAAAAAACCACATCACATAAACCCTAATTTCGGCAGAATCATCAATCAGCAAAGGCGAAATGAGAAAAAAAAAAAACAATCGAGCAACCAAAGCAATTGAATCGGACAACGGAAACTAAAGCGAGAAATGAAATTTTACATGGCATCATCGTCGGAGTCGTCAGGTAAGCCTTCGACTTCTTCAACCTGTAATTCTTCGTCATCAAGCTCTCGAATTTGCTCAATTTGGTACCTTTCTCTCTCCAAAATGAGGTCTTCGTCCATTTGAGTTAGGGTATGGAGGTTGGATATGTAGTTGGGTTTGAAGAAGGGTCAGTTGTAAAGGGTTGTTGAAGTAGTGGGTTTAGCGCAAATGTTGAATTATGAATTCTGCAGATGCGTAATGCGTGTGTGATCCTCTCGATCTATTGTGTATTTTGGGGGTGTGTTTAAGTGATAATGTTATGGAACACCCTACTTAATTTCTTTGTGAATTGTGAGTTTGTGACTCATTCTACAATGGTTTTCTTTTATTTATTGCCTTGTGATTCACATAATAGTGATGGTATTTCGCACTAATCAATAGTAATTAAATTTAAAAAAAAAATCGATGAATTCTACTATTTTGTTCTTTTCTATTTGAAATACATCACATTTTGTAGATTTAAAAATAAATGTATGGATATTAGAAGTTAAAGCCCTGTACTAATCCCACAAAAAATCGAACAGAGTAGATTAACTCAATTTTTATGCTGGATAAAGCTTGGAATGTCCTTCAGATAGAATTTTATGCAAATCATTGTTTAATTGAGATATTTAATAGTGAAACGTTATGATATCACGTCTCCAACCTCCTCCACCAAAATCGGAGGTGATAAATTTTTGCTCAGACTTTTGTCCAAAAAGCAACTCATTTTCAACTTGTTAATAGTGCTTGTTGAATTAGGCTTATTTTTCAGCCAAAGAATTATGCTCCAACCTACTTAAGTTATAGCAAAAGTATTCATGATTTTCATTCTTGATTTGAAATATCGTGCAAAACACATGTCAAACTCAAATAAATAAAAAACATGCATAGTGCTAAAAATTTGCTAATATTCAGTATAGGCTGCCCCCAACAAATATTAGACTTAAAATATGTACCCGATCGTATTAAAAAAAATGAACATTGTTCATTACAACCTCAAAAAGTATGTGTAAAATGTAATCCTGTAAAATTTAGCTTTTGATTCGATTGATCAACTGTAAACATAAAAATACAGAGTAGTACTTTAAAGTTAATCCTATATTTTAATTACGATTTGTAAAATAAGTTCTATGTGTAAAATTAAATAACTCTCATCAAAGAAAATATGATGAATATATCATAGACGACTCTGTTTATTTAATTTTAAATTGAAGGCCACATGATGCAAATATAAAGTAATGAAATATATTGTTGACAAAATATAGTGTCATGAATCCTAATATGATCTACCTTTTAACATAAAGGAGAATCTAATTTAAACCTTGTATATTTCAGTATTAGCTATTTCGCTCATATAATATTAATAATGAATAGTCTAATTTCAAGTATAAATTAGAACTTGGTTAAATTTACAAGTCTACTAAATATTGTACCAAATTGAGGTAGGTGTAATGCTAACACCACCATATACATGGAATAATAGTCCACTCCTATTTCCCTTTCTCTATTATCATGAGCATTTTCCACCTTCAAAATTAGAAAAGTTATCGATCAAACTGGTACGATCATCTTGTAACATTAACTGATTATATTGCCCTTGACCTCTTTAATTCATAAATTAGTCTTTCACCTCATTTTCACTATCTCAATCACCTTAATAACTCTTCAACCCACCACCACTATAACACTAACTCCTCAACCCACCACTGATGTGAATGCATGCATGAAATTCTTACAAGCTAGTTGAATCTTATTCCCTATAGAATTTATCATATCTTTACTAATCTTACTTAGATTAGAATTTGTTTCTTTTATTTTTGGTAGGAGTCTTATCCATCGTATTGTATGTGAAAGGCATGAAAAAGAGCATTGGGAAAGTTTTCTTGATTAAAAGATTCAATCTTGAAGAGTTTCTTGAAGATTAAGAATTTTGACCAAGGAGAAAAAAATTTAAGACAATGGGAGGTGCTTATTATATTGGACGGTGCTTATTACATCTGATCGGTGTTTTATTACAACTTCAGTGACATGACAAGTGACATGGCATGGACATGATGTGGCTACACACATGTGATTGTATATTTAGTATTTTACTATAAATAAAATATGTTAAGAGTAGTTAATTTGTAATTTATCTTTTTAGGTAGGATATAATTCTAGTTAACATAAGATAGTGTTAGAGTTTTGGTAGGATTATGTAATAAATAGGTGGCATTATCCTATTGGTTATTAGGTGGTATTAGGAGTCCTTTTAGAAGTAGGAGTCCTAGTTTTAATGTGATTGAAACCCTTAAGCTATGGGAATAAATAGATGTGCACTCAAGCTTGGAAAAATCAGATTTTGAGCTTGTTTTCTTATTTTAAGCAATAAACTTTGAGAGTTTATTATTTTTTGTGCGTAGCAAAGATTTGTGAGCTGGTGCTTTGCTTTAAGTTCACGTGAGAAAGTTGAAAGAATTGAAGGTATTTCTTTGATCAATTCTCTAAACTTTCGCCCTATATTATAGCCTTTAGTGTGTTGCTTTATAAGATTCATAATGTAGTTTCTATCCTTCGTGTGAATTAAGGTTCTTATACCCAGATTCACATCATCCACCATAACCAACCCACACCATGTCAAGCAAAAGGTCAGGTATGGAATCATCACGGAGTTTAACGGGGAGGTGAACTAAAGTGGCAGGAAAAGTCATTAGAGAAGTAACAGGATCTTCTGAGAAAACTCATGTACTATCACGTAGGCACAACCTTGATAACTAATTTTGTGGAGCGCTAGCAATAGATACAAATTCCTTGATTGCTTAACCCCATAAAATCATACTTGATTGCTTTTCTTGAACCCATATCTTCACCTTTTAAATGCAGCAAAACATTTTTTTCATGTTGCAAAATTACACCGTAACAAATTTTGTCTCCACCAAAATTATGAAAATCCACAATATTGCTTACTATTAACAAAAACTAAATATTTTAATTAATAACTAGCAAAACAAACTACTTATTTTTAAAATTACCATATTTAATAACCAAAAATCACACGAAGTACTTTCTATTTAATAACCAAGTTACTAATAATTTTTTTACTTGAACCATGTACATGAAAGGTTCTACCATGGAAGAACCCTCTTTACCATCATGAATATTGTTACAAACATTGCCCATGGTAATTCAGTATAAATAAGGGGTCTCTACCATGAGAGAACTCTCTAGAATAGACGATTTCTACCATGGTGGAACCACCTGTTCCAAGGGGATAGGTTCTCCCAAGGTAGAGCCCCTAATTTACATGTTTTGTGAATTTTTTCTTTATAAACTCAATCACACTACAATTACTCAAACATATACAATAATTAAGTAAACAAATAGAAAATTAAGTACATAAATTAAATAAACAAAGAGTAGATCGGAAAATTAAGTAGGAAGTTAAACCTTCATTAAAAAATAAGTAGTAATGTTTAAAAAGCGTGGTAACCTCATTGTGTATGGTGTACAAGGTTCTTCGTCAGACATTCTTATGACATCGTATTAAGTGTTGGTGATTTCTTGAATGAGATTAAGTGAGTGAAGTGAGAAAGTAAGTTCAAATAGGATTGTGCAGGGAGTATGACCAATAAGATGACTCAATCCTCTGATCAAACAAAACATACCAACTCAAATTGGATAAATATTGATTTAATTACCATCTAAAGTATCCCCTTCTATTTAAACAATAGCAATGAATGTATTTGCTGTTTGATGCTTGACCGAATTAGTGGAATGTAACTTTTCAGTTGAGTACCATGGTTTTGGACAGAACATATTGGAAGTTGGGAACCAGCAATCGGGAAAATGCGTTTATACTAGACTTGTTTGCTGTACATTCAGTTCAGTAGCTTTGCCTAAAAACTGCATGTTGGAGTTTATGATTTAGTAGGTTAGTTAGTAGTATAAATAGTCATTTTGTAATTGTAAAATACAATGCTTGGATGTGGGTATTTATAGAACCACACCATATACTTCAACACCCCCGCAACCCAGACGAGACGAGATTGGACTATTACAATACAAGCTCTCTATTACAATTACATAATGACTATTTATACTACTAACTAACCTACTAAATCATAAACTCTAGCACTGCAGCACTTGCATATTATTCTATTGCTTCGCCAATAAGGGCTTCGCACTGTTAATACAGCAATTAGAGTTAAAAAAAAAAAAAACAGCAAATAAGCTATTTTCTACCAACGACATCGTTGTTGTACTGTTTAAGACTAATCTTTTTAAAGCCCCAGTCCTAATCTTCTGCCGTCTAAAGATGTACTTGGGAAATCTAATAATTGTGCCTCATAAATTCTTAAGAAAGATGCTTTAGCATAACGTGCTTGATCGAGTGTGCAAAGAATTTTTCTGATTTGGATTCTGTTTTCAGTATGGTAGGTCTGGAGGTCTTCCTTCAGTGCTAATTAGAGACATCATTTCTTCGAATTTACGAGTTGTTCTGTAGTGGTTCTGTTTGTATATCTAAGAAGCGCTTCACTGATTTGGTATGTTGCCTGTTGGTACAAAGTTAGCTAGGACAAATATCTGTCATCTGAATGGCTTTAGATGGACGAACATTTTGTTGGCATATGTAAGTGTTATGATTATACATTTTTTTCGCATATATAAGCCTTGTTTAAGTTGTTTAGCAAACAACTGTTTACATTTTGCTCAGTATACACTATTTTGGCGAAGTTTAATCATTTCAAGAACTAAACACATTTTGGCCTAGTTGATAGCAACTCTGGCATATGAAAAGAAACTAAAATTGTAGTAAATTTTCCTACAAAACTGCTAATTGTTAATCAAACCACGCATTGAAACCTGTTCCTACAATCAGCTAATTGCCAAATAGGCCCATAGGTGTGACTGTTGAAATTTACTGCTCTATCTTCATGTTGTGTGATGAAGAAATCAGACCAAGTTTTGTGTGTGATGATATAGATATGATTACCAAGTCTCTAGCTTTATTCTGTGAGAGACACTTGTGAATTGGGGTTAAAAAGCTACTTTAGTTCTAGGCTTGTAGCCTTTGATTGATTCCTGGTCGCCCACTAGATTTTGTATTTTAGTTATGCGGGAATGTTCTTGAGATAGGGGAAGTTATCAACAAGGCATAGAAAATGCTTATGTTGACCTCTCTAAATTAGACACATGTGCACTCTATTTGTGTTTGATGGATTCTGCATAATACTGGCTATTTCTTGCTATGTCTCTTTTTCTCTCTTCATCCTCTAGGTAGCAATTTTGGTTTCTATGTTTTATATTCCCCCTTTTTGAGTTAAAGCTGATGCATAATGTCTGGCTCACCTAATTCTGTAGTTTTGGTTTGGACTGTTTATGGTATTTACGTACTCATCTAAGGCATGAGCAGGGTGCTCGACGCAGGTTACAAACTTCTCCCTACAAGTTACTGACAATTGTAAGGAAGAATCAAATGAATTAGTACTGTAAAAGCAACTGCTACATTCCACTGTTGGAAAACTTATGAGCTCAGGGATTAGATTATGTATCACATTTGAGTCATATATCAAGTACAACATCTTTTCTATGGCATTTTTAGGGGTGGACCTCGTTGTACGATTTTATCATGTCCAAGATGGAATTCTTATCAACATCGAAGGAAGGTAGAATATCTTGTGTGGTATGACTCAGATAAATGATTACTAGATTCAGGTAATCAACCAATAGCTTTTGTTACCTTATCTGGTCCATACTCATTTGCAGAACAATAGCAAAGTAAAGAACAAAGGGATGGAGACTTCTTGGGCCGACACGGGTCCTTTGGTTGAGATACACCGTGAGCTAACCAGAGAATGACTTGTGATAGATCAATGTGCGGATCAAAGGTAAGGTCTAATCATTGCAAAGGATTTGTCTTAGGTACGTACCTTTTCATTATCTTTTTTCTAATATTCATCTCTATGATATTTTGGCTCCTTTTCGCTCTATGTCTTTGGTACCGTATGTGTTTTGATGGGATCGCATTTTTCCTAATGAAAAACACTTGTCTAGAGAGGAACAGATTGAATAGAATATAATGGTGTATATTGAGACGCTGTTAGCATTCGTCTGAAATTGATATCACTGATGAGTTCTTGAAACAAAATTCTAAAGATCGGAGCAGAATATAGCAACGGCTATTCTGTTTCCTATTTATCTTGAAATACACAAGGATTATATTATTTGCATAATGCGTGTGTCAATTAGCTTAGTTGGTTTAATTATTAGAGGTTATTACCTAAGACACGGGATCAAATATCGTCTAAAGTTGTCCTTTGAGGCTCTTTCTACACCAAATATATTATATTGCATAATCCAATCATACAGTCGATGCAGATACTTGTTTAAATGTTTTGGTCCATTTTATTTTAGCAAATATATTGATTGACTCTTCGCTGTAATTTTCTTCATGCAATGAATTTCTGCTCATACCTAAACATTCCTATGCAGCTAAAAATACGTAACTACCGTAGCAATTTTCCTCTTGGCAGTGCAATTCATATTGTTATTCTTCTGTCGTCCTTTTCAATTCGAATATCAGGAAACTTTACATTTTCAAGGAGTTGATGGCATTGAAATGTATTTATGTATCTGGACGAGCTGTGTAAGAAATACGAACAACTATAATCGTGTTGCCAGTTAGGACGATCAGCTCAGGCACTTTGGTTAGCCGTTGATGATGTCTGTTTAATGGACATTTTATGAATGAGTTTAAGAGCATTGTGAATGGAACTTAGCTGAGACATTCGAAGTCCTTGAAAGTAGAACTGACCTGTGGTGGAGTCGTGTAGGTGTGTTAGCTTCTTAGATCCTGATGAACAGAAGAGATGTCCTTTAGAGATGTTCAAAAGCTGACTATAACTTACCATTGAAAACATAAAAATGACAAGCCATAGTGTATTGGGTCTTATTCTTTGATAGCAACATTTCACTTGGAGTTGAGTGCATTTTCTTTTCCTGGTTCCCAGAGGAAAAAGATATAACATTTAAGTTATGCTTCCATAAAAATTAAAAAGAATAGATTAGCAATAATGTATTAATTAAAAGAAGCAAAACTTAGAGCTCAGTAATCCTGATTCTGACTGTGCATGTGTTGTTTATCCCTGAACTTATAGAGCAACATCATTGAAACAATGAAGATTTTCTTTTATCTATAATGTGGATGTTAAGTGCTGGTTTGCTTAAGTCTGGGTGTAAGCTAGGGTACTGGGTGGTAATCATACGAAGATTTTTACTCAGCTTATATCACAATAGTAAATTGTTTTTCAGGAAGATAAGAAATGGAAATGCCTAATTGAGTCCTCCATATTTTAATAGCATGATGATGGTGTCTAAGACAGCCTAAGGTGATTTTATGAGAAAATATCTAATGAATAGACAATGCAACTCTATTGCCACGTTAGATCGATACTCTACCTCGTTTATGAGAAAGTACTGTCTTAATACTCATTCAAGTCCTTCAAATCTCCCTTTTGATTTGTATTTATCCATGTATAGGTGTATGGAACTTGTTGAAGTGTAAAAGAAGATTCCAATTTCATGGTAAGGTTATTGTAGGGTGGATACAAGAGAATCCTTTGATTTTTCATAAGGATTTTGACTGCTGTCTACTTATATTCTCAGTCAATATGAAGGAAAAAATCTTGTAACTCTGAGTCGCTGACTGCATATGCTGATAAAGTACAACTATATAAATAGCACTTCAAAGTGTTTAGAAAATCAGTGCCTATTATCTACTGGTTTTGCAAGGCGATGTCTGTTAAGACCTGTTCAACTGTCTAAGAATGGATACTCGGTCTTTGCAAGAGCAAATTGTCCAACTAAGGAGGTCTCTCCTTGACCAGGTTGTGTTTCTTTCATTTAGGCATGCATCATTTTATAGCTTTGTTTGCTACAATATTTCAAAATAAAGATAATCCCCTTGGAGGGCTGGACAGCATGGTGGGATCCTTACAAAGTTTTTGCTACTTTCTGCATTTTTATTCATTCAGAAACTTTGTAGGCTGAAATAAATTAGTGTTCAATAAGGACTTTAGGCTTTTAAGAGCGCAGAAGTTGAGATTCTTCTTTCAGGCTTAAGGATTCAATGTAGATGCAATCTAGATACGATCAGTTCATCTTGCTTGATTTCTGCTATTTGTCATGGGCAATGCTATCAAAAGAGATTGGCCGTGTGCAGAGAGCGCTTCTGCAGTTAGCACTTAAGTGCAACTCCAGGCTATTGAAAGTCGGAGCTCATTGAAATAAATTTGCTTTTATCAAGAAACTGTGTGAACATATGAAAGTTAATGTAGTGAAAAACCTTCAAGATTACGTTGGATATGGGACTATGTTAGGAGGAAGTTACTGATCATGTCAATTGCTTGTCAATCAGACACCTCTAGGCTCTAAATCACAATTAATATCTAAGTTGCTCTGCATTAAACTTTTTACTCCCGATCTCAGCTGGTCCCATTGTTGGGAGGGTCATAGTGTCTTGGGAGGCCAGATGTATTCAGCCTTACCCCCTAACCAGTTGTGATTAATTGTTTGATATAATGCATGTCGAGGCTGCAGGGATATCTTGATGAGCAGTTTATTCACCTGGAGGAATTACAGGATGATGCCAACCCTGATTTTGTAGAGGAGATTGTAACCTCGTATTACGCTGATTCAGCTAGACTAATCTGTAATATTGACCAAGCACTGTGAGTATACTCTTGCACGCAGCCTTACCTGATCAATGCTTTTGTTTCGGCTTAGTTATCCGCATGGCATACTGACAAAGAACTTCATACAGAGCAAGACACCCCCTTGACTTTGAAAAGCTCGACAACTTTATGCACCAGTTTATGGGCAGTAGCACAAGGTAAGCCTTATTTCGTTAAACTTGTATGTCATAGTTCTTAATCGACGCATTTTACTTCTGAAAGGTTTATCAATACATGAAGATAAATGAAGTACAGCAATGCTAAAGATCCACACGATTAGTTTGTCATATTTTTTTGTTTCTTTCTCGTATTTTATCTACTGCTTATGAATTAAAATCCTAAATTACTGAACAAACCTTATTGCTTACTCAAATTTGCATATTTTGCAGCATTGGAGCTAAGAAAGTAGTGTTTGAATGCTCACAGTTCCGGAAATATTGTGCAGCAGGAATTGCAGATGGGTAAATTTTGTTTTTTAAATAATATTCCAACCACGGCACATTTACTTGTTCTTTTACTTTTGATTATAATACGTACTCTCTCCGCTCTTTTTATTATTCTATCTAGAATATTCTATTTGAGGAGTAACAAACTTAAACACGGTTTTTCACTCATACATATAAGTTGAAATATATCAATGTACTTTGAAAATCATACAAAAAACAAATGTGACACATAAAAGGAAACGGATGGAGTAGAACTGTTGATCTCGATTTTAAGGGCATAAGATTTGAGCTGATGAAATTGATTCAACGCGTTTATAGGTGCATCAAGACTAATCAGATGATAAAACAAGAACACTCGACGTTGAGAAAGAAACTTGATGCTTATTTTAAGTTGTTGAGTTCAGCTGGAGGGACATAGGGAAGCCGGCCACCTTGGAGCCTTTGTTGTTGAGAAATACTTGTGTTGCTATGTACGGAGTTTATACTAAGCAGTAATAATGTTGTGCCAAATTTAGTTGCATTTACATGCTTTGTTAGTCGTCTCCGGCGTCTAACCAGAGCTATTATATATACCAATACATCAGGATGAAAGCAGAGTGCTTACAGTCCATTTAAGTGCCAGATTAGGCGTGTGACATTCGTTTCTTTTTCAAGAAGTATTATGCGACCTTTCAAGTACAAGTACAAGTGCATGTATGAATGTATTTTGGACCTTTTTTAGCTTTTTTTTTTTCAAATAATTTGAAAATAGGATCCGAATCAAAATATATTCAAAAATAAGCTTCTCCAACATGTTCAGATGAACAAAATAATTTAATCAAAGATAAAAAAAAAAAGATTAATTGAACTGACTTATGTTTGGAACTCATCTATACGCTTTTGTTCAATTAATCTAAAAAGGTAGGATCTAACCACACAAGACTCAATTATGTCTTGCACTTGGGTGCAAAAAGAATCATGCATCCATGCATGCTTGTATAAGCATGACATATGCTAGAGTGCGCCGGGTATGTGAAATAACACAAGTTGATAATGCTGATTCAAGAGTCCACCATGCGCAATTGACACTAGACCTGATCAAATGAATGGGCCCCGTTAAGGGCCCTTAATCTACCCGTTTGTAAAAGAACCTAATCAATAATGGGATTTCGCTACCTGTTCAAAATTCGAATCGAAATCGCTGTCTGAGTTAAGGATTTCAAAAAATAATAATAGTTTAATCAAACTGAAATAGGCAAAGCAAAATTGATGCCTAATTGGCTGAATTCCAACCTCAAAATTCTGTCCATTAGAAATCGTTGCCAAGGCAATGATTTCAGTTAAGTAAAATTGCTGCCCCATACAGAGATTTTTACCTGAATCAAAATAAGCTTATTATTGAAATTATTTTGGTCTGAAACTTATTTTTGCAATTATTTTTTTTTTAAAAAAACTTTAAAATAAAAAAAAACTCCTTTTGTTACAAACAATTTCCAAAAAAAATCATAAATTCATCAATCAGAGATCTATGATATAGTAAGATAAATTAATTGCAACATGATGAAGCATGGATATATTAAGTGATCCATATATGTTTGGTAAAACTATATTCTATATATAATTAGTCTTATTTTTTGGTCATTAGCATTTGAATTACCTGCTACTTTATACTTATTTTAGATCATCTGATTATTTTCTTGTAGTGTGATACCTCTATTTTAGAAATGTTATAGTGTGGTTTCACAAAAAGAAATGGGAAGATCACTATCCAAACTTTCAACAATAAGAAGTATACGAATGTACATGAAAGATAATTAACTTATGATCAAGGATGATTTAATTAGTGAACAATAAAGAATAGTCCCCTCCTTTATTATATTTAGCGTCATCTTTATATAGCTATCGTTCTAGTTGTATGATTAAAAGTGTGACAAAAATCTAATGGTTTTTTCAGCAATAAATACTCATTTAAGCTCTAAAATTTAATGAGATGATGCAAAAACATGTCACAACACTATTCTTTTAAAAGAATGGATGATTTCCTTAATAAAACTTTAGAAAGAATATATACAACTATACTACTAATGCTTTGTCACTAGGAGAATCACCTTTAATTTTCTTAACTATTCAACGATAATATGCTTACTCAGTATCAATTTTTAATTTTTATTTTCATGGTTTACAAATTGATACAAAAATATGATGCACAATAGGAGAGGGATCCAATGAGAATAATGTTTAAAATAAGAAGATATTTTGACCCTTCAAATGATAAGATCTAATGCTAGAAATTTCACTTAAAAATTGTTACTATAATAATAAAAATGGTCACTATAACAATAAAAATAGTTACCATAAGTGAAAAGTTATTTGGTCTGAGTTAAAAAAGAGTCATTATATATACGTAAAATATCATGCGTTCGATTAAGGAGATGAAGAGTCAATATATTTTCTCATCCTTTTCATTTTAAGTACTCTTCTTATTTTAACTTAAAATGAAAAGGATGATAAGACATCTTAGCTCTTCATCTCTTAAATCCAATGGGTGATATTTTACATACACCTAATGACCCTAGTAACTATTTTTGTATGTGAAATGTCTAACGTTGGATCATACCATTTGAATGACCAAACTCTCTTTCTTATTTTAAGCACTCTTCTCATTGGATTAACCAAAGAATATTAGTGAAAAAATGAAATTGACAAAATTTAATTCAACCATTGAGGACTTCATCATGGAATGGAGTGAGTGCGACTTAACAAAACAATGTGTTGTTTAAGACTTTAAGTGGCAATGTGAGTGAGAGTTAACTTTATCAAGATCGGGTTAATGGCAATGTGGTTTTTTTTTATTTAGGGTGTTAACAAAACAGGGGGAAAGCAAAACAAGAGCAGCAGCGAGTGCGAGGCTACTGGGAAAATTTTATGTCCAAGGCAAAAAAGTCACTTTGCTTTGGCCCAGATTCCATCCTTAGCTCTAACCCTAGCCTTGGTCCACAACGACTTTCACCCGAACCTAACCCTAGGGTCATATTTCGAAATACTTCCCGGCCTAGGTTAATTTTTCGAATTATTTTTTTTAAAAAAAGGTTAAATAAAATTTTCGGTTTATTACATGCCATGGAAGCCTTTGTTCATGCAGAGTGTATTACCCTCATTCCTTGGGACACTTCAGATTATGCGAACTATTCTCGTGAGGGAAGGTTTCCTTGGTCCATGGACACCAAGCCTTTTTAACTGTATGCCATGAAGCTTTGATGCATGCACGTACTATGGGACATAAATTTGTTATTACTGATCACTCCTTTATGGCTTTGTTGATGTGCGTAGTATACACATGAACAGGGATTTACAGTTTACCTTAGCAGATGCAACTAAAGCTATTTCTGTCCCCATAGAAGCAAGGAAAATACATTTCTAAGGTCAGGTATTCCTGCTGAAAAGGTATATATGGTACCTAATGCTGTTGACATTGTTGTGTTCAAGCCTGCTCCCGAACAACTTTCAAGTGATCAAATCGTCATTAATGTGATAAGTTGATTTGTATACTGAAAAGGTGATGATTTGCTTGTTGAAGTCATCCCTGAAGTTTATCATCTACATCCCAACGTTAGTAAAATAAGGTTCTATTTGTTTTGGGAATAATTTCATAGCGCCCCAACACGCATATACACACACATGTCGTATCTCATCCTTATGCACTCTGTTTTTTAGAACTTTTATTATTTGTAGGTATGAAATATGCAGTTTATTTTCTTTAACTCTTTAGTTCAACTGTTAAAAAATGATGTTATGTGATCATCTTAGGTTGTTTCATTATCGGAGGTGATGGCCCAAAAAGAGTACGGTTAGAAGAGATGAGAGAAAAGCATTCTCTCCGAGAAAGGGTTGAAATTTTGGGTGTTGTTCCACATGCTCAAGTTTGGTCTGTGTTAATATCTGGACATATTTTTTTGAACAGTCAGGTAAGTATTGTGCCCTTTAAAACAAGAGATAGAGAAGTCTCTTCATTTTATTTGTTTCCTTGCCTTTCTACTTCTACAGGTTTACTCATAGGTCTTGAAACATGAAAGTGTTAGATTTCTGTATAATCTTGTCTTTTGTGGAGTTTTTCCTAGCGATTAACTTTCTTGTCTTTGGAATAAGTCGAGCAACTTACCTGTCGCATAATCCAATGCAACACACTGGAGATTTGGAGAGCTGCTTCCAGCTTCACCTGGTTCCGAAATTTACATTTGCTCTTAATATGAGAAAGCATTAGTTTTTGGATGGCAGTGAGACTTTTTTTCATTGGATCATGCTGAGGAATAGATATATGGAATTGCTTTGACTTATCTTTCACTATACCTTGGTGGTTACATTTGAGGGGTTACATGCATACTCCTTGTATTTTTTTGAAGTCTATACATACAGTTATTAAACTAAGCATTGGGTAACATGTCGTGGGAGTGAATTAGTGAGTGCTGAATATTTGTTGGTTGGAAATTCCGAATGTTTGAATTATTCTTCTGATTGGATGGGAGGAATTTGGAAAAGTGGAACTCATTTGTTCCTGATAATTTTACTTTGGGAAGGTTTTTTTATATAAAAAAAAATTTATTTCAAGTCAGTACCTGTTTCTAAGTATTTTACTAATTCAAACTGAGAAAAAAGTTTTTGCATATTCTTCAAAAGAAAGATCACTGAGAAACCTTGTTTAGTTCATTATATTGTTTTATGGTATATGTTTGACCTTATCTATGCTGGGAAAGATTAAGGCTTTCCCTCAGTGAAGACAGATACAAAAAACTTTTGGCCTTTAATCATTGAACCCAATCTATCTTCAACCTCATGACTAAGGCATATGACTTTCTACTCTTCTACTTCTGAAGCCTTTTCTTTACAGCCAATTTCTGCAACCGCGTTGACCTTTCTAATGTTTTAAGATCCAAAATTTCCATAGTATTGTTTGCCATCTTCTTTTTGTGGCTTTGAACTTTTGTGCAGTTCTTTGATGGAAGCCATTTGCATAGCTATATTTGAAGCAGCTAGTTGTGTATTATTAACAGCAAGTACACATGTAGGAGGTGTCCCTGAGGCAAATGTTATGAATAATAGAATTTTTTTTTAAAAAAAATTTGCAAAAATAAGTCACTTGCGAAACTTTTTTTAAAAAATAAGCCGATTTTGGTTTGAGCCAAAATTATTGCCTCAAACAACAATTTAGCTAAAGCAAAATCGTTGCCCCAAACAATAATTTGTAGTAAACTGGATTATGAAATAAAGCTGAGCCACAGAAATCGTTGCCCAGGAAAATGACTTTAGTCAGATGAAAATCGTTGCCCCAGGCAACGATTTTCATCGAGCTAAAATCAACAATTTCATTCAGATTTCCCTTGGCCCACGTTTCTGCCATACCCCTATTCCAACTTATTATAAATCGTTGGCTCAAACAACGATTTTTGTCCGAAGCAAAATTGACTTATTTTTTAAATTAGATTGGAAAGTAGCTTATTTTAGAAATTTTTTTTTTTAAAAAGCTTAGAAATAAAAAAATCTGAATTATATCTATCTTTTCACCAGCTTGCTTCTCTCCTCAAGATTATTATCCTCTTCTTTTGACCAGCCTGTCTGTGGATCATAGTGAATCATCTGTTTTGAGAGTATATACCGGTTAAGTTGATAAAATGTTAGAATGTAAGTTAATGTTTCCATTACCCCTTTTTTCACTTAATAGGTATTGCCAGATGACTTGATCAAACTTGCAGAAGCAGACCCTAGAGTAATGGTGCAAGCTATTGGAAAGACAATTACCCTGCTTCCTGACATCGATCCACAAGTTATGCACCTATGAGTGATTAAATTCATTTATAAAAGTCCCACCCGACAACCCCTCCACCGCACATGTGATTTTCTCCTGCTGCTGTTAGATGAAAAAGCTATATAGTTGGCATGATGTTGCTATGAGAACAGAGAGAGTCTATGAGCGTGCTTTGAAGTTCCCTGGTTAGAATCTGCTTGATGAATTATGCTGCTTAAATAGCATATAAACTATATTGTAAGTGTCTTGTGTGCTCAGTCTCTCTGTCATGTTTTACACATCACATGTGTCGAAGTTTCTATCTATGTTACTGACACAATTCCAAATACATATACGAAAACAAAAAACAACATTATCACACGCGAATCATTGCATTGCAACGTAGGATTTTATCATAGGAAGATTTTGTTTTATCCTAAATCTCAGGCAATTTATTCATAGGATCATAAAATTTTGTGCTCTGAACTTCATAAGCACATCTTACACGAAAACGGGAACGAGTATTTGCAATATGAAATTAATATTTAAGGAAAACTACTTTTTATTTTTTTATTACATGACGGATTATCTTTATACAAACAAAGACAATATAACTATTACATATGGCTGCTTAGGCAGTAGAGATGTCAATGGACTTAAGTTGAGGCTTCTTCTCTTCCATTTTGGGAACAGTCACAGTGAGAACACCATTCTCCATGTTCGCCTTGATCTCCTCTATCTTCGCATTCTCCGGTAGCCTGAACCTCCTTAAGAACTTTCCAGAACTCCGTTCAATACGGTGCCACTTGTCATTCTTCTCCTCATTTTCCTTGCTTCTCTCTCCACTAATCTGAAGCACGTTACCATCTTCCACCTCCACCTTCACCTCTTCTTTCTTCAATCCTGGCAGATCCGCTTTAAAGATATGGGCTCCCGAAGTCTCTTTCCAGTTGATCCGGGTATTCACAAACGTAGGGGTGTCACCCCCGATGGTGGAGACTGATTGAGAGGTGGTGGTGTTAAAGGGGAAGCCTATGAAGGGGTCCCACACATCTAGGGAGAACGGGTCAAAAAGGTTGTTGCTGCATCGGGTTCCAAAGAAGCTTGGAATCAGCGACATTCTTGCTTTTTTATCAGTTGATTGAAGTTTTGTGATATCATGTATGACAGAAGGATGGGGAATTTGAGATTTCTTAGCTTTTCTTTAATTTTCTGTTGATGGCAGAAGATATGTGAATATGGGGATATTAATAGGTTGTGGCGGGAAGTGTGTAGAAGCTTCTTTAATGTTCCACGCTCCTGGAATTATCGAGAATTATCCTGGATTGAAATCAGAGGATTATAGGTATCTAGTACGTTCCAGAACTTTCATTAAAATAATCAATGTGGTTTTTGGTAATCCGTAGTTTGGTTCACTCAATACGGAAACTTCAAAGTATTTTAATAATGTTATTATTTTCTTTTTGCTGCAAATAATGTTCATGTGACCTTGTAAGACTTATAATTCTTACTTTGAGATGTAAAAAACTAAACCGATAAATTGACGTCCTAAAATAACCGAGGTGACCCAAAAAAATTTCGTCATATATTTGATCTGTATGGGATAGATTGATCTCACATAACCATCATCTTATTAAACTCGAAATGACTAAACTTAACCCATAATCAACCATTGATTCCATTTGATGGCTCTAAGCCTCTTACCCAATCTATGGTTGAAGAGAGCTCAATCAATCTTTAACCCTCCCATTGGCAATTTAGACATTATTATCGTCAAACATAACAACTCAATAATGTTATCTTTAGCATTATCAATTGAATAGGATTTGTCTTGTATAAAAATGAGCGGATTGTCTTTTCTTCGGGAGAAAAAGTTCTTGCTTGCTCGCCTCTTCATTCTGAACTACTTGCAATTTGGAAAGCTTTTAGGCATGTGATTCGAGTAGCTAAGGCCTGGGTTCTGAGAACAAATAGTCTTGCGGTTACCTCCATTATGAGGAATCCAGTTAAAGCCCTGAAGGAACTGTGAAGCCTGTTTGAAGATATCCTCCTATTTTCAAAGTCTTTTCCTTTTTATTTTGTGTTAAAGTACATAGACATATGGTTGCAGCTGCACATCAGCTTGTAGTCATGGCTAGGAGTAATTTCTAATTTCTTGTCCCGCCTTTTTGCCAAAAAAATTAAAATAAAATTCAAACATTACTATTGATCAAAAATAATAAATTAGCTATGTGCTTCATCATATCATAGGTTACTCTATCATACACTATAAATTATGTTTCAATTTCTCCATCGTTCATCATCTCTCCCTTTCTACTTTAACACACACAAAATCGAGAATACACACCCATACCATGATGATTTTAATTAGAAATTTCACCACAATTTAGTAGCATTGATAATATGCGCTTTAACAAGCACCATAGCTCGTCCTACAGAGACAAGTCCCCTAAGTCTCTCGGGTTCACTTGGATGTGAGTTATTGGGAACAAATAGTTCTTAAAGTTCTAATCTTGCATAGGGGAGCTACACTTGGACCCAAAGGTGGCCACGAGGCCGGACCGATTCGGGTTGGGCCGATTTTGGCCACGGGCAGGGCTGGCTTGAATTGTGATCGGTTTAGTTGGGGGAGAGGACCGATCCGAATAGGAGCTGGGATAGAGGAGCTCAGCCCGTAGTAAATAGGGTTGGGGTCAAAGCGGGTTGGGCATCGTTTCGAACTAGTTTAGCTGGTCTGGCCGAATTGGGCCAGGGGATTTGACGGTTTATTTTGCAACTTTTCGATTCGACACAAACTTATTTAGTTTAATAGAAACTTATATAGTTATATTTATTTGGAAGAAATCAAACTTATTCCATTTAATATAAACTTATATACATTTCAACAATTGAAAGAAATCAAACTTATTTGATTTGATACAAACTTATATACTTTTGGAAGAAATCAAACTTAATCGATTCAATACAAACTTATATACATTTGGAAGAAATCCAACTTATTTGATTTAATACAAACCTATACACATTGGAAGAAATTGAAAGGGGGACTTGAACTCAATTTTGAAAATCAAAATCTAATTTTTGTAGTTAGATTTTAACTTTAAAAAAAAATTATCTACGTATCTCGAAGAAATCAAAGCCCACATAGTTGCCTACATTTGTTGCGTTCCCTGATCCGCCTTCACCGGCCTCCATTCGATTCTTCACTCGTCTCCATCAACATCTAGGGATCGTATAAGCTAAACTATATTCAAATCAACTAACATTCATATAAACTAAACTATATTAAATTGCACTAACATCCATATAAACTAATTTATATTCAACTAAACAACACATTCAGTGATTCATACAAACTAAAATATATTCAACTAAACTAACTTTCTTATAAACTAAATTATATTCAACTAAACTAACATGTATTGATTCATGTAAACTAAATTATATTCCACTAAACTAACATTTATTGATTCATATAAATTAAACTATATATAATTTAACTAAAATAACATTCATTAATATCATATAAACTAAACTATATTCAACTAAAGCTAACATTTATATAAAGTGAACTAACTTCAACTAAACTAACATTCACTGATTCATATAAACTAAATTATATCCAACTTAACTAACATTCATATGAACTTAACTATATGAAAATCAACTAACATTCATATAAACTAAACTATATTCAACTAAACTAACATTCATATAAACTAAACTATATTCAAATAAACTAATTTTTACAAAATTTGAAATTTTAGGCGGGCCGGATAGGGCTAGGCCAGGTGGGTTCAACATGTCGATTAGATTTTTTTTTTGTGGGTCGAATTGAGTTGGGTTAGGGTTTGAAAATCTAGATTCGTATTCGGCCACCCAGCTGGTGGGCCTAAGAAAATCTGGCAGGGCTTCTCGTGGGTCGGGCTGGCAAGAAAAAAAATGGGTCAATTCAAGGCTAGGTCAGGCTGAACTGGCCCATTGGCCACCTCTACATGGACCTAACAAGTGTTGTTTCATTTCTCTTTATACGAGTTAGTAAAGCTTACCGTATTAGTGTTTTATTTCTATCACCGTCAAATTTTTTTATATAAACATGACCAACCTTATGCAAATAAAAAAGTACAAATTTTATATACACACGGGATACAATCTTCTACAGCTTTATTAAATAAATATTAATATTGTATTGTGACACGGGCACATACTAGTAATGTTATTATATCCCAACAAAAGTTATCCATCAATATAAAAAATTACCTCTCAAAGTTAATAAAGACTGAAATATGTTAAAGGTAATTTTTATTGGAATACAATATCTTATTTTATTAGGATACAATTGGCGATGTTTAAAGATTCAATAGCTTATCAACTTTACATATTAACTATTATGATTATATTGAACTTTCCGCTGAAATATCTTACCTTATATATGTTTGAGTGATGAAGTGGAAGACGATATTTTTCTAGGTAATCAATATTTTATTTTGGGTTTGGGACGACTATGCAATACATAAATTTCCTTACATAAAGGAGCAAGTTTAAGAAAATTCCCTCTACATGGAAAATAGTAGAGATGGTGGCCGGTACGCGGCGTTTGTGAAGTGGGTCTCGTACGAAATTTTTTTTTGACAGGAGCACGAAATGAGCCTCGGGCGCGCTATTATTTCTTATTACTACGCTACTACTACTATTATTATTTTTGATATTATTATATTCTTATAATACAATTTAAATTGTTTGTAATTTTTTTTCGATTTTCTTACATAATATACTTCTATTTTTTTAAAATAATGACCGGCACGAAACACGACTCGACATGGCATGTTACGCATGTGAATCATGCTAAGCTATGGGCCGAGTTTTGAGAAAGGATGACACAATAAGGCACGGAACAACCCAACTCGACAAGAAGCCAGACATAAACCGACATGACCCATGAGGGCTGTGCTCAGCTCTAGACAACACATTAAACCTTAAGTATAGTACTACATTGCAAATAATATTGCGTCCAAGGAGTCTAGTTTAAGCACTTAGGAACTTATGTTGTGAATAAAAAAAAAACTTACGTAATATGATATTTTTTGCAGGAAGTCAGGAACTGTATGGACAGCAAGTGCACACATTATAACAGCAATTATCGGTTCTGGAGTTCTTTCACTGGAATGGGGCACAGCACAGCTCGGATGGGTAGGAGGACTCGTAACCCTTGTAGGTTTTTCGTTCATCACGTTCTATACGTCAAACCTCTTAGCAGATTGTTACCGATCTCCAGACCCAGTCACCGGAAAGAGGAACTACTCGTATATGGAGGAGATCCGCGCCAATTTAGGTACCATCCAACTACTCAAGTGGTAGTATCTACTGATCTAGGTTGTACATAACTACAGATGTACAACCTTGGTTCATTAAATAGTATCCCTGAGGACCCTGACTGACTAACAGTTTTGATTATTAACGGGCAGTTGCATTGCTTGTAGGATAGTGCAGTATGCCAACCTAAGTGGAATGGTTATTGGTTACACAATTACTGCATCCATTAGCATGGTGTAAGACCTCCTATTCTAAGCTCATCTGATGTGCACAAAAATGTAAACAATTAACTAACCAGCAAGTTCATCAAAAAAAATATTCAGGTCAATCCACAAGTCTAATTGCTTCCATACAAATGGCCATGCTGCTCCGTGCAAGTTCAGCAATAATCCCTACATGATTGGTTTGGGAATTTTTGAGATCTTTTTGTCTCAAATCCCCAACTTCCATAAGCTCACATTGTTGTCAACTCTAGCCGCGATTATGTCTTTAGCGTATTCCTCAATTGGCATATATAGGACTTGCTCTTGCCAGAATTATCTCAGGTAGCTAGTCTACCTTGAATTTGTGCTCTTCAATAATGATAGATAACCAAGATTTAAAGATTGAACTATGACACCCATTTGATTATGTAGGCAAAGGAGGGAGGACATCTTTAACAGGAGTGGAGGTAAGCATAGATTTATCAGTTGCTGATAAAATCTGGAGGACATGCAGAGCCCTTGGAGACATTGCGTTTGCATACAGTTTCTCTGCTGTACTAGTCGAAATACAGGTGAATTTTTGTGCATCCTAGCATCTGAAGCAAATTTGAATGAAATTATGTTGCAAGTTCCTATGTGATCATATACTAAGTTCACAATTGGCGAACTAAAGTCTTCGATATGACTCAGGATATGCTAAAATCGCAACCAGCAGAGAATAAGGTGATGAAGAAGGCCAATGCAATATCAGTGTTCACAACCACAACATTTTACATGATGTGTGGGACCTTAGGCAATGCTGCATTTGGGAATGGTGCACCTGGTAACATGTTGACTGGGTTCGGATTTCATGAGCCTTTTTGGCTGGTAGACTTGGCCAACATTTTCTTTGTCATTCACTTGGTGGGAGCGTATCAGGTATAACTTTTCTCGTGCAATATTTCAACAGTTACTCATACTTTATTATGGTTTGCCTATAATGTTTCTTTTCACTCACTTGCATAATTTAGTATATGGCTAACCTACATAATTTCTTAGTGGTAGTTGCAAATTAATGTATGCCCTACGAGCATCTATAAAATGATGTGATCTTGCTTGTTTGCATGCTCCATGTCGTTTTTATACTCTCGGATGTACCATGTACGCGATGTTACTCTTTCGGGTAGAAATATTATGATATGAGCCAATTCCTTCATTATTTTATCCCCGAACAACTCTAAATGATTTATTAAATACTTCGTAAATCACTTTTTCTTTTTGTAATTTACTTAGTAGGCTAGAACCGTTAAACTGACATATATATTGCCCCTTCAAAAAAACAATGCTTTCATACTTCATACCCGATATAAATTATATTAGGATAGTGAGGGTTCAAATATATGTATTATTATATTAGATATATTTATAGTTATATCAAATACAAATATTGGTATATCATGTATAAATTAGAAATTTAAAAAAAAAAACTAATATTGAAATTGCAATTTGCCATGATAGGCCAGGTATTTGCCCAGCCTGTGTACTTGCTGATAGAGACATGGGCTCGTAAGAGATGGCCCAACACAATGTTTGTCAATTCAGAGTATCCCATCAAAATTGGCAGCAAAACAGCGTTTAGCTACAACTTACTTAGGCTAACTGGAAGAACCATGTTTGTGGTGTTAGCAACCGCATTGGCAATGGCAATGCCCTTCTTCAATGACTTCCTTGCACTGCTTGGATCAATCAGCTTTCGGCCGTTGACAGTATATTTCCACGTACAGATTGCTCGAAAAAAGATCAGACGGTGGTCATCAAAGTGGTGTAAGCTCCAACTTCTCAACTTCGTCTGCTTGCTCGTTTCCTTGGCTGCTGCTGCGGGCTCTATCCAAGGAGTTGGCCAAGCTCTTCGAACGTCAAAGCCATTCCAATATACAGTATGAAATGAGCTGCTTCTTACTAGCATTTTTCTGTCCATTCAAGTGGAGTTATCTGTGGTCGCATTTGTTATGTCATGTGACCCATGTCACACAATTTTGACTTGGCCTCTTAAAAGAGCCACTGTGTTTGGAAGCGTATAATTACTTCCACTAATACAAATTATTAGCGATACCAATCTTTGCAAGAAACTAAATTTTAATCTGTACTTGATTACCCAACTTGGATTTCGTAATCTAGATGTAAATTGTAACAAATATTGATCTAAAGTGATTCCCCTATGGTACGACTACTAGGTAAGTCACGTGCAATCTACGGATTGATAATAAATTATTTTGTTAAATATTATAATTATAAGAAAATTATTATTTATTAGTGAAATTTTATAGGTTTTATAGAATTACCGTAAAAAATTTAATTGGGATAATATTTTTTATCACATTAAATGAAAAATAGTATAGAAAAAGGTAGAAAGGAAATATGAAATGAAGAGAAGAAATACATGTAATTTTAAATGATTAGGAATCTATATAGTTACACAAATTTCTATATATAATATTTTTTATCTAATATTAATGATTATTAGAAAAAAGGTAGATGACATCATTTTTAAGAAAAGGCGGAATTTTTTTTTATAATAGCTTGACATATGATAAGTATGACGTTAGCTAAGGTTTTGCTTTAGTAATAGTTACTAGGTAAGTCCCGTGCAATGCACTTTTTAATAATAAATTATTTTTGTTAAATATTTCAATAATAAGAGTATTTTTATTATTGGTAAAAACTTATAGGTTTTATAAAATTGCCATAGAAAATTAAATTGGGTTAAAAAAATTTATCACATTAAATAAAAAATCATTAGGAAAAGATAGAGAGAAAATATAAAATAAATGAAAGAAATTAAGATAGTTTTAAATTATTAAGGAATCTATATAGTCACATAATTTTCTATATATATTAATTTTTAATCTAATATTAATGTAAAGTAAAAAAAAAAAAGGACATCATCTAGAAAAAAAACGGAAATTTTTTTTATGATAACAATTGTCATGTGTCAAATATGACATCAACATGAGTTTTGCTTTAGTAATAGTTATAGATAGATAAATATATTGATGAGTGGTCTTTCATATTTATCCAAGTCTTAGCAGCATCGAATATGAGTATATGACCCCAATCAAAACAAGTTGGAACCAAAACTAAAGACACATGACTAGTCACCCAAAATTCTACGAAATTGAGTAGGATATAGAATATGTAAATCCACTAATATGATTAAAGAGTATTAAATACTCCTCCTTTTTTATTTTTTTTATGGAGTCAAAGTTAAAAAAAAAAATTTGACCTAAAATTGTCATCATGTCATAAAAAATAGTATATTGAAATAGGATCATATTATATACATCTTAATATAAATTTTTAAAATATTAAATTTTAATAAATTTTTTGTGTTATAAATTTAGTGAAAAAAATATTTTAGGTGTGTCTTGGAGCAAAAAAGAGTGGAGGTAAAAAAAGCAGGCAATGAATTAGTAATTAAATTCATTGCACAGCACATGTTCAAAAGTAAACCTAAGAGAGATAACATTAATAATATGGAAAAGGTCCCTTCAATATCCACCATTCTCCCCCACTTAGAGTCATAGTCATCGGACCAACCCATTGGCAGTGGCTGCCAAACTGAGCCAAACAAAACATTAGATTTCAAATGATTGCATTATTTGCGGCATGCTTCTTCATCATATTTAACTATTTTCTATAAAAGGATGATTATCAACTATTTGGCATCTTTAAAAAGTTGTTCCAAAGCCATCCTTAACTTTCATATATTTGCCAATTCCTTTAGTGAAAACATTAGTATGCAATATATGCATGCATGGCCTGGTGACAGTAGTTAGACAGTGCACTTGAGGTGCATATTATCGAGTGTACGTTACTTATTGGGCACCCGATGCAAAACGCAATGAACATTCTGTACAATGAATATTAGAAGTTTTAAAGTTTCCCCCATAAACCATTGCAAATTAAAGTTTTGTACACATCTTATTCCCAATCCAAATTAAAGTAGAATTTCAATAGTATAATGACGCAAATTACAAGACACTAATGATGTCTTCACCTGAAAAATAATGAATATTACGCATTTTAATGTTTATTCTGTTCAATTCGTGTGAAATATGTTACGTTTTATTTGAAAAATATTGCATTTTATACCGGATGTACAATGAGCACTGTACACTCGGATCCATAGACTAATTATAAAATTATATGCTAAAAATCATACTAGTACTCTTCATGCAAAAAATTATAAAATTATATTCTAATTTAATTTCATGAAATCAAAATTATTTGTCTAGTAACATTAATCTCCACTAGGGTGTATTATATTCTATAATAGATATGAACTTATCGGAATTTATTGTTATTGCAAGATGTTGATCGAACATGACACTACACCCTTAAATAGTAGAATAACTTTTATCTTCTCTCTTTTATGATAAGAATATCAATCGAAAATCATAAACCATTATATTAGTGGAAAATTATATATATTATCAATTAAAATAGTGATTAGACAATTTATTAGTGATTAATTTAATTAAAACGGGATTAAATATCAAAATGATGATGATTGATTTATAATGCTTTCAAAATATCAGTAGAGGTGGGTAGAGAGAAAACGACATTTGATGAAAGTTCCAAACATCAACTTTAACCAATTGATAAATGATAAGTCAAGCTTTTAGGTAAAAAAAAAAAAAAAAGAGATCAGAACCTTGATTTACAGCCTATAAAGTTCACGATAAAGACAAAAACTATTCTAAAGGTGAAGAAAAGGTTAACTAAAGCTAATTATAAGAATAAGAATATATGCTTACTTCAAAGTATGATATCATCGTTTTGTAGAAATTAAAATGACCAATATGTTTGGGGCTACACACCACGACCTAACTAAGCACTTATGGGGTACCAATCAGCCAGCATCGGACATAGTTTTACATTTTATCTTCAAACAAAAGGCTACTTTTACATTTGCGTTTCATCAGTCTTTTAGAGCTTTAACATGTTATACATCGCCCAAGGATGTTATAGACATAAGACATGGGTATGAGACGATGAGGCAATCTTTGTAAATAGACCTCTTTAAATGAAAGGGACCTATTAAGGGCCTTTGACTAGGGATGATAACGGATCGGATCTGGACCGGGTTCTTATGAATCCAGATCCGTTTTTCAAGTATGGATTCAGATCCGCCGGGTATGAAAAGTAAGGATCCGGATCCAGATCCAGATCCAACTGATCCGGGTCCAAAACGGATCTTGTATATTTAGGTGTATTTTTAGGGTCCTCCATACACCACCATAAGGGAAAGTTTGGGCGGAAAGACATTTTTTGTGCTATTATATTATTGTCTATAATACTCCGTAACTAGAATAATGAATTTGTAATTGAAATTATGGACTTTATTATATACATTAGAACATTTGCCTAGACATTAATGATAAAAGAACTTTATTTTTTAGATTGAATTATAAAGCAAAATACTGTATTTCAAATTAGACAAATTAAAAAAAAATTTATCAAAATCAATTTTTCATTCTTTTTTAATAGATACCCAAATCGACCTAATTTGAATACTTCTTACTAATGGTCGAACTTTACCTCACTATCATTATCTTCTTTCTTTGTTGGTTATTGGTTTGTAAATATATTAGTATCACGAAAAATATCTCAAGTCGGGTCCAAAACGGGTATTATCGTTGGACCCGTACCCGGATCCGTTTTTCAGTCATAGGACTCAGATCCCTCGGGTCTAAATTTTAAAGACCCATATCCGCAAAAACGGATATGGATCCCCGGATCCGGGTCGAGTCCAATATCCGTTGCCATCCCTACCTTTGACCGACCCGTTTGTAAAATGATTTAATTAATTAGGGGCGCAATTGGGTCGATCTTTTAAAGAATCATGTTTTATTAAGTCTTTTAATGGGTCAAGTCCAGTCAATAATGGACCAATAGTATTCAAGGCTTTTAAACATTATATTAGGTAATGTATGCTTTACAATTACTTACCAATGGTGTAATGCCAAAGATTGGAGGTGATACAAGCAAATTATCAACTTCTATAAATAGAACTATACTCTCTTTGGATGGCCCGATCTGACTCAGCCCGTTTAACCTCTTCTTTGGCCCGGACCAACACATTTTACATGTGACCCATTCCGACCCTAACCCGACCCATCACAATTTCGAAAAATTTGGTTTTTTCTACTTTAATTGACTTTTTTTATCCGAGAATTTATAATATAACTTGTAAGATATAAAGAGTGCGGTAATTTAGTATTCTAGGACACCTCAACATATATAAAACACATTAGAATATAATTTGGAGCTAGATGTGAAGAGTGTGACTTACAAGCACCAGGTGCGTATTTTGTTGAAATAGTGTTGATTTCAAGCGATGGTTTTCGGTCTCACGGAAGATATACGGTATCCTATTAGAAGAAATTTTATGTCTCTCCACCCTTATATTTCAATATATAATTTAGTTTGTAATAATTTTGATAATTTTTAAGTTGTACTCCGAATTAAACTACTTTATCTGAGAAACAAAAATATAAAGTATAAATATATACCAATAACTTTATCGTATCTCGATTTTTGCAAACCCCCCTTCCCCACCATTTTCACAGTGATTGGTCTGAAGTCTAACGACTCAAAAGTCCCAAGCATGAGAATGCGAGCAGGTCTCGTAGACACTTTTGAGCTTTGACCGTATTTGAGCAAGATAGTGTGAAAAGGGCACCTTTATAATTTAAAGTAATTTTGCATTAATATTGTTTTAATTAAAGGCAACAACTTTTTAATAAAATATATTGGTAACTTTTAGTAGGATATAGCCTATAGAGTGATCTGAAATTTTGAATCCTTTTAGTAAGAATTTTAAAAGTTTGTTCTAAGCATTTATTGTATATAACCGATGTATCATACAATATGCTGGTAAATAGTTTTTGACTTATTTGAGTTATGCTTTCATTCTTAGTTCTTATAGCTTGAGATGAGATAATTTTGCATTAATACCTGCATCTCATCTCTTGATACGGAGTAATAGTATACGGAGTATTCTCTCCGTTCTTTTTTGTTCTTCCCATTTTCCCCATCCGAAAATTTCAAAATGTTGTTATCATTTGGAAGCCTTCTATTTTAGTTTACTATTGTGATTGGTTGAAAAAGTTTGGTTAGGATCACTATCCATATGATATGTAGCCCATTGGTTATTTTTTAATTGTTTAATGTCATAGTCTTTAAAAATTCTACTACTTATTTAATGCTAAATCCACTTTGTATTATTTTTTAATAGAATATATTCTTAGTTTTAGATTAATTTAAATTATTTTTATAAAATCTTAATGATATTTAATATTGTCTTAGTTTCTTCCTTGATTCCAAATGGGAAGGAAAAAAAAGAATGGAGGGAGTACTTCGTATGTTCTATCAACTAATCATTATTGTTAATTACATGTCTAACTTGAAAAGTTAATTTATCTCTAAGTGAATTAAATTATTAGAAGTAAATGTGTAATCAATTTACTAACTTCTCTTTCTCTAATATATTTCAAATAGAAATGTCTGATTTACTTTATTTCGAATTGATAATATTTAATTATGATCCTCTTTTCCTTAATTACTTGCCTACCCAACACATCATATGTATAAAACCTTTTTGTTTTTTCAATTTGCATAACCTTTAGCATGCATTTTCAAACCGTTATATGTAATACTGCATATATTTGAGGGTAAAACAGTAATTTTTTTAAGTTATCTTTTTGAAAATTGAAATTGCACTATTTGCAAATAAAAATAAAAATATAGATATGAATTTGTACATAGTTTGATGCGTGGTCTTTTGTTTTACCTTCGTTTTCTTTTTTGAAATTGCACTTTTAAGAATTAGAGTTACACTATTTGCAAATAAAAATGTACTTATTGTATATGAAGATGTGTTATTAGTAAATGAAGTTATACATAATTTCACAATATTTACATAAGCTCCTTATTCTACCTTTATTTTTATTTTTAAAGTTTTATATTTAAAAATTGAAATTATATTATTTATAAATAAAAATATACTTATAGAATATGAAATTGTATTATTAAAAATTTTCTAAAATTATAATATATGTTTATGAACATATATAAGATATAACTTAGAAATTTCCGTTTATAAAATATAAAAAAAAAAGAAAATTATTTATTTCCGAGAGCTGGGAGGATGCATATAAATAGCATGTAGTGTATGTCACAAGGACCCAACACAAATGATACAACACTGTCTCTCCTATTTGAGAGAGTGAGTGCGATAGAGCATAGAGCTTCTTCCCACCTAAATAATTGAGGGCCATTTCATTTGCCTTCTACAGATTCAGAGTTCTGATCTATTTTGTGCGTAGCTAGACAGACCCCCAAAACAATGAAAGCCACAAGAGATGAGGAATTCCAACAAGTTGGAGCTATCAATTACAAATATGCAGAAGATGGGGAGTTTGATGATGATGGAAGGCCCAAAAGAACTGGTATACACCCTCTTTTTTTTAAAAAAAAATAAAAAATAAAAAAATTTAAGTTTTCTTTTTCTTGTACAATTTTTGTGTTGTATTTAAATCATTTTTACAATCAGATAGAATAGATGTACGTAAATGAAATTCGATCGGAGTTGACCACGTCTCAGGTGACGCTGTAGCACCATTAAACTCGTGTACCCACCAACTTCTTTCTTCATATGATGCAACTCCATAAGTTAGTACATAAGAATTGAAGTTTGACCATGCATGTGAGCAAAGTTGCTAGCATAGTAACACCCCTGTCTTCTTGGGTAGGATCCTAAGTTCCACACTTTCGATAAGCCATTATGCATTAATGCAAATTATTGTCAAGAAGCGTGAAAGGAATTTTTTTTTAAAATAAGTTTCAAAATCAAAATATTTTCAAAAATAAGCTTTTCTAGATTCAGAAGAAAACTGCTCGGTTTGAATATTGAAAAATACAGCCCAATTCATGCTGATTTAAGCAGTGATTTTCATCTGAACATGCAAAAGCTTATTTTTGAAAATATTTTGATCCAAAACTTTTTTTTCTAAATTATTTTTTAAAAAAATCTTAAAAAAAAAGTCACCATATACGAGATGTTGGTGTACTCAACTCAATAGGTTGATTCCATGATAAACTGAATGATGATGGGTAGGATGATATCGCAACCTTGTATATTTGGTGATAAATTGGGAGGTAAAACATGTACTTGTAGTGATAGATATAGCTTTAGAGAATTCTTTACGGTTTTGATATATAGAAAAACTGGTGCTGTATTGACATACGACTTTAAGAGATATGGATTAGGAGTACTGCTATATTGCTATGCATGGAGTAGTAACGGACTTGCGGGCCAGAGCCCGAAGGTTACGGGGCTGTTAGGAGTTGGTGAGGGGCAGGGTAGGTTTTATTACTTTAGGAGGATATAGAGGAACCTTTTTCCTCAAATGGGCATTGGTCTTTGTTATCTTCTGATTTTTATTGCATAGTTGCTTGCCTATTTTAAGCAAGACAAGGGAACCTCCTTTTCTTCATTAAATTCTTGAAAAGATTAGCCTTAGCTATATATATCCCCACCAAATGCACAATCTTGACTTCTTGTCCGAGTATTTCTTTATGGACATTAATTACGAATTGTGTTGTTTAAATTGTAGGAACTATTTGGACTGCAAGTGCACACATTATAACATCAGTCATCGGATCTGGAGTTCTATCACTAGCATGGGGCACGGCGCAACTAGGATGGTTAGGAGGAATTGCAACCCTTGTAATATTTTCGGGCATTACTCTCTATACTTCAAATCTTCTTGCAGATTGTTACAGATCTCCTGATCCTGTCACTGGGAAGAGAAATCATACTTACATGGCTGAGGTCCGCACCAATCTAGGTACACAAATATATGTCTAAGTTGAGAAAAAGGTTAATTTTTCATTAATCTCATTGCTATCATGGCTAGAGAAATTTCTGCAAGTGTTTGACGTGACATCTTACAAAAGGGTTAATAGAATAATACTCCGTATATATTCATAGATTATTCCAAGTTCATGACTATATTTGTATACCAGAGCACCAAATAACCAAACAGTTCAATCTGATCACTCCTCAAAGTTTTGAAAACATTCCATTCAAGTACGTCACAATTGCAAACTAAGCAGCATGTATCACAATTACTGTGCCTAACAACAATATTTCTACTGTTGCTGCCTTGTGCATGCCTTATCTAATGAAATCGTTTTATTGTGTTATAGGTAGATTGAACTGCATTGCTTGTGGGATAGTGCAGTATGCTAATTTAACTGGAATGGTGATTGGTTACACCATTACTGCATCCATTAGCATGGTGTAAGTCCACTTTAACAGCTTAATCTTTGATCTGCTTCTAATATCCAAAATAATATGAGTGGATCTAACAAGAGTATGTCTGTGACTGAGAATGTTTCAGGGCGATTCATAAGTCGAATTGCTTCCATAGTAAAGGACATGCTGCCTTTTGCCAGTTCAGCTGCAACCCTTACATGATTGGTTTAGGGTTCTTTGAAATATTTTTATCTCAAATACCAAACTTTCATCAGCTAACGTGGTTGTCAGTTGTTGCTGCATTAATGTCTTTTGGATACGCCTCAATTGGCATTGGACTTGCACTTACCAAGATCATCTTAGGTAATTGACTTTTACTAGCCGCATGTGATTTACCTATGGAATTATATATGAAAACCAGAATAAAAGTTTGTAAATTATGCAGGGGAAGGAGGAAAGACAGCATTAACAGGAGTTGAGGTGGGCATAGATGTAACATCAGCTGATAAAACATGGAGGATGTTTCGAGCACTCGGAGACATCGCGTTTGCTTACAACTTTTCTCAAGTCATTGTCGAAATTCAGGTAGTTGCATTATTTTTTGTCATCTGATCCCACTCTGACAAGTACCGGGAACGTTCATGTTGTAGACGTTTGCCTGATAATCGTTTTCTTTGGATGCATTAGGATACGCTGAAATCACAACCACCGGAGAATAAGGTGATGAAGAAGGCAAACACAATCGCCATAGCCACAACAACGTCGTTCTACATGTTGTGTGGATGCTTAGGTTATGCTGCATTTGGGAATAGTGCTCCAGGAAACATGCTAACCGGATTCGGGTTTTATGATCCGTTCTGGTTGGTAGACTTGGCCAACTTATTCATTGTCATCCACTTGCTGGGAGCATATCAGGTATGAAACAGTTTTCACTTTCAGGCACCTGAATCATATTTCATTTTGTACACTTGTCCCAAGATCATGTAATTAGCATTTTATATGAGACTCATTGTTTCAAATTCTTTAAGATGAAAACTCTGTTTTCCCCAGTGTTAAACTAATTTCAAGGAAGTCATTTTACCTAAGAAGTTTGGTCTTAATTCTAAACAAACAAAGCCTTTGTATGTATGGGCCAGGTGTTTGCTCATCCTGTGTACAAAAAGATCGAGTCATGGGCTAGCGAGCAGTGGCCAGACTCAGGATTTGTAAAACGGGAATATCCTATCAGAATAGGCAGCAAAACTGTGTTCAGTTTCAACTTGCTCAGGCTGACAGGAAGAACAATGTTTGTGATCTTAGCAACCACAATGGCAATGGCTATGCCCTTCTTTAATGATATTCTTGCATTTCTTGGATCACTCGGGTTTTGGCCATTGACTGTGTATTTCCCAGTCAGGATGTACATCGCCAAAAACAAGATAAAAAAGTGGTCTATGAAGTGGAATGTGCTGCAACTTCTAAACATGCTGTGCTTGCTTGTATCCTTGGCTGCGGCTGCTGGGTCGATCCAGGGAGTTAGTGAAGCTCTTGTTTCCTCCAAACCTTTTCATTTCAAAGTATGAAATTGGATGTTTATCTGATTTTGCTATTATGGTCCTTCTGACCTCCTAAAAGAGCAATGCTTGACAAATGTATATGAAATGTTGCTTGTTGAAATCTAGTTGTTTTGAAGTGCTTGAAGCTAGCCTATAATCAACCAACTATACCCAAAAGTCATTGCTTTAAGCCTATAATCGTACACTTAATTACGCATTCTATGGCCTACGCTAACACATTTTCATACCCTCGACCATGAGAAAACTGACAAAAATCAAGCAACCACGTCGTTTGCCCGTTGGGAACACCATGCTTTTTAGTTTTAATCAGCAACTGCCCATCACTTTCCATAAAAATGCTCATTCGGCTACAAGTTAAATGTGAACCTCCTTGCTCAAAACACGGTTTAGCTGACTATTACCACCTGACGGAAATGAGGAGGTATGTTGTATGAATTTGCGTATAATCTGTCGTTTCCGTACTCGTATCCATATTCATATCCGGTATACGTGCACCGTGCAACTTAGGGGAGAAGAAGAAAAGTTCATATATGAACTCAAACCACAACTACTTCTTTGCCTATTTTACACTTTGGGACGGACACTACACCTAAACTTGCTCGCTGACTATCTGTGCAGAGCGGTGGGGCTCTATTGGGGTTTTGTGGTTTTGCTGGGGCTGTGGTTTGTAGTTTCTTAGAGAAAGCCTTTAGAATCTTTACAAATTTTACTACACTATTGAATTTCTGGAATGTGAATGAAAAAGAAATCACAATCAATTGGAAATTAATCTATATTAAATACATGATAAATATACGTTTTCTTTATTTTATATATTAATCATTTTAAAATAGGAAATATATTCTAATACTTATATTATGTATTAGTATGTATAGTGTGACATGTGTATACTCTCAATATGCATGATTTAAGTTAGCGCTGACAATGATTTGGGATGAGTTCAAGTTCAACCTAATTAATTTCGAGTTGAGATTTGTCAATCGAATCTAACCTGATTATTTTATGGATTGAAAATTTCAATCCAGCCTAAACTGTTATGGGTTAGTCAACCTGAATCCAACCTCTTTAAAAAGTAAAATAATTTTATAATTTCTAATTTTTCAAGTTTTAAGCAATGCATAATGAAAAATATCAAATCTTAACATAGTCTTAGTATAGCCAAATTGAAAGTTTGACAAAACATTACAACTCCATAATAATAGTTTAGTGATGAGGCAAAGTTTTAACATAATATAAGGCAAAATTTTAACATAATATAAGGTAAAGAAATTAGCAATTCTGGTAAGATACACTCAATACTTTTTAAATTCATGGATTGTGGGGGGAAAATCAGCAAGCTAGGGTTAAGAAAAGGGTATACAGTTTTACTTTTACAATGTATTTTTTGAGTTTGACTCGACCCATAAAGCAAAATCGAGCAAAACCAGACAAAAAAAATATTTATGTTAGGCGGGTTTAAAATTTTAACCCGCCCAACCTTATTTTTATTGGATTGGGTTAGGTTGACCCATTTAAATATTTTTAAGAAGTAGAACTTTTATTTCATACTTTTTTTTAATATAATTCTAGTATTTCAAAGTATAATTTTTTTTTTCTTATTTAACCGTTGTCATTCCCACATATGTCTTATCACTTTTACTTGCCTTGTCATCTTTGGTAAAAAAAATTGTCTCAACTTAAAACTTATAAAATTATCATGTACATTGTAATTTGTATTCCCACTAGTAGTTATGACATTAGTAAAAACAATGATTATTTGCTCAAGAATATAATCTTATCGGATTTGACATGTTGTAATCATGATTTACACTGTATAGAAGTTGAAAATACGCTGATATGTAATAGTAATTAAGCTTTTCATTTAAGCTAAGATCGCCTGAATCCGAATGCAAAAGTCACCCATAAGATGCCTTTTAACTTGTAATTAAATATACCAATAATTAGCATAAACTAGGGTTAGCCATCCACTATATTTTCTTGGACTTTGGCAGGAAATTAATTAAATGATGTGATTATTGAATAAAGTTATTGATGAATGAATATATCCAACTTGGTGTATATATATAGAATCAAGACTATCTATCATCAATAGTGTGCTTACTTTTGAAGAGTATTAGAATAATGCATTATATAGAATGTCCAAACATCAACTTTAAATTGTATAATGCATTGCCACTCTTGCACTTTGTAGAAACGAACCTAAAAAGTAATGGCATCAACAAAGTATATATGTAGCCATGTAGGTAGCTGTATTCGGATGCTTCGAAGAATGAGACTGTATTTCTTTAGATTTTGTATTTATGAATTTTATATTTAAGTAAGGTGATCTATTTGTTCCAAAATCTTTGACAACTAAATTGATACTTTTATATCAACATTGACCATATTATGTGGGTGAGAAATTGAAAAGAATACTATCATGGAGTCATGTGTATTTCTCAAGTATCCATTTTAAGACTTTTAAGTATTTCAGTAAAGAATGTGTCGATATTAAATAATACTCTTTTCGTTTCTTCTTTTTGTTCTTGTTTAGAATCTATAAATTTTAGAGCCAAATTTTGACCATGAATTTTTCCTAATCTATAAGGAAAAAAAACATAATCATATAGGGTTTTAAAAATTTTGTCTCAATATATATTTATTAAATATTAACTTTTTATAATTTTTGCAAATATATAATTATAGATATTTAAAATTTAAGTTTGCTTTGTAATCTACACAAAATCAAATGAGAATAACAAAAAGAGACGGAAGGAGTAGTATCTAGTTTTCTTTTTTAAACTTTATAGTTTAGCTTTAAATATGTGAAACATCAAGCATTAGTAATTTTAATGCAAATAAAAGTCCGCTAAATTGATAATAGTGTAGTCTAATCTGACTATAAACTTGTACAGTCCAAGTTCCGTTGAGGGGAGTCCCTTTTTTCATGGGATTTTTGCAGTTGGAGGAATTCGAATTTGTTTCATTTCTTTTTCTTTTTCTTTTTCTTTTACTTATACCAAATAAGTTCTTGGTAAAAAAAGACTATTTTTTCGTGTCATTTGTATATATATAAATATAGAACTACTCTTTTCATTCCTATATTTTTTTGCTACATTTTCAAATGTGATTATCCTTAAATCCTTGCTAGATTTTCTAAACTAGACATATTTTACTTCACAAAATTAAAGGTCCGCACAAATTCCATTTATATTTTTCCTTTATTTAAAAAAATAAATCTTTATCCAATATAGCAAACAAATAGATATAACGGAATATATAAGACATTAATGTTCTATTTGTCTAACTAATAAAGATTATTGGATTGAGATTACTTTCCTTAAAAAAGAAATAGTCCATCACAGAGTAAGTTTTTTTTTTTTTTTTTTTTAAATAATCTTTTTCTAGACAACCGAGAACCGACCTTACACCCCTAAGCTTGTTTCGTTACCCTTAAGCTAGCGGTAGCTAATTAATTTTCAAAAATAGATAATACTTTTTAGATACAGATGCAATAGTTATAAGAATAATGTTATACAAAGTATCTAATTCTTGATACTCAGAATTCTGCATAATTAATGTTAAGTGTTACGCCGTAGTTAAATATAACGATTAATTTGCTAATATGAAATAAAAAAAAAAAGTTTAAAGTGCTATTGTTGGGAGCTTATAAATAGCATGTTTATTGCAATAGAATATAGTTGACGAGAACAATTTCATTATATATATATATATTGTAGTAGTAGTAGGCTAATAGCTCGTTGAGTTTCGTTACGTTGGGTGTGTCATTTTACCCTTTCATTCTATTCGTATGTTGTATTTCAAATAATTACAATAAGTCCTGTACTAATTTGGAACTTCCTTCTTACAGAAAATCAAAGATGGGAGGTCCTACGACAGATGAAGCGTCCCATCGTGCTGGTGGCGTTGTAGTGCCCTCTACTTGCCACTTTCCTTACAATAGTGAAGAGTTTGATGATGATGGCAAGCCTAGACGAACCGGTATGTACTTCCTCTCTTCCCCTCTTCTTTTTCATGGATTAACTCCTTTTGCTACGGGCCGTCCATGAAGTACCTATTAATGTTGGTTAGTATCGAGGGTGGGATGCAAACTGATGGATCTTTATGAAGCCCGAGTTTATCTGACTCAAAATTGACGTGACTTATGACTAGGCCTGTTCAAATGGGAAGGGTCTCATTCATGGCTTTGGATCTATCTGTTTATAAAATGGTCTAGTTAATTATGGAATTAATAGATCGGTCTTTTAAAAGGATATGTTTTATTGGGTTTGTAATGGGTCAAGTCATGTCAATAATTGGCCAATAGCTTTCAAATCTTTTAAACATTATTAGGTAAGGTAATGAATTATTTCTACTTACTTAGCATGTTCCACTACAAAAAATTGGAGGTAATACAGGAAAAATATCATCCTCTATAGACAAAACTATACTCTCTTCAAATGGTCCGGCCCAACTCGGCCTGTTTTGTATCTTCTTAAGTCCAACTCAACTTGGTCCGTTTTACATCTTCTTTGACCCGACTTGACCCGTTTTGCATGTGACATGTCCCAATCCTAACCCAACCCAATTCACATATCTACTGATGATTGTCCGACTTGGAAGGACGTGTTGCACATATCATGAATTGCAATGTTGTGCTTAGTTTTATTAGGGTGCATGTCTGCTAACCCAACTCACGTAGTCTCCATGTCACCTTGGCTACGAATTAACATAGCGTCATGTTTGAGACACTGGCCTAAAAGTGGGCGTAATACTAATATATTAGCTGAGTAATACTATATTTTATATATAAAGTTCAGTTCATGCATGTAATGTGACGATTATTATTATATGAACATATATATATGTCGTCTTCTCTTCTCCTTAAATTGCTCTCACATATTCGAAAATGTCTTGTACATGTTCTTTGATTAACCTTTTTCTTCCAATAATTAAGAAAAATAAAAATTATCCTTATTGTATTCTCGTGATCACTTTTAACTTTCGAAAAAGTTTGAACTATATAGTTAGTAGCATAAGAATATAGGAATGACACTAGTCCAAGTGTAGGCATATGCATGAAGGAATTGAACATACCATTATTTTCACTAATAATTGTATATTTGTATCGTAAGCATAAACTTTAGCCTGAAAAAGCTAAGTTTTACCTGTCACAAATTCGATTAACTTTTTCAAATTCTGATCACAAACCCGTCTATTCAATTCAGCCAAAAGCCAAGTACTTTGAAAAGATCTCAGTCCTAACTAATAGTATACATAAATGTCAAATTACCTTATATAGTATGCAGTGGCAGATCTAGGATTTTTCGCCTGATGAGTCACAATCGTTAACCAAACGTGTAATAAACTATTATTTTACCAAATAACCAAATAATAATACTAAAAAATACATTCAATTTTTTTTAGTCCGACTAATGAGTCATTTGACCCACCAAGACTTGATGTACATCCACCGCTGAGAGTATGCATCAACCTTATTTTTGCAGGGACGGTATGGACTGCAAGTGCACATGTTATAACAGCAGTTATTGGTTCTGGAGTTCTTTCACTACCATGGGCTGTGGCACAGCTTGGGTGGCTAGGAGGAATTACAACACTCTTGATATTTGCTGGCATCATGCTCTACACTTCCAATCTCCTAGCGGATTGTTATCGAACTCCTGATCCTGTCACCGGTAAAAGAAACTACACGTACATGGAGGAGGTCCAAGCCCTGCTAGGTAGATTCAGTTGCATAACTTGTGGGATACTACAGTACGCCAACCTAACCGGCTTTGTAGTTGGCTACACAATAACTGCTGCCAAAAGCTTGGTGGCAATCCAAAAATCGAACTGCTTCCACGCGAAAGGACATACTGCGTCTTGCAAGTTTAGCAACAACCCTTACATGATAGGTTACGCAATCTTTGAGATCGTTTTGTCTCAAATACCCAAGTTCCATGAGCTAACTTGGCTGTCAACAGTTGCTGCAATCATGTCTTTCGCTTATTCAACAATTGGTGTAGGACTTGCACTTGAGAGGATTGTTTCAGGGAAAGGAGGGAAGACTTCTCTGACAGGAGTAGAGATAGGCTTGGGCCTATCAGTTGCTGATAAAACATGGAGGATGCTACAAGCCTTTGGAGACATTGCATTTGCTTATGGTTTTTCTCAAATCCTCTCCGAGATACAGGATACCTTAAAGTCGCATCCAGCAGAGAATAAGGTAATGAAGAAGGCAAATGTGATATCATTGGTAACCACAACATCGTTCTATATGTTGTGCGGTTGCTTAGGCTATGCTGCATTTGGGAATGATGCACCAGGCAACATGTTGACTGGCTTTGGGTTTTACGAGCCTTTTTGGTTGGTAGACATGGCTAACATCTTCATTGTGGTTCACTTGTTGGGAGCATACCAGGTACTTGCTCAACCAATTTACAAGAAGATTGAATCATTGGCTAGCGAGAAGTGGCCTAACTCAGCTTTTGTGAACACAGAGTATCCTATAAGATTAGGCAGCAAAAAGTTGCGTTTGAATTCATTGAGGCTAACAGGAAGAACCATATTTGTGGTTCTGGTTACCACATTGTCCATGGCATTGCCCTTCTTCAACGACGTCATTGCCTTGCTAGGAGCGCTCGGGTTTTGGCCTTTAGCCGTGTACTTCCCAATTGAGATGCACATCGTCCAAACCAAAACCAAAAGATGGACGTTCAAGTGGTGTATGCTTCAACTTCTCAACTTGCTATGTTTGCTTGTTTCGTTAGCTGCGGCAGCTGCTTCTATTCAAGGCATTGGTGTATCGCTACGTACTTCTAAGCCCTTCCAGTTCAAAGAATAGTGAAATTTTACCCCTTTTGTATGGCTAAGGCAATCCATCAATAATTATTTTGTATGACTTATGTAGGCTATGTTACATTATGAAGTATGTTTTACTTACTAATTTTTTATTTGCAAAACTTTTCAAAACAAAATTGTTAAATGCACAATTTTAATCATTACTATCTCTACTTATACGTAAATAAATACTTTAAATAGTTGATAAATTGAAATTATATATTGAGAAAAATCTAACAAATCTCACAAAACTATATTTTTCCTTCATTAAATAGGGTCGTCAAAGCAAACCTTGTGAATAGTGTAAAGTCAATGTGTTGTAAAAAGAAATGAAGTATGTTGTTTAGTGCTGAAAACTATAGAAATTCAGAATTTGGAAAGCCAAAATATCAAGTTTTCATAATTTTTGTTTTACAAATTTAGAGATAAAAACTTATTAAATCGTGTGTTGAAAATCGTAAAAAGTTAAATGAAATAAAAAAATAGAGATAGAGAGAGTATAGTTTTAAGTGGTGTAGGGACTTAGATTTTGAGTGAGAGAACGACCTCAGGACTGCTTTTTTGGACATTTACATACGTAATTTTAAAGGGTTGGGAAATATGAGTTAATTCCGGACTAATGAATATAACAAACGAACTAAGGTCGAAATGCAAGACTCAAAAACAATTGGCCCATCAAGTAAACATCAATTCAAAAGGAGGAGAAATATAAAAGGTGCAAACCTACAAAGAAAGAATGAGAGGAAAATGGAGAAACAACAAATATTGGTAGGGCATAAAGGCACATGCTTGCATCAGTAGTCAAGAGAAGCCAGCTGCACAGAACCTCATAAACGAAGACATGGTACGCCAGTTTGAACGCACCTTTCTCAAGCAGCTTAGCAACTGAGTGGACTTACTGACCAGCAAACAAACATGGATAAGTTGACAAAACTTGTACTCGTACTACATGAGCTTCCTCCTCTCCTTCGTATCCTTTTCGGCATAGTTTCGGGTTGCATTTTTCTTGTGGGCATCATTGAGGAAGGCTCTCGAGCCCAACAGCCTAACAAGCTGATTGAGCTTAATTCTAGGTGTTGGCATATCCTGACTTAATCAAAGACAAAGAGACAGGAGTGGTGAAAGCATGAGAAGCATAACTCCGGTTGACCCTCGTAAAATGTCATTCGTTGGATCATCCTTACTGAGCTCAAGTAGCTAAGGGGAAAGCTGCAGCATCAACCCTGCTATACACCATTGAGTTCATCTGAGAATTACGAATTCCATCCTCGGTATTTTGTTGAACAAGTCTTTCAGCACAAATCCTCTACGAAACAGAATACAAATTAGCAATTACTAGTTTGAAGTATAAACCATATTAGGCTCCTACACAAGGGAAAGTTTAGGTTTAAAAATACAGCTAAGGAAAAATTGCTAAATTGATTAAAGGATAAGTCGATAAGATACCATGAAATTGGATAAGGTAATTAAACAAAGTAAATATCTTTAGATGATACGGAGTACACAATGGCCAACGTATATAAATTCATACATAGAAACAAAGACAAAACAAGGAGATAAGGAATAAGAAAAAGTCCTCAATTATTAGGACTTGTCAATTGTCACAGACTCAGTATTCATCAACTGGTGAGGTCGTTCCCAAACTACATCCTGAGGGAATGGAGAAACTCTGTTCCGACAAAACTAGTGTCAGCTTGTAATCCCTTTGTCCCTAAGTTTGAAGTTAAAACTACCACAAGCACAGAAAACATAAAGGGAGGGAAAAAAACAGATATTCAAAACCCACAAGAAAATGTCAAAAATCCAGCACTCTCTGCTCACCCTCTTACTGTCTCGATTTCCCTGCTTAGTTATTTGCCTGTTCTCCCTTGTAACCCTTCAACCAACTTTGGCAATTTCACAATCTCTTCCATCTGATCAAGACATCCTGTTTAAAATAAAGCAGCAATGGGTCAGTCAATATCCAACAGACTCATGGAATTCAACCTAGTCTACTTGTGATTGGCCTGGAATCCAATGAATTGATGGCAAAACAGTCACCGGAATTTCCCTGCATTACTACATTAGCAGCAGAGGAATCCCATTATACACATGTCTTCTCCAGAATCTCACCACCCTTGATCTATGAATGAGTAACATCCATGGGGAATTTCCAACAATTTTATACAACTGTATAAGCTCCAGACATAAATCCTAGCTGTAAATAATTTTGTTGGCAAATTACCACATGACATGAATCGGCTCTCTCCTGATCTCCAAAGCCTTGACCTTGGGGGTAACAGCTTCACTGGTGATATCCCAAGCTCATTAGCTCAACTCAAAGGGTTGGTCAGCTTGCTATAGGAACTCATTTAATGGTACAATTCCTCCTCAGCTGGGAAACTTGGAAAGCCTTGAGGATTTGCGGTTAGCGAGTAATAACCTGGTTGGTGGGATTCCTAGAGGGTTATCTCCAAATCTGTCTGTTCTCGATTTAAGTGAGAACAAGCTTTCAGGTACTATTCCAGTGGAATTGACTGCTCTCTCATCTCTTTTAACTCTTCTACTCAATGACAATCATTTATCTGGTGAGCTACCTTCAAGATTAATTTCATGGGAGTCACTGGTTCCTCTTAATCTTGCTAGGAATAAACTTTCAGGATCGATCCCAGCAGCCTTAGGTTCTCTGCCTTCCCTTTCCGATTTGGACTTATCCAATAACAAGCTATCAGGTCTAATACCTCCTCAATTGCCACTGGGTAACATAAATTTCTCTTCTAATAACCTACGAGGGAGTGTCCCTCGTGCATTCGACGACTTGGTTTTCAGTCAGAGTTTTCTGGACAATGCCAATTGGTGCTCGGAGAAACACATTTCTAACCTTCCTCGGTGCTCTACCATGAAACACAGATTTAAACACAGATATATAGCCGCCATTCTAGCTCCTGGAGCACCCATTCTCATGATGTTTCTGTATTTCAGCTTCTTCAGGGGTAATAGGGGGAAACAAGAAGAGCATATTAGTGAGCAGCAGGTATGGGAACTGAAACGATTTCACAGGGTATACTTCACTGAAACAGAGATCTTGTCTGTCCTGACAGATATTAACATGATTGGACATGGGGGATCAGGAAAGGTATACATGATTATTGTAAATGATTCAGGCGATAAAGTGGCTGTCAAGAGAATCTGGAATGGCAAAAGGCTGGAAGGCGCTCTTCAAAAGCAATTTCTAACAGAAGTTGAGTTTCTGGGCACATTTAGACATGCTAATATAGTGAAGCTGCTATGTTGTGTCTCAAGTTCACAAGAAAAGCTTCTTGTATACGAATACATGGAGAATCAAAGTCTGGATAAGTGGCTTCAGAGGAAAAGGAGAGCAAACGCACCATCATCAATCAATTCAGAGACATCAATTACTAGTCAGGGTGTTAATAATGTTCTGGATTGGCCGACGCGGTTAAGAATCGATGTTGGAGCTGCAAAGGGGCTATGCTATCTGCACAATGACTGCTCTCCTCCCATCATTCATCGAGATGTGAAATCAAGCAATATATTGCTAGACTCACAGTTCAACGCTAAACTTGCAGATTTTGGACTGGCCAAGATGATAGTCCAGACTGGAGAACCTCACACTGCATCTGCCATTGCAGGCTCCTTTGGTTACATAGCCCCAGGTGACCTTTAGATATCATAGCTTCTTAATTTTTCCTTTTCCGTCATTAATTATAAATTATTACAATATGATGGCCGATTTCATGAAAAAAGGTAAACTACAACAACCATCAAGTATGAGTATGTATTCTGCGGTAGATTGCCTAGAAAGATAATAGTGACAGTCTGACAGATTTGCATTATGTAATTTCATGTTTAAAATCCTACATTGAACTCTTTTTCTGACATCATCTTTTCCTTTTTAAATGGTCACGTAGAATATTGGCGTACAAAGAAGCTGAATGAGAAGAGTGATGTCTACAGCTTCAGAGTTGTACTTCTAGAGCTAGCAACAGGAAAGCATCCCTGCAAAGGAAACAATCATCTGAACCTGGCAGACTGGTCATGGAAGCACTGTTGTGAGGAACATCCCATGATGTCTTAGACGAAGATATCAAGGAACCAGGTCTCATGGAACAGATGGAGAATGTGTTTAAACTTGGTGTCATGTGCACAAGCCAAATGCCTGCGCCGAGACCAACTATGAAGCAGGTGATCCAGCTCCTCCTTGCATGGAGCCACAATGAAGAACGCGGTCAGACACAATCGGATACTGAGGAATAATCGGTTGATTGGACCTATTTAAGTTGTATCTCGAACTCTACTAGTAGTCACTTTCAATAAAAATATCAGTTTCTGGAAAGAAACTTCTAACTTGAAAGACACGATGAAACAATCCAAAACACACAAGGAAAAACCAAATCCAAACAGTAATATAGTTAAAAGCTTCAATAAAGTCTGTCACTTCATTCCAGTTTTCCACTTCTAGCTCCTCTGCCTTCAACTGCCTAAACCACAGAACAAAACCAAGAAAAAAATAATAATAAAATAAGCATAAATAAAAAGTTTGAAATACCATTGCCTACCCCAGTAAGCCCATCTCAGAGGGTTGATGGCCTTGCATTAAGAATGGAATTGGTTCCCAATGAATTTGCCCGAGAAAATCGGGGTGCTCAAGAAACTGAAGTTAACAGCTCTCTCATCTCTTACTACTCTTCTCCTCGATGATAACCAACTATCTGGTGAGCTACCCTTGAGAATTATTCATGCAGCCATGCAGGTCACTAGAATCTCTGTATCTAGCACAGAATAACCTTTCAAGACAACCCCAGCCGCCTTAGATTCGTATATTTGGACTTGTCCAAGAACGATCTATCAGGTCATATACCACCTGAATTAGAAAACTGAACCATATCTCACTTGATCTCTTAAAATAGACTCAGTGGAAGGGTTCCTCCTGCTTTTGACAAAAAGGAAAGCACATGCACATCTAGTTTTTGAACAAAACTCAATACTATGACGACCCCACCCAATGTCATTCCCCTCGACACAAATATCTGCACCACAGGAATAGCTATTGCACCATCAGGGTTTATGCAGGGAAACAAAGAGAGCATAGTAGTGAGGAGCAGGCCAGGGAACCGTAACCATTGCATAGGGTAGACTTCACAGATACAAAGACTGTCTGGCCTGAGAGACAATAACATGATCGGATCTGGAGCTTCAAGAGAGGTATACATGCTTATTCTGAATGATTCAGGTGATAAATGGCCGTTAAAAGAATCTAGAATGGCAGAAAACTAAGGGGAAAGCACTTGAAAAGCAATTTCTAGCAGTAATTGAGTTTCTGGGCACATTCAGACATGCTAATATAGTGCAGTAGTTCTGTGCCTCAAGTGCACCAGAAAAGCTTCTAGTACATGAATACATGGAGAACCGGTTTTGATAAGTGGCTTCATAGGAAAGGGGAAAATGAACAATCAATGACCTTGGAGACATCATGTAGCAGCTCAGAAAATTGACCTAGATTAGTACTGATGTACGTGCATATCCGTTTTATATTCTTGAGAAAAACATAAAAAGATAGAATCCAAAGTTAGGTTTTTCTTTTTACGGGAAATTGCTGGTATGCAGAGCTAAACGGTTCAACCAACGCTTATATTTTGCTTATTTGCTCATGAAAGGTTGTTTGATATACAAATTGCAACCAGTGGCAGTGGCACCATAAATACATTGATCTATACGGGGACCATGCTGAAAATTAAATAACGACATTATCGAATCTAGTGTAGAATGGTATGCTATCAAGTATCTATATTTGGTTGTATTAAAAGACACAAGTTCTACCTTGGGTCAGTAGTAAGAACACATAGTGATTAAGAACCCTTCTCGCAAGGGCACACGATACATTTAATCCATACAAGAATTGGGAAATATACTAGCCTTCTAAGGATAACAAATACCAAAAAATGTAACCCTAAAAGAGCCATATTTCCATGAGGGGTGAAATGAAGAATATTTTGCTTTCAAATAAGTAAAATAGCATTCTCTGTTGCATTAAATAAAAGTCCAACCTTCAAAAATTTGCCATTCAAATGCAGTTGACAGTTCTGTATACTGTTGTATGAAATGCATGAAGACAACCCATATCATACAAGGAACTTAAGTTTCATGATAATTGCAAAATTCAGCATCCCATGTCATTCTAACTCCATATTAGAAGATGCATTATACATCAAGCATCCACTTCAACATTGCACATCAAAGTAGGAAGATGCAGCAAGCCAAGTGAGAAGAAAATTTTAAGTATTAACACAACATTTCATAATCTCGGCAGAGATACTACAGTACCAAGTTTACAAACTAAATTTATGAATGAAATCTGGCACTAAAGCCACAATAAATCACACTTGTCAGCCATTCTTCAATGCTGTACTCTTTTTGTTTTAAAAAAACTTTCATTTTCATCGTTTTTTTTTCCATTTTCTAGTTGCAGCAATACATGAAATCACTTCCTACAAGATGTGGCGAAAATCCTGTTTTAGTCATATCAATTCTATACTGCTGATGACTCAAGGGTTTTCAGATCTGCATCAACAGGGGCGAAATTCCAAAGCAGCTTTTGTACAAGCAAGCTGCCTGGAGAGATCTGCTACTAGGGCAGCTCTGACAGCGTGAACTACACCACATCCATAATCATACATATCTCACAAAACATGGGCACGTGAACTCAGAACACTTGCAGCTGTTTGCTCCCGCATGACAAGGTTGGAGCACAGTGCACCTGGAAAACCATAATTTAATCCAGTAATAAATTTTTGGAACTTACCAAAGCTGCTGGGCTTCTATATACAAGTGCTTCAGCTCTTGAGTAAAACTTAAAATATTCTGTGCCATCAATCTCAGGATCAGCCTGCTAGAAGAAACAGAAGCCACAGAGACAACAAAACAACAATACATGGTCACTAAATTTTGCAATAAAGAGAGTATAGGTTTCAAATTCATGCCTTGTGATTGACTTCTGCACAAAATTTGCAGGAATTTGAGGTTCTACCTCGAGTCTCTATGGCCATGCCGGCAGCAGTACTTGACTACAAAACAGCAACACAAACAAGGAAATGTCATTAGGTACAACAATATGGAAAATATTCAAAGGCACAAATGACAATCTTTGCACCAAGGGTAAAACCAGAGCAGTAGCACATTATTTTAACGCCCAAAAGAGACTAGCAGCTAGGGTTGAAGAGGCGGCTAAAATTGCTAATAGAAAGAATCTTTTAGCCAATCTACAGATCATTTGCAGATATCAGTAATGCAGATGCAGAATATTACTCATTATTAATTATTGAATAAAAGAGAGATCAACAACCAAAAGAAAGATCGAATTTTTGAATCCTTCCTTCCTTCAAATAGAAGCAATAAAGATGGAATCAGACTGAGGAGAGGCATCATGATTGATTGGGGGAAACGAGAAGTGCTTGAAGGCAAAAGCCTCTGTCACAACATTCCAAAGTCTACACACCATAGGAAATTAAAACATAAACAGGGGAATGACAACAAAACCACAACAAGATAGTGGCAAATAATTAAACAAAGGCAAGAGGATATGATAAAAGACTCAAACCTCTAACTCTTCTGTGGATCCACCCTGGAAAGCACCACTCCCGCCGAGATATCCATTATCAGAATGCAAACCAGGATCTGCCCCACATAGATCATCCTGCAAAGACCCCTTCCCTCACTAATTTCAAAATTTCTCATTGTCATCTGCCAGGTTCCTAACCCAAAGTCCTCATGACAGAATAACTCACCTCACAAGTAAGAGTCCGAGTCCCAGTATTGGATCCAAAATTGATCCTATTTTCAACCCCCTCAGTCAGCTCACAATGAGCCATTTCTTCATCGATATCATCCTTTGCAGCCCTCTCTATCAGGTCCTTTGCTCTATGGAAAGATTCAGTCTGAGAATTCTGAAAGCTTGAAATTTCTTCATCTTTTCTAACCATACAAGCATCCTTAATTCGATTACAGATGTCAAATGAAGTAATGGACTCCTGACTGGACACATGTGTTGGATGCACCTCCAATGTAGTTGCTTCATTTTCAACCACAGGAATACTATCAGTAATATCCTGCTTCACCGACAAGACAGTATGATTGGTCTTGTCTAGCTGCACATTATGTGAATCCACACTTTTGTCACCATCCAGAAATGATAATGTATCTTGTGAGCTAAGCATATCTGAGGCATGATCCTGCTTCAACAATTCTACAGAACTCAATGGTGATGGAGTGTAAAATCTAGAACTGAACTCTGGAGAAAGAGTTTCCAGACGTTGTGGACTGATAGATGCCCTCTTCTCAAGCCGAGATGGCATCAGACCCCCTATCTTAGAATCTGTACGCCTCTTGAGTGGTCTATCAACAGCTCCTGTGCTATCTCCTTCAGTGTCACCACACATATTTGGCAGACTAATGTGTCTTCGAGGTCGTTTATAGCCTTCAGGAAAAACATAAGGAGGAAGCTGCTTTCTACGAACATGAGACACATATATATCCATGCCATGTTTCCAATACATATACATATTAACATCCTGCCTGAACTCATCAACAGTTCCCCGAATATCAAACTGCTGACCTTCCTTAACTTTCACACCTTGTTTCCTCTGCAACCCCATGAAGAAAGAACAACGGGCACATTGCTTAGACGTGTCTACAAACTCATATGGATAAGGATGGCACTGCAACATGCCAAACGTGTCTCTCTCAATCTGTAGAATACAAGCAATAATCGGTAAGAACAGATTAGATTACTGTCTACCAGTTTAGGGGATACAAATCCACAAGGCACCAGGTCTGACTTGAAGCAATTGACATGAAGAGTACCTTCAAGGTTAGCTGTCGAAGTCGAGATTCAACCCAACCTTTCCATGCCAGCAAATCATCTGCATCTTCTGCAACAATATCAACTTGCAAGTAATTTTTGTACGACTCAAAGAAAAGATATGGCTCAAAAAGGGTACTCCATTGGGCCTTTGTCAGCTCAATCTCCTGGACAGAGACAAACCCACAATAATACATGGTTAACATGCCTTCAAAGGAGAAACCAGATGAGCAAAAGGATCACGGATGCTCTTACCTGACAAATTTTATTACCATGCTCAAACTGCTCCATCATAACGCGGAGCGTACTTGTTGAGACATTGTAGCTAGAGTTCATACACGGGTATGCCGGAGTAATAATTGGCATATGATGGGTACGGTCTCGGGGATTTTTACGAGGGTCCCATACAGGGAAACCAAGATCCTCCTCTTCAATAGGACAGAGCATCACAGGATTCGGCCAACGCCATTGTGTATAAACTCTAAAAAATCTAGATATTAACATGCTAGGAATAGCGTTGGGGTATAGTTGGCATACCCTAGCAACTAATAGAGCCCAGTTCACACCACCAAGGAATCCAGTTACCTACACTTAGAGGAACATGAGAAGTTCAAATTCATTACAACAACCAATTTCTCAATGATAAGCAAGAAAAATCTTACATTTGAATACACCCCCCGTCGCTTAGCCCAAAACTTGAGACATCTTAGAGTTGTTCGGAAGTGCTACAGCAGTTGCACAAAAGTCAAGACGCATGATAAAAAAATAGCCAAAAAAAAAAGTGGGACAGACATAAAAGTAGCTACATGGATATTGAGCATTCACCTCAACATTTGGAACCAGCTTAAGAATTTGGTCTGCAACTCGACATCCATTCAGACTACGTACTGTTTGCTCATCAACATTGCAAAGTACCGAGCCCTGTGATATATCCAAGTCCTGCAACAAATTTGTGTTAGTTGAAATAGTACTACAACCACCAAGACCCCAGATTATTATAAAACATTAAAAAAATGATTTTCAAACTACTTTTGATGGGAGAATACCCAAATAAGAAATTGAAAGAATCTTCCGTAAAAGAACATTGTGCAGCATAGAGCAATTAAATTCAGGGTCAAATACTCATATCAGATACCGTATAGCACTGCCTGCATCTCGAAATAAACCTAAAACAAAGTTTAAATACGCCTCATTTATGATATACGAAGTAGTAATTTCAACTGACAAGAAAATACAATGCATCAAATCATGTCGGCAACAAGAGTTCAAAAACCTGGAAAAAGTATCCAGCACTGATATGTCATCATCTTCTGCTCAGAAATTCAAACAGATTCATAGATTGCATTATGATTATTGTGAGTGAAAGAACGAGTTAATGTGAACATGAAACACACAGAAAAAACTCCTTGTGACAAGATCTAAACAGAAGGGACATTAAACCATCAGGAAACACTACACATCATAGCATAATAGTCAAAAGTAAATGCAATAATCATTTTATGTCCAAAAGAAAAATGCCATCGAGTAAAAAGATCTTTACATTTTCACACAATGAATACAAGAATGACAACACAGACCAAAATAAGTTCAAGCCAGATCATTTAGGATATAATAATATTGCATTAACCCATAGTCTTGTAATAGGTGAAAGAAGTAGTATTAGGTGATGTGGGTAACAGAGACCACTAGCTAATATTTAATACATAACAGGAATGCAGAATGTTAAAAAGCCTACTTCCCAGAACTTATTATCACAAAAATATTATTTGTTGACATAGAACAAAGAATCAAAAATATTATTCAGCTCAAGCACTAAGGAGGCTGCTAATATCTAAATTCCCAAACAAAAAAATCCTTATGCCAAATAATCGACAGAGAACAGACAAGCAAATACATTTTATTATAAGAAGGCTCCTCGAGAGTAACAATAAGGAAACTAAATTGAAAATCATACAGACAACACATGGCTCATCGAACAATTACCACCTAGATGTCAACTGGTCAAAACAACCAACAAAGGAACACCAAAATATTAAAGAAAATAGCCACAACTGATAGAAAAAGATGAAGAGGTATGTTGCTTACATCAGGAACAACCAGCATTGACACACTAGCATAAAGAAGGTCAACAGATACTCCTTGAAATTTGAATTTCATTACAGGGACGTGAGCATCTGGAACAGGCTGAAGCTCAGTCACTTCTTCAATTTCAGCCAAAATGTCATGCAATATTATAAAGAAGTCTTCCTGGTTGACAAAACCTCAAAGGTTGAGTGTCTTTCAGAAAAGTCTTGAGAACTAAAATAGCTTCAAGAAAATGTCTAAACAAAATCAAGTGCTTCTTCCACCTCAATTAATAGTCACTACTTACATCACGGTTTACATAAGAAGGCCCAACACATAGGGTATCAATATCAGCCCCAGGTCCATGTACCTGCCATAATTCACCAATTTTGTTTAAGTATTTGTTATAACAGTACAAACATCACTTGGTAAGATGTTAAGAATTTGAATGCAAAATCATTGGATTCTATGGGAAAACCCCAATCACTAACCTAGGATTATGAATGATATATTTATTTTCTGATTTTCAAGAAATTGTTCTCCTATAAATTTATAAGCACAGGAGAAAAAATTCAGACAGTGAAAAACCCCTTGACACATGAGAAAAGGACTTCCAAGTTTTTTCAGCCAACAATGAAGTCCGAAGAAGGACAATTTAAACAAAAAAAAATAAAAGCCAAAGTTGTTCACAAGTTTGATGATCAAGGACGAATGAAATTCCTCATCCTTAATATAGAAGCTTGAAAAAAAAAGCACAAGGTCAAAGAACAATATGCAAGAAAGGAAGTTAAGAATAATATAATAATAACAAGAATTGAAATTAAAGAATATTAGGACTAAGGCGAATTTGAGCAACCAGAAAAACTACCAGTCTCATATACACCTATGAGTTCAAAGATTTAAGAGCTCTTCCTCTGCCGCTATGGAGCAAAAGGGGAGATAGAAGAAAAGGAACAGCACATAGTCAACAAAAGAAAAAAGCCCAATGATCTAAGTACTTTTTGAACAAAGTGACTAGGTAAGTACCTAGGCAAACACACAAGTTTTCTTTATCACACCACGATTTCAAGCAAGCACCACCTCGAACTACTTTCATGATGTTTTTGAGAAGAAGCTACACAAAATAAATGATGTTGGGAAGAAACCACATAACCTGAAATATCTTTATTCCTCCCTTCCCCAAAGAACTTATCATTATGATTAAGAATGAGAACAGAAAAAACAGAAAAGAGACACCTATCAATTTTTCGGAACCCCGCCAACAGTATCCTATATGAGAAGGCAAAGATGATAAGCAACTCATTATGAACCAACTTAATAGCAATATGCCTGAATACCTACCCTATAGCAAAACCAAGTCCAACATCACCTCTCTCATACAAACATAGGTGAACTGTTCCAAATCATTCAATTGTGTGACCATTGTATAATCAAGATACTAAACCTTTGAACCTTATTATACTAAAACTCTGCAACAGTAGAAAAGTTCTGATCTCAATTCAATGGTCTACTGAACCATGTCAAAAAAAGCCTTTTGTAAGAATTCCAGCTGGCAATTCAATGATTCATAAGCAACTTTAAAAGCTAGGTGTGGCTTTTTGTAAAAAATTATTCACAAGAATCTGGTAAGTCTCCACATGATTGTCCTAGATGACAACATTAAAGTGACCAAGATTTTGGTGACATGCCTGAATCTAAATCATACAAAAATTTTGCTTAGCTCTTCGAAGCCAACAGGTCATCAGGTTTTTCCCAGAATTTGACCATTGTATTTCAACTATTATTTACAAATTTCAAGTTGAGGTCAGAAGCTTTACAAAGTTAGACTAACAGCAAAAACTGTAGAGAGCTCTCTGTTACAATTTGTACCTTGTCATAATCAACAGCCTTACATGTCTGCATACACTATCTTCCATTTGCTGTCCTAATTTACCACAACTTCCTCAAACTCATTTTAAAACAATAATCTCCTATAGGGTCTGTAAAAGAACATGCATAAAAAATTTTAAAATCATCAGCTTAATCAATTGACATTATCAAGCAAGCTCACAACATAAACATGCAGCCTTGCCCCTAATGAGTTATTGAAAAGGGGGATGGCTCCAAAAGACTCAAGAGTGAATACGTTTTCTCGTGACAATAGAGAAGTATAACTAAGCCTTTGAGACATTACAGCATTTATACTTCATACATCAACCAACATCTCGATAAGCCACTTAATATAATATTTCTAATGTTTTAGTTCTATTCATTCAATGACATCAAAAACTCCAACTACCAAACCTTGGATAGGAAGAAGAATCCATATATGATCAGATAGTTGTTCAGAAGAACTTAGTTTTAGCCAAAGAGAGGGAAATAGGGGCTACAAGAAAGGTGATATGTTAACAGCATGCTAAAATCCCACAGTTTCTGAAATCAAAATATAAAAAAGTATTGTCCATATCATAATCTTAACCCCCCCACCCCCTCTTCTGGCGTCAGTCAGAAAGTACACAAGCACACACCAAAAAAAATTATTACATCCTCAATTCCTCATAGATATCTAATTAAAAAACTACCACATTATAAACCTTAATAAATTTTATAATCCTTTATCAGAGTGAGCTAAGCAGGAATATAACGATCTTATTCCCCTTTCCAAAAGAATAAATTAACATTTATACCACTCAAAAAAGGACATAAGCGAAGTAGGAGAACCCTAACAATTATAACTTCATTAAAATAATAATGTAGCGCCGACTTACCCCCAGCCTATAAGATCCAAAAGTGAAAATGAGAGCATTTGCATCATCCACCATTTGATCTGTGTATCCTCTTTGGCGAGTCAATTGTTTTACCCACCCTTTCACAATCTGTATCAAAAGTAATAACAACCAATTACACTGGTTTTCTATTTATAAATAATATCTCCAAGTAAACACCTCAAGGGAAAGAAGAAGAAAAAAAGCAAGTAAAGCAAAAAATGAAAAAACACTTTGCATTCAGTTCCTCATCAATGTGACTTACATTATATATTTCTCACTGGAAAAAGGAACGAAATCAGCCAGAACCCAGAAGAAAAAACTGTGATAGCATGGGCCAGAAAGCTAGTACTTTACCAATACAGGTAAAAAGGGAATAACATAATTCTTTCACGGCAAAATTAATAAACAATAACTAAAAAATTCCAGTAATTGAAACTAGTATTTTGTTTGCAAGTTGCAACTATTTGGAGTTTCAATAAAAATAACAAAAAAAATCACATGCATTTTGCCTGAATTCCAAGTGATATAATGTGCTATCATGCGAAAGAACAAAAACAAAAGTCTGCATAGAGCTAGATTGTATTCCCAAAGAGGTACGGATTAACAAAAGGTTTTTAAAAAGTGGATGTTGGTCTTGTACCAGAGTTCCTAGCACGCAAAGCAATAACAGGGCACCAAACAGTGATAAAACAGAAGCTAGTGCAACATCCAAGCAAATGAGGAAAGTATGCAAATTAAAGGCCATCAAACCAGGAATAAGCCTAGGCATAGAGCAAATCCAGCTATATGCCTACGCATCTGGAAAAAACTGTCTGAGAATATGATCAACAAATCAAACAAAATGGGAAGAAGAAAAAAAGAACAATCTCTTGATATTTAAGCACTTTGGCTTATAATAGAAGCATGTCGAATTCGGGTTAAAGGATGTCCAGACAACAATACTGGCTCCAAAACCAATCTTTATTTCATCTGTTGAGTTCCATCAACAATTCAACTCAGCCCATCTAGAAAATAAATCATCCCTTCTTGCTGTGCTAACATGCTACAGGTTAAGAGCCTCCAATAGCACACGTGTTTCATAAACTCTCAAATATAGTTCCACAAGAAGAAGGCATGTCTGAGAATCTGGGAAAAACTGTCTGGGAATCTGACCAACAAATCAAACAAAATGGGAAGAAGAAAAAAAGAACAATGTCTTGATATTTAGGCACATTGGCTTATAATAAAAGCATGTCGAATTCGGGTTAAAGGATGTCCAGACAACAATACTGGCTCCAAAGCCAATCTTTATTTCATCTGCTGAGTTCCATCAACAATTCAACTCAGCCCATCTAGGAAATAAATCCTCCCTTCTTGCTGTGCTAACATGCTACAGGTTAAGAGCCTCCAATAGCTCATGTGTTTCATAAACTCCCAAATATAGTTCCACAAGCAGAAGGCACGTCATTTATTAATAATAAGCTTACTTAAGCATCTCTCTACTTAAAAGTAATCTTAATTAAACATCACTCTACTTAAGAAAGTAGCCAATGAGACTAGTTTAATGCTCCTTCAAAATATTCCTCGGAGACATTTATATAACCATGGTAGCAGATTAGAATAATATTAGTGTAGAGGCTATTCATCATTTAACAAAGCATTTACCTTGCCAATTCAACACACCAAATCAACCATTAAGCTCCCAACAAAAAAAAGTCAAGTCAAAGCCTACCACCAACAAATGAAGAAAAACCCTTCCTTTAATGTATCCTTTTTTGAATTTTCATTAACCAAATCCAGTTCTGTCACACTCTAGTTACTCCATTCCCACACTCAGCTGGTCTCACCCCACTAATTCAATTCCGATATACCTCATACCAAATTACCAACTGATCGTGATACTCACACAATCATATTCCTTAAATAGGAAACACCATGGAAGCAACATAACAGATCTGAGACATTAATGAGTACCATCAAACTGTCACACACTACCCAAAATCAAGCACCACTTACCCAACTAAGACATAGTTTACAAAGACTGGTATCAAAGTTCATTTAAACCAACATATCCTTTCCCCCACGTAAATCACAGTCAGGGGTCTAACATTTCATAATTCATCAGCCCACAGCTTGCTCGGACTTTGAATATTAACTTCAAAAACATAAATGCAACGTAATGAGCAACACAGTCCTATGACTACGTACTTTTACATGGTAACCAACGATCAAAATTCAACCTCGAAACCAGTATTATAAAACACATAATTTAATCACACACATAATTATAAAACAAAAAAAAGATACTTACCTCGCGAATCCGATTAAGAACCTCCTCCCTCTTCTCACCTTCTTCCTTACTCTCATACAATCCCAAATCGATCAAAAACTACAAAAATCAACCACAAAACAAAAAAATCCATTCAAATCTCTATAAAAAAAATATAAATCCCAAATATCCAAAGAGCACAAAATGTCAAAAACAATTATTACCTTCCCCAATTCAGCATTTCGCGCAAGATCAACCTCAGTGGGACCCGCCAGCGAAATCGGCTTATTAATCCCATGCTTTTTCGCAGGCGGCGATGACGAAGCGCCACCGTTCAGCTGCTGCTGCTGCGGCTGCTCCTGCTCCGAGCCCCCTACCATTTTGAATCCCCCCAAATCAAAAACCCAAACCCTATATGATCAAAGACCGGAAAATCAACTCAATTTGTAGCGAAATTCAGCATCCTCCCTCCCACGAAGATGGGAGAGAAAAGGGGGTCAAATTAAATTTTTGGAAATATCGGAGGCAATGGATAATGGAGGAGAGAGAATTACCAAGGTGGGGTTTGATAGATTTGATAAAAAAAAATCAGGGTTTAAGAGAATTTGATTGAAGATATGATTAGGGAGACAAGGATGGAAGACAAAAAGATATGAGTGTGGGATCTGATCTGAGGTGAGAAAGAGGAGAAGAATCTGGACGTTTTGGAAGGTCAAGTATGTGAAAATTTTGTTACTTTGTTAGTCTGTGTTTGGGGAAGGGGCACGTATTGGTCCTACTCTCTCTATAAATATCAGGATTTTCTTATCATTTTAGTCACCGCACCAAACATTGGGTTGCCATTCAACTTAGACGGTTACACCAACAAGTATTCGGATTTGGATCATCTTTTTCCACTACGAGACCCACGACTATGGGTCATGCCTGAATTTTCTAATACACCCCTCCCACGTGTTAAACCGGTCCGTTGGGTCCATTATTTTCGAGTTCGCCTTATTTCTAGGTTCAGTCATTTTTGTTGCGGGTTGGGAAACCTAAATTTTCAGGTTTCGTTTGACCTAATGGATTAGACATTTTATTAAAGTTAAAATAGTAAGAGTTATATAGCGAGCAAGATTCAACTCTAATGTGAATTCAAAATACTTTTAGTTCATCAAAATCTATGTTACAACACTCAATTTTACAGTTCTTTCTTCTTTTATGATTACAATAATTCTAGATTTGTTGATTTAAGAAAATTTTCAAAACAAATCGGTTAGTTTTAGGTTTTTGAATTATAAAAACTTACTCAAATCCCATTTATCTATTTTTTATTAGCTTTTATTCCAACTAGCATTTGATGAAGAGTATTTCAATGACTTATTTTTCGTTTGAGTTGGTGGAATTTTGTAGTTATTCCAAAAATAAAGAGTTAACTAAATCTCTTTCACTCGTGTACATACTTCATACACCTTTATTTACCAACTTACTCATAAGAAAATTGCACCTATTTGGAGGATTTCTATTTTCCATCCCACCTCAATCATGATTTATGCCTTGTTGGGATCAAATCCCATGGGAGATTTTACTACACACAGTCGTTTGCTAGATTAACACATAACCTCACGACTAATAATTTTATCTAGCCATCCAAATGGACATGGGATATAGATCATCCTCACTCATTGGACATTTTCCTATGATTGTTTTAGAAGTATTGTGATATGCTACATTTATCTCATGATCATATTTACTATCAGGTGTTTTCGTAGTCCAACATAATAATTTCAAATAGGATTATACCATTAACACCAAAATTATATCATTTGGTTAGCATCCTCCTTTTGCGCACTCATCCTTGCTTTGGATAGTTTGGGCCAAGCTATTGGCGCCAAACAGGTACAACAAATGCATGATTTGCAAGATGCACTTCGAGGCACAAGCAAAAGCTCTTGACATCACCTCATCATATATCTTATGTTGGCTCATACATTAAAAAAAAAAAATCCACGATCTTGTGTATTTACGTGACAAACAATCAAATTATAATTCACTTTTTTTAGGGAGAATAAGTGTTTCTAAATTTCAGACACTACATAATTATTTCAATCTATGATGGAACACATTGTTGCATGTATGACATATTTGTCAAAAAACTAACTAGTCCGTATACATATCAAAATACAAACATTTAATCGTATTATTTATTACTCCTTTTGTCCCTAAAAAAAAGCCCCATTTGACTTTTGTGATCTACAAAACACGACTTTTAATGTTTTTATCTTCAAGCCCGTAAGGTAAAAAATCATGAAAACTTTATATTTTAAAAATTTATATTGAAATGCTTCCAATAAAATTTCACTTAAATATATTATTTCTTATAATATAATTAGAATTTGAGGTCAAACTTTTTGAACTTTGACTAAAAAATTGGAATGAGGCTTCTTACAAGATGGATGAAGTTGTCGTCACGAGTTCTTATTATAATTGAGAAACGTAAGGCATGATATTTCTTCCAACTTTCAAGAAGAGTTCCCTAAAAGAGCACTCTTATTATAATTGTAACCATAACCGTTAATATGAATTAGTTATACACAATAATCAAACTCGCAAACCCCATCCCCTTAGACTCAGCACAACACCACTGTCTAAGTTCCAACCTCTACACACCTGAATGCTGACCACTCGTCACCTCCGCCGTGCACTCCATCCCTTCCAATCTCTCTCCTCTCCGATGGCGCGCGCCATGACCCGCGCTATCCCCTCGTCCCTCAAACCCACCTTCTCAAAACCCCGCTTCCTCTCCTTCTCACCACCGCATCCCAGACCCAACCCCCTCAAACCCGCATCCATTTCCGGGACATGGATAGGAAACGGAAATGTGGGAGGATGCAGGGTATTGAGGGCACCAAGGATGAGTGTTTTCTGCGGCGGAGGCGGCGGATTTGGGGGCGGAGAACGAGGGTACAGGCGGGGCAGGAAGAAGTTTGTGAAGAGTAAGAAGAAAGCTAAGGAGCTGGAGCTTAGTGTTAAGATTCTTATTGAGGAGGGTCTGCCTAATGACCCTGAAATATTGGTAATATTCTTGTCTGTATCCTTAGTTTTAAGGCTATTTTTATGTTTCTATTGTTATATTTGGTTGTATTCGCACGTGGTTTGTTATGCTATGATATGGATGATATGGTTTGGAATGTCATTGTTATGATTGAATGGAATTGGTTTGAGTTTATTGATTAGAGGTAGCCGAAAACGGAAATAGGGTGTTAATTGTGAAGATTTAAGAGAATTGATTCACAGTTGCATTAGGTGGTTATGCTTTATGTGTATTTTCTGCAGTGTGCAATGTCTTTGGTGTTATTCTTTGTGTGTGGTGTATGCGAATGATTTTGAATCTTGACTGAGGGCTGGCTTGAAATTTTCTGTTTTGTATTTGGACGAAACGATGTAATCTAGTAGAATATTTGCTTTAAGAGTTTGGAGTAGTTGACCTATGTGTTTGAAGATGTATTGTTGTGTCTCAAATTGAAAGGGCTACTTTTTGTATTAACAGTAAAGTGTGGGCATGTAGCTGAAGCTAGAACTACTAAGGCTGTATTGTAGTCAGTTAGCCTTTGAATCTAGCTCTCACTAGTGAATAAGCTTGAGTGCAAGCTTGATTTGAGAATCAATGGCTTCAAGATGCATAATTGAATTGGTAGGAAATGGACATTGATATTTGCTTCACGGGAAGAAAAGTCACCATTGCGCTCTTTCCTTTTTTCTGTTTTGTCCCCGTCTTAGTTTTCTATGATTGCTCTCCTTTGTATCTAGAATATTAGTAGTTTCTGATGGGAAAATATTCTTCTGAGTAGGACGGGAGGAATACAATAGTGCATGGGAAAGGTTTTCTAAGAAATAATGTGGTGTGTGACTTAGGGAATTAGGAGTGTGAGACGTCTTCTTCTGAAGTGCAAAATTGATGATGGAAAGGATGATTGTATCTTCTTTTTGTGACTGTCTTTATTTTCATTTGTAATAGTCCTATGCTTGCATCATGTCTATTAATCCTTATCTGAGGGTAAATCTGTTGATAAAGACTGGAGCAGCTTAGGTGAGCAATGCCATTCCTGTTTCAAATGGAATGAGATGGAAAGAAAAAAGCTTTTGGGCTTGTTTGATTGGCATGAGAATTAAATTCCCATAGAATTTTGTATTTCATGAGAATTAAATTGTAATGAACTAAGAAAATGCGCAGAAAATTAAAGGAAGAAGATGAAGTTTAAGTTGATTGAGAAGCTGTATTTATGGAAAAATAACCAATAACACAAGCTTAAAGTGGCTTCTTTCTCTCCCAAGACCAAACTAGGCTCCCCAAAATATTTATCATTCATCCTCATTTCTAACTGATCTTGTCTATATATTGGTAGCTAATGCACCCTTCCTCTAGCTAACTCTAAAAGACATTTACCTCAAGTATCCTCTTCCCTAATCCTTTACTGGCCCATCAAACTTTCACCTTGTCCTCAAGGTGGATAATAATCAGCATTGAATCCTGGCCTTGGCAATGTTTAGGTTCCCTGAGCTTATCATACTCAAATTGTATGCCTTATGCCGGCTGCTCTTGCTATTGCCCCTTGTTCATGAACCCATCACGTGTTAAAGGTGACTCTGTTATAGTAATAGACTAATCAAGTAAGGGGAGCTGCTGTGAGTATATGTTATGGATGTTGTAAAATGGGAATTTCCAATTGTGGAGGGGGGGGGATCAGTAATTAAATTCCCATTTCTCAAGGAATTGCCAATTCCCATGGAATTTCATTTCCTAGATTTTCGCTTTTTTTGTAAACTGAACAACTCCCTCATCTCTTAGTTTACTTTGCCTAGTTTTGTGTTGCTACATCAAGAGTTTAGACAGAGTCATAAGCTAAGGAGGTAGGAGCAACAATGGCATCATATGTGCTAGATTTAGTTATCTTTATCTCAATCATCACCTAAAATTTTCAATATGTGGCTTCAAAACCTGGGAAAGGAAAGTTTCTTATCTGCATTCTGTGCTCTTTGGCCATTGCATGCCACCTGCATGCAACTATTTGAAAGTTTGAGGTAAATACTCTTAGGTTTTCTACAGTCTTGCATTGGGAAAGTAAGCTAAGTATGTAAAAATGATGTCCATCACCAAAGCTTAAAAGCTTTGATTCTTTATACTTCCATTTAGGGGGGGGGGGGGGGGGGGGGGGGGGGGGGGGATATATATAGCAATCGCCAGATAAATATATATCAACTGGATGAAAACATGACTTGACCTTGAATCAGGCTGCTTCATGCTTATGTGTTCGTGTTCTTGCTCTTCTGGTTCTTTTGTCAGTTTATCCTAGTAATCTTCTTAATTTGCAGAGCATTGCTGAAATGCTACGACTAAATGCTCCTATGGCTATGAAGTCGGCATTTGAGGGATTGAAGGACTCAGAGTATAAAACTAGAGACACAACAATCAATGACGTATCTGGATTTGAAACCATTGAGTTGTCGTTACTTCTATGCAATGATGAGTTTATTCGGAAACTCAATAAAGACTGGAGGGATGAAGACAAGGCCACTGATGTCCTCTCGATGTCCCAACATATCCCAGAGCTTAAGTTACCAATTGTAAGTGCTGAAAATTCTAGCTTTTGGTGTATAATAATTCTGGAATCCTTTTCATCAATGTGTTTTTGTTTCAGCTTATGTTAGGTGATATTGTGATTTCGGTTGAGACAGCTGCTAGACAAGCAGAAGAATGTGGCCATACACTGCTTGACGAGATACGAATTCTTCTGGTTGGTTCTATTTCTAGTTTTCCCTCCCCCATGATTTGGGTTGTGATAATTTTGCATTACCATGGCTGTATTCTGAACGAGCTCACACTTGAAAGAGTGTTTTGGCTTCTTCAAATTCGTTGCTACTGTAATGAACTAACATTGGTAATTTCTGGGCTACTGAAGACAGTATCTGGTATGCAGGACAGCTCTGTGGCCCACTCCTCCTAAAAAAGAACTGAACACGTGGGGGGTAAATAAAAAATGATAAAAAAGAAACAGCTCTCTCTTTCATGATTGGATGCTAAATAGTGTTGATGTATGTCTTGTTGAAGTGCATTGAATTCTATGTTCCAGTTTTCTTAAACAAATCTTCTATTCACTTTCTTCAGTGTGCTGCTTATTTCTTTAACTATTAGTCTAACCGAAATCGTTTTCAGGTTCATGGCCTACTGCATCTTTTGGGTTTTGATCATGAGCTAAGTGAAGAAGCAGAGGCAGAAATGGAGAAGGAGGAAGAATTACTGTTGAATAATCTTGGTTGGGAAGGAAAAGGATTGATAAAGATTGCATGTGATGCACTGACTGATGAGAATATTCATGTCAAAGATCCTGATGGTAATTCTAATCTATTGCTTACCTGTTTTTGTTACAACTATGAGCACATCACTCTGGCTGAATGCATGCCTTGTTCATTTTCGAAATTTTTTTGTACAAGTCTGCAGTGATGAGAATCTTACATGGTGATTGCTAAAAGACAGGAACACAGAACGCAATCTGCGATTCTATAGACCGAAGTTTAAATATATCTTCTGCGACATGGATGGTGAGATTTAAATTGATAGTCCAGGTGTAATGTACCATTCTTAATTGATTGTGGCTTATACATCTACCGGTATTTTCTAATGTAAGGTACTCTGCTGAATAGTAAGAGTCAAGTTTCTTCCGCAAATGCAAATGCGCTAAAAGAGGCATTGTCTAGGGGTGTTCAAGTGGTCATTGCCACAGGAAAAGTGAGTACACACACACACTCTCTCTCTCCGTCATGGCATCTTCAATTTTATGCTCAGTTCCTGATACTACGTAAAAGCGACCTTTGCGATAATTATGTACATTATTTGGAATAGCTAAGGTGAATGTGGACATATAAGCTGGAGGAGCATTTGATGACTGTTTTGCTCCAAGGGACATTTGACAAAATATCTTTTATTTTTTCTACTTTAATATTTGTACTTGAGTATATGTATGAGTAAGGGACAAACTTAAGCATTGTAACTGATGGAACAACGAAGAAACTTTTGATTGGAATGAATGTACTGTAAATAAGTGAATTAGGCCCTAATGCAGTTTAACCCATACTGGCTGCTCTATGCATTAATTTGCTCAGCATTGCATCATATATTTGAGTAGGATTTTCATGTTTTTCATCTATAGTCGTATTTGGATTATTATATAGAATAATTTTAATTTGATGACTTGTGATGCCATGCTTGTAGGCCCGCCCGGGTGCGATAGAAATATTGAAGACGGTTGATTTGGTTGGAAGAGATGGCGTTATCTCAGAATCATTGCCAGGTGTTTTCTTACAGGTATACTTCAGAACTTGTCTCTGTTTTATGGTGTTCTTCTATAATTTTTGTTTGTTTGTTGATATGTGAGTTTTTGTCAACTATCAAACAAAAATCTGTAGTGTAAAGTGTTGAGTTGAATTAGAGCTATATTTATCGGTCTATAGTAGATTTGAACAGTATTTGCCTTTCCTGCTTCAATTCTCTCTAGAGAATGGAGCTACAGAATGACAAGTGGAAATTGTTTTAAATACACAGACTTTTGAATATCCAGTAGTGATGGTAGACCCAACAATATAACCCATTTTCTCCTAGTCACTTTCTTTTTTTAAAAAACAAAATCTTAGGTTCCAATAAAGGTGAATTATTCCATCACAGAGACCATAGTAACAAGAGTATTGCTTGAACGTGACAGTATTCACAACTGAAATTTGTTTCCTGAGGTTTTGATTGGTGACACAAAAACAAGGCAGTAACCTTGAAGCTCTGCTGCCAAATCCATTGGATTCCAAAGTCTCTTGCATCTATTGTTTTTTGTGCAGACTCTTGGCCTGTTAGCCCTCATTTGTTATGATTAAGTTTAAAAAGTAGGCATACACATCATATATTTGTTCATACAAACTCTCTTAAAATTTTTTTAGTGAAGCAAATTTTTTGACAATCACATTTAGATATAGAGAACTTAAATTTAAGGATCTAAGCATACCTGAAAACAAAAGGAGTAAAACTTTGTTTCATCTGTACTAACATCCAAGAGATCTTCTGTTGCTCATACTTTTGACCAGCTGTTCTGATCTCAACTCAGGGATTGCTTGTTTATGGAATACAAGGCCGTGAAATTTTCAGAAGGAATTTAGACCCAAACTTTTGCAGAGAGGTATGGGCTATCTTTCGAAATTTCTTACCTTATATTTCTTATTATCTGTTATATTGGGTACTTGAAGGAATCTGGAAATGTTTAATATCTTATTCTTTTTCAAATTTAGGTCTTTTCCTACTCTTGGGAGCATCGAATCCCTCTTGTTGCATTCTGTGGCGATCGTTGCTTAACATTGTTTGATCACCCTCTTGTTGACTCGCTTCATTGTGTATACCATGAACCAAAGGTACCTGAAAGTGCTATGAGCTCTGTGTTGAATGTCGACAACACCCTCTTCCAACAGGAGACACATATGAATAAAGTGTTTCTAGTGAAGCTGGTATTCTTGTAATTGATAAGTTTTATATGGAATTGTTGCAGGCAGAAACTATGCCTTCAATTGATCAACTATTAGCTGCTGCTGAAGTACAGGTATGACACTTAAGCTTCCTGATCAAAGATATGTTATAGTACTAGAGATTTGCACGTGAATGCTTGGCTAAGAATCATTGTAGGATCAGTCAAAGAAAGAAATGCTTTTGTTACAAAATTTACCTTAGATAATATGGCAGGTGAACCCTACATGATAGGATGGCATTACAGGTAAAAAAAGGTCTCAGGATAATGGATGGAAATCACCCTACTTCCTTGGTTTATATAATGGTTTGGACTTTTGGATAACATGACCATTATTTCTAATACATGGAGTATGATATACATAACACCTTGTCTTTTTATACCATGAAACTGACATAATGCTTGAGTACCGACTGTACCGTAATCGAATTTATGGGATATGTCAACTCTTACCTTGATCTGAATTCTGAATCAGTCTTATATTAGGACTGTGATAAGGAGGCATGAAATTAGGCTATGTGCAGTTTATTTTATTTATACTGAACACTATACAAACTTATGCGTAAGTAAAGGATTTAGACATTTTTCCCTGAAGCCTAGAACATTTCCTTTTTAAGGCTGGCTTATGTTGACCTGATGAGATGATCCATAGAAAGGAGCAAATAGCCAAAAAATTTCTCTATTTATATGGTCGTAACCTGGGACTGATTATCCAATGAAAAATACTTTGGAGAGTATGTTCTCAACTAATTCATCACATCTTCTATGTTAAAAATCCTTTGAATTTTGGTATCTATTGATTCTGATCATAGACCCTGGCTAGTTGTTTGTGGACGGTGAGTTGGGAATTCTCATACAAACTCTTTGTTTGGATGCTTGTTTAACTTGACTAGATTGTAAAAAGAAACCAGTGATATTTCATCAGCTGGGGCTGCAGTAGAATATATGTTTAGTTAAATTATTTGACTTATTAGATGGAACTAATCTAGCTTGGAAGAAATTGTTTTAATTTCTGTATGTTGATCTTGTACATTTGTATTCCCCTTTTTTTACTTTCACAGAAACTGGTGTTCTTAGACACTGCTGAGAGAGTGAAGACTACTATAAGGCCATATTGGTCAGAAGCTGCTGGAAATGATGCTACTGTTGTACAAGCTATTCCAGATATGCTTGAAATCGTACCTCATGGTACTTCAAAAGGAAATGGTGTAAAATGGCTGCTTAATCATTTGGGAGTTTCTGCAAATGAGGTATATCATTTGCTCATCATTCTTCAACTCTACTTGTACAAATCCATCTTATACTCGAGGATGTGGCCAGAGTTCTATGATATTCTATCTAGCTGAACTTCAAATAGATGGACTAAATATCAAGTACGGAGCATTACCGAAAATATTTGCTCACAAATAGCTTTATGGCCTTTTCTTTTCACCTTTAGAAAATAAGTTTCACGAAATAATGTCAGATTACTACTTCAGACAAGGTTCTGGTAAGGGCTACTCCCGACTCGATTTTGACTTAAAGTTTTTTTATGTTCACACCAGAACAATTTTTAGGTAAAATGATTGAAGCCATTATCTATAAACGATTTCACTTCAAATCATCCACTTTTAGTTTCTTCTTTGTATATCTTTAGATGCCGAAGTTTTGTATTTCTGTTTTCTTAATGTCGCAAAAATACTAATTGCTGAGTCATTTCAAAATTTTCCTAGATTATGGCAATTGGTGACGGGGAAAATGACATTGAAATGCTCAAGTTGGCTAATCTTGGAGTTGCTCTTAGTAATGGATCAGAGAAGACAAAAGCTGTTGCTGATGTGATAGGTCTTAGCAATGATGAACATGGAGTTGCTGATGCCATCTATCGATATGCATTCTGAGCTTCTTGATGAATATTTTTGTTGCAGTAATTTGAGAGCTTTATCCCATTACTTTCATCCGCTTCACATTCCATTATTCATATCTCCGTCCTTTTTTTGAAGGGGAATGTTCCCTTCAAAGAGATTGCCAATATTTCTGCTGCTAGGGTTACAGCAAAATATTTTTTTTCATTACTAGGGAATGCGGCCAAAGTTTTGTAGTGTCTCACTTGATTAATTGTGCATGTCATGTTTTCTGACAATATTTCTTATTCACGATGATTTATTGCAATGCAAATGATCTCCGTTAAGAGGTTGGTCTCTCATGCAATTGCATTGTGAAACGTAGATCAAAGTTAGAATTCCCCAATCTCCAAAGAAGGATCAACCTGACAGCAATGCACCTTACAAATAGAAAATGGTACTGAAAGTAATCATGCTGCATTCTAAACTACTTAAATTTTCAGGAGATGATTCATTTAAATTGATTCAGGTCTTGACCCTTGCGCAGCATAACCATTGTCCATTGTGTAGAGGCATTTGATGTTATAACAAGCAACACAATAGCCAACCCAGCAACACGATAGGCATGCTAGAAAATAACATTAAAAAAAAACAATATCTCATAATCCATATCATATTTTACAAATACAAAGTACTCCACAAAGAAAACAAAAACTGGATGACCAATTTTGTCCAGTACAATAAAATAATAAACTTCCGGTTCGAAGGTGGTGCTATCATTGGATAGCTAATCAGATTACTTCAGGATGTCGTCACATGGAGAATCTGATTGCATTTTGCAACTTTTTATTCATGCCCTGAAGAGTTGTATTTTGCATGTCTTGAAGCACATCGCATAATTGTTTTGTCAGCAGTAATGAAGTAAGAAGAAATGCTTGCTGGACACAGATTTTAAGTTTATCACATATTGTACCATGGAGCATAAACAAATATAACTAATAGTACGCCAAACTAAGTTAATAGCTGAAAGCCAGAAGAAAGAAGTATATAAGCAAAACAAAAAATTGTTTTCAAGATTAGAAATGCAAGAATATGAGAGAGCAAAGCTTGAGAAAAACTTAAGCATTTAATTAATATGATCCAGGTTTTACCTGAAGATATAAGGAGTGCTTGAGCAGTATAATTAAGATTGGCCTTTGCCCATGGGTTGACTCGACAAGCAGTTATCTGAATTTTCAAACAAACAGTATCTTAACAACTTAAGCATGAAACCAATTTTCACGTGCATTGTATGTATAATTTTATCAAATTTGTGAAATTTACTGAACCCATTGTCTAGGTTCAATGCTCACAAGGATTCCAGGAGTTGGGGGTGTGGGAGTGTGATAGGCTTATTTAGGTGGGTCAAAAAAAATTTAGAAGCTCTGAATATTTCAGAAAAAGCGTTTCCCATAAGGTAACATTTAAGAGTATTCAAACGCAAGTAATTTTTATTTTTTTTTATCCAAGTCTTGCAATTCACAACGATTACTATTTTGAAACTTCAAGAAATAGTTGTTAATACTTCCAAAAAAAATGTGATGGATCATGTAGATTTCTCAACAGTGTCACTGGAATTGAGAGGGGAAGAAAATGCAGAGGGGTGTTACCAAAGGTGAACTCATGTTAAGTCCTAGCACTGTGATGAAGGGGAACAATGTCACATATATATCCAAAAGAAGAAAGACCACAATAGCAATGAAAATCTTGATAAAATAATCAACGAAATAAAACAAGTGTTAAAATATAGCTCTCATCCATGGCTATTTATATCAATTTTAGAGTGTAGATGGATTTTTATACAATAATTTCACATGGACTTAGCAATTGCTTTCAAGAAAATGACTTCCTTAAAATATTTAACTCTTAAGACTAATTGTTATTAATAGGGTTTCACTTACATTTGACCAGGCTTCTTTACTTCTTAGGATATGATAAAGTATTATTTGTATCAGAAACAGCTAGGAGAGACTAATCTTATTAGATCCAGCTCAAATTGCAAAAAAAAAATTGAATGTATATATTCCTATGATGCAGGCGTGCTGCTTGATTCTATTCTTAGTTCTGCTCAAGCAAATATGGGTATCACATCAGCCTATAAATTCTCACTGGACAAGAGAAGGACATAGGAAAAGGGCCTCTACCAGAATAAATGAGATAGGCTTGAGTATACACGCAAACACAGCACTCCTTTACATGACTCTCCGTTTTTAAGGTAAGAGACAGGCCTAGGGATGGCTATTTTCTTGACAACATTTTCTCCATAGTTGAGCAAAATCTAGTTCATTTTATGGGATTGGCCTTCACTATTGATTCATGCAGGCCGGAACACAAATTGGGTGCTGAAGGATTACGTGATAACAATAGAGAAGAGTCCAGGCATAATCAAAGTATACAAAGAGGATAATTCTTAGATTATGATAAGATTGTTCATAAGATAACAATGCTAATAAGATAAGACTAATCTTATAGTATTTGTACCATAGGCTAACTCTGTGAGGCTTGTATAAATACAATGCATGTAAACTCAAATTTGATATACGAAAATACAGAAATTCACTCTTAAATCTTTATCTTGGTATCAGAGCAAACAGTATTCTACAGCCTTCAAATCAGACCCGAAGAGCAATTTGCTTCATCATTTACCAAATTCTTACCTGAAACCATGGAACCAATCTCAGATTCACCCATCACCATGACCCAGCTGCTTCAAGTGTTACAACACATGAACACGAGCAAACAAGGTCATGAAATCAGTAGTGGATCATTGCAAATCACAGAAAAACTCAATGATCATAACTACTCTAAATGGGCCAGGCTGATGCATCTGGCAATCGGTGGAAGGGGACGGCTCAATCACATCACTGCCGAACCCCCTTCCCCGACTTCCCTAGAGTACAGCCTTTGGACCCAAAAAGATGCAACAGTAATATCGTGGATCCTAGAGAATATTGGACCCGATATTATCAATCAATTTCTTGACTTTCCCACCGCAAAGGATCTATGGCGAGGAATTGAAGTAATCTACGGTGGGAGTCAAGATGGACTACAAGTCTTTGACTTAACAGTCAAAGCCAATCAGATCAAACAAGGGACAGATACGTTAGAAACGTATTTTTGCAAATTAAACGCAATTTGGAAGGAGATCGACCGCCGAACATCAAACCCAATGGAATGCTCGGTGGACAAAAATGCATTTAACCAAATAACTCAAAAAAATAGGCTATATCAGTTTCTAGCAGGACTGAGTGATAGTCTAGATGAAGATCGACGAAGCCTCGTCAACCAAGATCCATTACCAACAATCGAAAAAGCTTACAACACCATCAGAAGGGAGGTAACAAGGAGGGCCATCATGATGGGACAACCAAAGGGAAGCTTACCTCTCTTACCTGAAAACAACGGCGCAAAGGAGGGGATTGGAAGAGGACTCACAACTCAAAACCGGTCAAAAACATCATTCCGGCGAGATGAAGACAAGGCGAACATGAAGTGCACTCACTGTGGAGGGTCACGCCACACCAAAGATGGGTGTTTCCGGCTAATAGGCTACCCGGAGTGGTGGCATGATTTGAAGAAGAAAGGGGGAAAAGGAGGAGATAGGGGAGAAACAAAGGGAAGAGCGAGCATGGCGAAAGAGGTCACAGATACAGAGGAGAAGGAGAGCACAAACACGGGTGAGGAGCTGCTGAAAACGGCCGAAAGGAAGGAAGGAGGTAACCAAATGACCCCTTATGCAAACCCTAACCCTAACATGTGCTATTTATGTGTAATGCCAAGCAAGGGAGAAAACCCTAGCTCATGTGAAAGAAGGAAGCCCAACTCATATTATGTTGGAAGAGACCATGTTGATCATGGGCCCAAAACCGGATCCACTGCCTTAGATGGGCCCAAGACCGTGTCCATCATTTCACCCTTATTGAACGACAAAGCAAACGCCATGACTGCGATGTATGATGGAGAAACGGAGAATAAATGGATTTTTGACTGCGGAGCAACCCATACCATGACATATGACAGAAAGGATTTTTTAACTGATATAAAACCACAAAAAAATTTTATTCAGACAGCAAGTGGAGAAAAAATGGATGTTTGTGGAGCTGGGAAAGTAAAGATTGGATCTCAATTATCGATTGATAATTGCCTTTATATTCCGAATTTATCATATAAGTTGCTATCTGTGAGTCAACTTAGGAAGGAATTAAATTGCACTGTCATACTAAAATCCGATTGTTGTACTGTGCAGGATGCTCAGACAAGGAAGATCATCGGGCATGGTATTGAGAAAGACGGACTGTACTATGTGGAGGAAACGACTAACTCAGGAGATGCAGCACTGGTGCGGGGATCAGTAGAAGACCAAATTCAACTGTGGCATCGACGGTTAGGTCATCCTTCCATAGGGTATTTAGAACGGTTATTTCCTGTCTTTGCAAAAACAAAGTTTGTTTTGAATTGTGAGCCATGTCATCTAGCTAAAAGTCATAAAAATAGTTATCCAAATAGTATCAGTCATTCAGACAAACCTTTTTATTTGATTCATTCCGACGTTTGGGGGCCTGCCCCGGGACTCGGTAAGCATAATTTTCAATATTACGTTACATTCATTGATGATTGTACGAGGATGAGTTGGATTTATTTTATGAAACAAAAATCTGAAGTATATACTATCTTTGTGTCATTTTACCAAATGATCCTTACTCAATTCCATACCAAAATCAGCATCCTGAGGTCTGATAATGGGGGGGAATATGTCAATCAGAATATGAAAGCCTTCTTCCAGACTAATGGCCTCATTCATCAGACCACGTGTCCGGATACTCCACAACAAAATGGTGTTGCAGAGCGAAAAAACCGTACTTTACTTGAAATGACCCGAGCAATGATGATAGAATCATCTGTCCCCACTTTTTTTTGGCCCGAAGCCATAGCCACAGCGAATTATCTTACTAACAGATTACCAGCTAAAAAACTCAAATACAGGACCCCGTTGGATGCCCTGAAATCTCACATACCTAATTTCTCAGCTCACTCACTATCACCTCGGGTATTTGGTTGTGTTGTTTATGCCCATCGCCCTAAACGGAATCGAAATAAACTAGAACCTAGAGCGGTTAAATGTGTCTTTGTCGGTTATGGAGTATCTCAAAAAGGATATAGGGTCTTTGACCCTACGACAAATCAGCTCCACATCACCATGGATTGTGAATTTACTGAAACAGTGTTCTTTTACCCCCAACATCGATCTCAGGGGGAGAGATTGATAGACGATCTCAGTTGGCTAAAGTCTACGCCGTCTACACCCATAGTACAGTCTGTAATACCAACACCATCCTTGGTGACTCCTCCGTCTGAACATCTTGAGAATGAGGTAAGTTCTCAACAACCCATTATTGAGCACTTATTAAATTCTAACAGTATGATTGGTAATGAAGCTTCACAGGAGAATGAGACTGAGGAAGAATTACAAGATAGTAATGATGAAAATGATGTTAGGAGATATCAGTTACCTCCTAGAACCACTAGAGGTGTTCCTCCTCGCCGATATGATCCAGATTATGAGTCTCAAAGATCGAGATATCCAATAAGTGGATTATCTAATACGGCCATATACTCTGAGAAGATTCCCTCATCGGTTGGTGAGGCGTTACAAAGTAGAAATTGGAGAAAAGCAATGAAGGAAGAAATTGAGGCACTTATAAAAAATGAAACGTGGGATCAGTGTACCATTCCAGAGGGAAAAAAAGCAGTAGGTTGCCGATGGGTTTTTACTGTTAAATATAAGGTGGATGGAAGTATTGAACGATACAAGGCAAGACTTGTGGCAAAAGGGTACACCCAGGTTTACGGAATAGATTACTCTGAGACTTTCTCTCCAGTAGCCAAAATTGATACAATCAGAGTACTCTTTTCTATCGCAGCAAATAAAGGGTGGCCTCTACATCAGTTTGATGTAAAAAATGCTTTCTTACATGGGGAGATTCTTGAAGAAGTGTACATGGAAGCCCCACCGGGCTTCTCACAAGGTTTCTCAGCAGGTGAGGGATGTAAACTAAAAAAGGCACTATATGGACTCAAACAGTCTCCAAGAGCCTGGTTCGGGAAATTTACATTGGCAATGAAGAAATTTGGGTATAAGCAGAGTAATGCGGATCATACGTTATTCATAAAACAGAGAGGGTCTTTGATAACCTGCCTAATTATCTATGTTGATGATATGATTATCACAGGAGATGATGAAGAAGAGATGAACATTCTAAGGTCGAAATTATTTCATGAATTTGAAATGAAAGACCTAGGACAACTCAAGTATTTCTTGGGAATTGAGGTGTCTAGGAATAACACTGGGATCTTCATTTCTCAACAAAAGTATATTCTAGATCTGCTAGCTGAGTCTGGAATGATTGACTGTAAGCCTGCAGAAACACCAATAGTGGCAAATCATGGTCTTTGTATAGATGAGACTGCTAAAGTTACAGATCAAACTCAATATCAAAGACTTGTAGGGAAATTGATCTATCTGTCACACACTCGTCCTGATATTGCTTATGCTGTTGGAGTCGTCAGCAGGTTTATGCATAAACCTCGAGTAAGTCACATGGAAGCAGTGTTCAGAATTCTGAGGTATCTTAAGGGAACTTCAGGAAGAGGAGTTATGTTCAGGAAGAATGGTCATCTTGAAATTCAAGTGTATACAGATGCAGATTGGGCAGGAGACAGAGATAGCAGAAAGTCTACATCTGGTTATTTTTCCATTATAGGAGGAAATGTAGTGACATGGAGAAGTAAGAAACAAAAGGTCGTTGCAATATCCAGTGCTGAAGCTGAATTTCGAGGAATCGCGAAAGGGATTGCAGAAGCTCTCTGGTTAAAGAAACTACTAACAGAACTTGGTGTATCTCTAAACAGGGGGTGTGAACTCTTTTGTGATAATAAAGCAGCAATCAGTATTTCAGAAAACCCAGTACAACACGACAGAACAAAGCATGTTGAGGTTGATCGACATTTCATTAAGGATAAACTGGACTCTAAAATTATTAGTCTTAAGTTTATTCGCTCAGAAGACCAATTGGCGGACATTCTTACGAAAGGAGTAAGCACAAGAGTATTCAAGAAGTTATCAAGCAAGTTAGGTCTGGAGGACTTAACTTGAGGGGGAGTGAAGGATTACGTGATAACAATAGAGAAGAGTCCAGGCATAATCAAAGTATACAAAGAGGATAATTCTTAGATTATGATAAGATTGTTCATAAGATAACAATGCTAATAAGATAAGACTAATCTTATAGTATTTGTACCATAGGCTAACTCTGTGAGGCTTGTATAAATACAATGCATGTAAACTCAAATTTGATATACGAAAATACAGAAATTCACTCTTAAATCTTTATCAACCAAGGTCCTCCTCGGTATTAAAAACACCACCTTATTCTTTACAAAAGATCTTGTAACACACGGGTTATTGTATCTCCGATTAAAGTTACCTCTTAATATTAAAGGGTAATTTTTGTTATATTTAGGGATAACTTTTGTTTGTGTATAGAAGATCTTGTGCATTCTTTATTGCACATTTCACATACATCCACCATCAAGCTTCACATTCTTCACATTAACAAGATTGCAATAGCCAAACTCAGAACCCAAAAAACATAAAAGGGTAACTGCATTCTGAATATTTTCTGGTTTTCAGGTTTGATCCTCTCAATTCAAACTTAGTCTGGGATTTCAATTCTCAAGTATTCCTAATTATTACCCACTAACTAAAACTTCCTAAACTAACTGTCATGAAACAAACAACACACAAAAACTCGAAAATTCCACTAAAATAATAAATCAAGCAAAATACAAACATGAAGACACATACCACAGTAACACCAGCAATAACAGAAGCAATTGCTGCAGCTTTAAAACCAGCTCTTGTTGCCTCTACCAGACAAAAAACCAAAAAAAAATTAGCAAAATCCAAGCATTTATCAATCAAAAATAAGATCTTGAAAAAAAGATGAGGGATGAGATACAGGATTACCTCGAGCGCATTCTTCTTTCACTTGCTGGGATTCTAGCGGAGCTGGGATCAAGAAAGTTGACATCTTTACGCTGTTGTTGTTATTCTGATCCATAATTGCGCTTGTAATTCCCATTTCTTGAAATATTTTGTCTCTGACTTCACTGATTCGATTCGTTTTGCCGATGCTGTGTTTATTGTTGTTTCTTGGAAGGAGGAGAAGGGGGAATTGTTTTTGTTGATTTCAATGGATGGCCAATTTCGGTGGGCTTGTATAACTAAACTACATCGTCTTATGATGCTAAGTCAGAGGACACGTGATTATTTATTTGATAACCATTCTAATTTTTACTTAAAACAAAAATATAATTGAGTAAGATCTTATTACATTCATTTCAATTTTTATTTTTATTATATTAATTTTTTATATTTATAATTGTTAAAAATTAGAGATAATAATATTGAAATTTAAAGTTACAACAAATTAATTTTTTTTTTTTTTTTTGCGAAAGAGGTACAACCTAGGAAAAAGAAATAACAAAAACTAAAAAGAAAAACAAACAGTAATCTAACTAGAAATCAAACGAGGGAAGGCTACGCCTCTAACATCATCCTCTAAAATTCTACCAAGATCCAAGGGGGCTTCCTCCAGGAAGCTAATTCTAGAGTTCTGAAAAACCCCTTTGTTAGCGAGCCAAACCGCAGCTCGGGTAGCTTCACGGTAGACATACATCAACTTTACTTCCCCATCCATGGATTCCAAAATCTCACAACGGTCCTTCACCATATGAGTATACTCATCTCTTCCATCAACTGCTTTAGTGATAACTTGCACACAAGCTTTATTATCAAGTTGAACTATCAAGTTACTGATTTGGAGTTCATTTGCCAAAGCAAGACCTCTTACAAGGGCCATAAATTCTGCTTTGAAAGTTGTGCAGTACCCAATGTTGGCTAAGAAGGCTGAAATTATTCTACCCAAATTGTCTCTGATAATAGCTCCTCCACCACTCGGACCTGGAGCTCCTTTTGCTGCACCATCACTATTCATAGTATACCAACCCTCAGGAGGAGCAACCCATCTGATAAAAGCTTCATGTTTTTTTTGCTTGTTGTACCAGTATTATCTATATCTTTAGAGAATATTCTTCGGGTTTCATCAAAACGGATATGAAGGAAGGCAATATAGTCCACAGGGATTTCCATCCTTCTATCAAACACCACACAATTTCTCCACTTCCAAATCCAAAATAAGGTAATGCCAAAGTAGGTAGCCCAAACGTTCTCCTTGTCAGCGCCATGAAGTTCAAGATTCCTCTCCAACCACCCTCTCAAAATCTCAGGTCGCCCCAATAGAACTTGTTTTCTTACGCAGGTCCTCCTAATTTTTTCCAGATTTGCTTGGCTACTGGGCAGTCCCTCAAAACATGGATTGTATTCTCAGTATGAAATCCACAGAGAGAACAACTTGGATCAGGTAGTAGCTTTCTCTTGAATAGATTCTATCATGTGCCACTAACCAGAGGAAGCGTCTAACTCTTTCTTGAATTGGAGCACTCCATATAATCCCGCTAGAACATTATTATCATTACGCATAATTCTCACAAAGGAACAAATGGTTAACTTACCTTTAGTTCCTTTGCCCCAATAGATCAAGTCTCCCAAAGATCCATCATCCTTTAGGCTATAAGATTGTATGACTTGAAGAACTTCAAAAAGGAGAAGGTGGGCGAATAACTCCCACTTCCAACCCTCATTTAAGCTCCACATATCACCAACTTTAATCTCATCCAAATCAATAGGAATTTGTTCCAAACTAACTTCCCTGAGTGTAGTATCCATTGCCCATTTGCTATCCCAAAACAAAGTGGAACTACCATCTCGAATAGCTACTCTCATTCCTTTTTGGAGAACACTAGCTTGTTCAGTGATACCTTGCCAAACATTTGAAGCACCTGCTTTTGGTACCAACATATCAATGTCACACCTATTTTTACAATATTTAGCTCTCAGAACTCTAGCCCAAAGGGCATTCGGCTCCATAATCAGACGCCACCCAAGTTTGGCTAAGAAAGCAGCATTGGCTTGTCCAGCCGAATAGATGCCCAGTCCACCATTATCCACTGGCTTTTGAAGAGTTTCCCATGCAATAAGATGCATTTTATTTTTCTCCTCACTGCCATCCCAAATGAACCTTTCAGTTCTCTTATCAATTTTATCACAAATGCTCCTAGGGAGTTTAGCCGATTGTATCGAATAGTTGGCCATGGTGGAGATGGTTGATCGAACAAGAGTAATTCTCCCAGCTAAGGAGAGATACTTAGATTTCCACCCTGCCAGCTTCCTATCTAGCTTCTCACAGATATAATTGAACGTTGACTTTGTCATTCTGCTTTTTAAGGTTGGCATTTCAAGGTAACTACCGAAATCTTTGGTAGCTTCAACTCCCAGCGCTGCACTAACAATGGAAATTAACTCTGCAGGGGTGTTTTCAGAAAAATAAGTTCGTGATTTATCAAGACTCACTTTCTGCCCAGACGCCTCACAAAATCTCAAAAAGCACTCTTGTATGACCACAGCCTGTTCTACACTTGCCTTAGCAAACAAACTATATCATCTGCAAAGAATAAGTTTGATAATAAGGGACCCCCTCTATTAACCCGAATGGGTTTCCACCTATCTTTGATGATTGCTTCCTCAATAATCTGGTAGAATCTCTCCATGCACATAACAAAGATATAAGGGGATAAGGGATCCCCTTGTCTATGCATCTAGTTGGTTTAAATGAGCATGAAGGCTCTCCATTTCAAAGCACACGAAGGCTAGCAGTTTTAATACAATTCATGATCACATTAATCAGTAAAGTTGGAAGGTTCATTTGAAGTAAAGTATTTTCTATAAAATACCACCTCAATCTATCATAGACTTTCTCAAAATCTATCTTAATAGCCATTAAACCCGTCTTACCTTGCTTCCTTCTCATGGTATGTAAGACTTCTTGCATAATCACTATATTATTAGTTATTTGTCTCCCTGGAACAAAACTGGATTGGGTATTCGAGATAAGCTTGGGAAGAATCGGTTTGATTCTGTTAACAAGAACCTTGGTAATGATCTTGTATGCCACATTACAAAGACCTATAGGTCTGAAATGTTTGGCATACTCAGGGTTTTCTACTTTCGGAATAAGAGCAATGAAAGTCTCATTCAAAGAGCTTGGGATCTTTTTCCCATTCAGCACATCCATGACTAACACATACACACTTTTCTTCACATTTTCCCAATTTTTCTGGTAAAAGAGTGCTTGAAACCCATCTGGGCCAGGAGCTTTGAGGGATCCCATTCCCTTAATCACTTCATCAATCTCCATGTAAGAGTAGGGTCTCGTAATAACCTTCCAATCTTTAGGGACCAACTCCGGGAAAATATCTGTAGGAATCTCCCAATCCTTATCACTCCTTTCTTCATTAAAGAGATTAGCAAAAAACTCCACAATCATATTCCTAATCTCCTCATCCGTATGGATCCAAATGCCTTCATAATTTCTGATTACAAAATCTTATTTCTCCAACTACGGATGATAGTGCTTAAATGAAAGAACGTGGTGTTCCTATCACCCTCTATGAGCCAAGTAACCCAAGCCTTTTGGTACCAAAATAACTCTTCATGCTCCAAAACCTCATCAAGTTCTCTCCGAAGTTTTGCTTCCAATTTGATGAGACTACGTTGGTATTCCACTGCAATTTTTTTAAATTCCTTCCAAACAAGCTAGAAGTCTTCTTTTTTCTCTGAAGATGTTTCCAAAAACTTCTTTGTTCCAGGTACACAGATCAACTAAAAGGTCAAGTAAATAATTCATTAAAGGCACATCATAACTCTAGTGCTCATTTACAAAATCAAAGAAATTCTCATGAGTAAGCCAAGCTGCCTGAAATTTAAAAGGTTTATTGGCATTACCTAGAGGAGCAAAACCATTTGGGCTAATTAGAATCGGGCAATGATCCGAGGTAATAGCTGGTAAATGTTTAACTCTGGCCTTTGGAAACCTTAGACCCCAATCAGTATTGCAGAGAGCTCTATCTAGCCTAGCAATCTTCCTAGTTTCTTGGGACTGCCCTCGAGCCTAAGTATGGGCTGCACCTGAGAATTCCACCTCCAGCAGGTCCATATCCTCAATCCAGTCATTGAATAATGTTGTTCTTCTACGTATGCTTGAACAGCTGGAATTACGTTCATAGTCATACCTTGTATCATTAAAATCCCCCACAATCATACACGGTTTATTGTGAGAAAAAGAAAACTGTTGTAATTCCTTCCATAGACCCTTTCTCTTTAGCGGATCAGGACTTGCATAAACCGTAGTAAAATACCAAGGTTGACCACCGACTCTAGTGATGCCCATAGTAATGTATTGATCATGTTTCAAAATTGGCTCCACTGTCACTAATTCCTTTTTTCAAAAAATCCAAATTCCTCCACTAAACCCCTGGGCATCCACTCTCTCATGCCCTAAATAACCAATAATATTAGCTAGTTTAACAGCTTGACTTCCACCCATATGGGTTTCTACTAAGGAAACAACCAAGGGATTATGAATTCTTAATATTTCCTTCAAAGCAGCAATAAACGATTTGCTTCCAGCACATGGACATTCCAAGTCATGTAGGAGATTGCTACATTATTAGGGGCAATATTTAGAAAGGTGTCTTCCATAAAAACAAGAATAGAGGGGAGGGTAGATAGATAGGCTTAGCTAATTAGACGTAGAAGTCTTGAGATTTCACTAGGGAGTTGGAATTCCACTACTAACTCCAGAAGGGCTGGCATTGGTTCTATCCAAGGTTGCCAATGCACCTCCATAATATGGGTCAGGGGGTCGCAGAGATTATGTACGGTGAATGCATCGGTTGCCCTACAGATATCGTCTTGTCTATTGGCACACTCAGATTCACTACTTCGGGTATGGAAACCCTTATGGACTCCAATGAGTTGTCCATTAAAACTATTAGGTGCAGATGAGTTTTGATTAGTTAGAGACCAAATAGTTTGAGCAGGAGGTTGATTAGGAGAGGAGGAACTACTACTGGCTTTCGGATTATATGACTTTAGTGTTACAAGGGCTTCACTATTAGTTTGGTTGATGTCTGCTAAGAAAGGAGGCATCTAAGTATTCTATAGCCAGGTTAGGAATTCTTACCCAAGCATTGAGAATCTTCATGGCTTCTTCATCAGGAATGAAGTTAGGAGACCATCTTCTTATCGTGAGATAATTATCATCAATCATCCAAGGACCTTGGGCCAGCACAAATGCATGATCATCTTTATTAGAGAAACGTGCAACATAGTAGTTACACCCAATGTCTGTAAGTGAAAGATCACCCTTTAAATTCCATTTCCTCTTCAGTTTGCGCATTAAAGCCATATACCCAATCTTTCCATCAAACATCTTCACTATAAGAGCATTCCTCCATGGTTTCCTTAGCCTTTTCTTTTCTTCCTTTGACAACAAGATTGTCGAGCATAACTCATCATTTCTTAAGAGCTCCGAGTCTGGAACATCATCATTCGAATCTTCATCCTCCTCATCCTCAGATTGGTTAAATATTGGATTATCCTCAAGAAAACTACTCTTAGTCTGCACTATATCTCTGAAAGACAGAATAGAAGGTTGATGAGTAGTATTACCTAGATTGATAGCTTTCGACGGACCATCCTCATCCATCATTTCAATATCATAGGTTTCTTTGTTATCAAAAATCAAATGGGTGATTGACCTTTTGGGTTTCTTTTTTTATCTTCACTGAAGGTCTTGTTCTTCTATAGTCTTGGGTGTAGCTGAGGGAGAGCCATGGAAAGGATGTGGGAGAGAGCGTGGGAGAGACATATTGTTCAATGGGAGAAGAGTTAGTTACAACAAATTAGTGAGGACGAGAAGTAAAATTTTAAGTTAAAATGGTGATTATGAATTTATGATAGTTAAAATTTTTGAGTATAAACAACCCTCTACTCTTCTATTGATAATTTGCTAATGAGTAAAATTTAATTTTAATTCAAGAACATAATCAACTAAATCAATTGGCATTCATTACATTTAATTATATTAGGAGGAGAAAATAATTTCAAATTTTTTTTTAAAAAAGAAAGTATTTGGTAATTATCAAATGTAAACTCGACTGTAGAACTTCCACGGTTCCACCTCTTGATATTTAGGCTATGGTATATCTAAACTGTAAATGAGTTCCATTACCTTCATGTGCTTTTAACTTTTGGTTTAGATTACAAAGAATGTGAAGACAAATTTGGTTATGCTATCACTAATTAAATAATGTAGATGGTCAATAAGCTACATGTTAGGCATCTAGAGTATCTAACATTATAATTTGAGGTGAAATGAATAACCCAACTTACACAAATTTGATAAGCCAAGCTCTTTGGCCAGCATGAGACACATATGCCATCTTTAGCTGGGTTGATAACTGCTAAGCTAAGTATACTCTAGCGTGAGAATACGGCAGTTCACAATTCCATTAGTCATGAACTCATTGTTTAAAAAGCCAAGCTCTTTGTTTAAAAAGATTGCCTAGTTTCCTTCCTTCTCTCATTGCCATCATTATAAAAAAAATAAAAAGCGCGAGAAGAAAGAAATGAGGAAAAACTACCATTCAACATCCGACTGTCACTCAAACCGCCACAGGTAGTCTTCCAGTTTAGAATTTCACATAATTATCATACTTTAAGCTCAGAGCCACATACCCTTACCTACATTTTTTCACAACTTTTCCTCAAATTCTTTAAGAAGCTCGAGTTTATTTGGAGCCCCCCTCATAATCTTTATCATCAACTGGTTGAATGTAATGCTCGTAAGTCGTAACATGTGAGAGTTCCATATCTGCTGATATAATTATAGCCGTGCGCAGAAATTTTATTCCATATTTGAAAGCATAAGCCGCTGTATGAATCAACCATCCCCAAGAACAAACTAAACAGTTCATACAAAAGACATCAGAAGCTTCTGATCTGATGCCAGAAAAAAATTTAACATAAACTCTAACAAGGGAAAAAGCACAATAAAAGAGTTCATAAGATAAAGCCAATCCCCAGTTTATAGAGCAGTAAATCCACACCAAGCTCCTTTGTGTACATCAAATATGTAAATATTAACCTATACAGAAAATTTTGACCTCATTTAGTCAGAAGCATAATAAGATCAGAGACGCTATAGATAAAAACGAACATTCTGAGGCAACAAGGACAGAACATACCAAACTATTTAGAGACCCTGCTCAATGAGATAATCACCCAGCCTTTCAACGATCATGTTGCACTGACCAGGAGTCACTGGTTCATCATAGATACCAACAATCAAGGCCTGTCCGGTCTTCTTCACACAAATTCCTCCAGGACCCTGTAGGATACATGACAAAATATTAATAGGTACCAACTTAACAATGACAGAATTACAGCAAGATGTGTACTCAGAAAATGTAATACTTAAGCTAAGTGAAGATTCCTTCTCTTCTATTAAGGAGCAGAAATGAGTGATTCAAATAGTGAATAAGTGTATCAATCTATAGAGATGTTGACAAGGACAGTTAACACAAACAAGGACCTTAAATGAGGAATGAATTAGGCCTGGCTGTCTCTGGTTTTCATCAGGAAATAAAATGTCAAGGCTGAAGGAAGGAGAATCAAGATAATCAGCCTATATCAAAATTGACTGCATTCTCAATTTTCGTATATTCAGATTGACTGGTCCAACTTTATACAACCGCAACATAAAATACCCACCAATCACAATCAAAGAGATGCCAACAGCCTTCATGGCACCAAAATGATAATTCCCTTGTTAATTGTTCCCTGTCAAGCTACTCTAGAAAGAAACCAGACCCTTCATAATGAGAAGCTTTGATTGTTCAAAATTACTATCTAAGCATACGTCACGACATTACTATCTCCAACGCACCGGAACAGTTCCGGAGAGGGAAGGGAAAGAAAAGAGGCAGGTTTTCAAAAAAAGATTTCTCTCACCCAAAAGCATTGATAATCTTCAGTACAATCCACGTTTTGCAAACAAAAAGCATACGCCATTGTCGATATTACTTATCAAGCTTCATAGGTTACTGCAGAATTTCAAACAAGAATAGGACTGGATGCAGAGAGAGAGAGAGAACAAGAGCAAACAAGCAAGCAACCACTTAAAATAGGCCTCATGTCGGACTGCATGCAGAAATATCGATCATATCTTCCCATTTACTTTCACTTAAAATCGAATCCACGGACAGAGAATAAGAGTCACGACCACCTAAACAACGGAACGCAACCAGCCTTTGTATCTAAAACAATCAATCTATACCTTCTTGCCACGAATAACAGCACCAGGTTCACCTTGAATAACCATGTACTTGGTTCCACCAAGGTGCAACCCGGTGGGAGCAAGGGTTCCAGGCTCATCAAAATCCTTCAAAATAGCAGCTATTTCCTCTGGCTTGAACTGTATCATCACACAACACACACACCATCAAACTCCACATAAATCAGTACAATTCCTAATCATATATGTGAGATCTCATCATATCATCAACTCCCACAAATCAACCAATTCTTTTGACAAATCAACGCACAATAATCCACTCCGATTACATAAACAACAACAATCCTCAATCTACATGCAATCAATTCAAAATCAAACACAAAATTCAGCTCAAAACATAGAACAACAACCCTAAAATGGAAACTTGAAAACGACCCGCCGAAGAAATCTATGAAACAAGAAATACCCAGATGATGAATAAGCAGATCAGGCGAAATCAGTCATATTCACATGAAATTCAACAAGAATTAGATCTAGAATCAGCCAAAAGATAGATTTTTTCGACCTGAGGGAAGGCGGTGCTCTGAGCCCAGACGCTACCGTCTTGGCCGAGAATAGCGGCGGAGGTGAGATGGTCGTTGGTGCCCTCGATCTCGCACATCAAGTGGTCGTCGACGTAAGCCTGCCACGACATGATTGCAGTGATTATTGTTGGAGTTGAAAGCTAAGGAAGATGCAGTGTGAGAGAGAAGTGGAGAAGAGTGAAAAAACGAATAAGGTCGTCTTTTTAAAATTGGGGGGCTATATTTTTCTGATTTATTTTTATTTCCTAGAAATAATTAAAATGAATAAAATAAATTCGATATAAAAAAATACAAAGTATGTACTTGAAAAAGTTGAAATAATTCTGGGGCTATAATTTTCTGATTTATTTTTATTTCCTAACAATAATTAAAATGAATAAATAATTTCAATATAAAAAAAAAATACTAAGTATGTACTTGAGAAAGTTGAAAATAATTCTTACATGTGTTATGAGGATGATAATGAGTGACGAGGATTATTAATGGATTAGATCATAACAATTTCCAAAATAGATTACTATCAAATGATTGTCTTTTATTCGTAAACCCGATAATCATCAATCAAATTACTATCTTACTCAGCGATTAATTTTTTTTTAGTTATAAGGAAGTATAAAAAGTATTCCATTTTTTGAACACCCCCTTATGGTTATATAAAAGAGATATTCTTACCAAAGACAGGAGTAGATAGGCTAACATAAGTGTGATACTTGGAGGTGGAGGAGTAAAATAATGAAGATGTTCAGTGGTATAATATGTCGGTCAAGGGTTACATTCATTAGCCTTCGTTATGTATTAGGATTAGGTTACATAATCTAGAAATAATACATAAAGAAATATTCCCAATATCACTGATTTTATGAGTGTAGTGGCCAGAAAAGAATCCATCATTGAAAGATATGCCATTTGCAAAACACTATGTATCATCTCCATAAACAAAGTTGGTGGTGATTTGACCAACTTTGCGTTAAACAATACTAAATAAATTCACAAAAAAGTTGCCAGTTCATCACATTGATTTCTCCCTCTGCACAATATTATGTACTTTCGAACATATAGTATGTGCGCAGAATCTTATATTAAGCATCAATAATACATCATAATCGCAGCAAATTCATACAAGAAGCTCCAAAACCTTTCCTGTCATAATCTTATGCAGGAAGAAACTTACATAAACCTCTTCTAAAGAGGGAAAAAGAAGACACAACTTAAAGAAGAATATTATGCATAAAACGCCAATCTCGAGCAGCAAATCCACTCCAAGCTCCTTGTGTAGGTCAAATATGTGAGTGTTAACCTTCAAACAAATATCGTGACTAATAAGGCAAGGGCGAGATTGTACTGAGGACCAAATTTCAGTTACTATATTGTTGATTATATTATGGGGGAGGAAAGCACACACCAAAATATTTAGAGGCCCTGTTCAATGAGGTAATCACCCAGCCTTTCCACAATCATGTTGCACTGACCAGGGGTAACAGGCTCATCGTAGAGACCGATAACCAAAGCCAGACCAGTCTTCTTGACACAAATGCCTCCAGGGCCCTGACGGATTCACAAAAAATTGCAATATGTAAGTGGGAAGAGATGACGATGTATACAGCATTTAGCTGATGCCTCAGAATTGCACACGTATGGTTCAATTTACAAATGTAAACATGTAATTTATCATTCTTAACAAGGACATCAATTAATCGTCAACATGAGCACAATTCCCACAGAAAGCCCTTCAACGAGCAACACAATGTGCGGTATACAACTATACACCTATGTTTAGTTTTTCAACAGCTAGCAGAGGTTAGTATCCGTTAAAGACCTAATAGGAGAGTTTTGGTTTAACATACTCCCTTCATTTTTTTTATTCTACCTTATTTGAAATGTTTTAAATTAGATTCTCCCCAATTTAATAGAAAAAAACATAATCATGCGAATCTTAATAAGATTGTCTCAATGCATATTTTTCAAATACCCAATTCTTATAATTTTGCAAAAAATATAATTAAAGATATTTAAATTTTAACTTTTGCCTTAAGATATGAATAAAAAGCAATTACAAAGAATAAAAAGAAAGAGAGCAGGAAGTATTATAATTGTCCAATCTAGTTCAAGTAACTAATAAGGAACTTTGCACATGGAGAATGTGGTGTATAAAGCCCCTAGCTGAAAATGCAATAAATTAGCCAGCTCAATTAGCATTAATCAATGAAATTTAAAGCCCCATTCATTTTTCACATACAAACAATGGACCAATTATGATCCACATGTCCTATACGGAGTACAAAGTATGGCCCAATTATATATTTAGCACAGCACAATGAATAAGAGTATCAGTTTCAAGTTTCAGAAAGTTTCAGTTAAATTCAAACTCATAGTTAAAGACTGCACGACACATTGAAAACAAAGCCTTTATATATCTTAAATGATTGTTAGGAATTATACATTTACTCTCACGTACATAATTTATGGTCATATTAATTTTTCTCTCGTCAAGTTTATCAAATCAAAATTTAATAAAATAAACATATGAAATTGTATGATATAACATTTCTACATCAGTAATTGTATGATATAACATTTCTGCAGTAATTGTATGATATAACATTTCTACATCAGTAATTGTATGATATAACATTTCTGCAGACACCTAACATAAACCTCATTAAGGAGTACCATAGATGAATACAATTACCCAATGTGTGCTCATCACAGATAAGAGTACTGAGTACATCATAATTAAGTCCAATTTCAAAAAATGCCTGATCATTCTGCTAAGAAGTGAGTATAACTCATATTGAATATGCAAAGCTCGTGACTGCTCTTACCGGTCTTACCTTTTACACAATTCTATGTAGCCAATACCTACCATAAACAGAAGAAGACAGTGAACATTTTTAAGTTGTTTGGAAATCAGATATTTCTGAAACTTCTCATACTCAGTTTTACGTGTCTTGTTTCCTAATAAACTACGAAGTATTTACCAAACTAACAAAGTGACTGAGATAGCCAAATTTAGTTCACGAAAATTTTCAGCTTTCATTGTTTAAAAACAACTTAACTTTTGGCATATCTTTTGGCATTACTAAAAACATTGAATGATACAAAAATTTTGTTGATACGAAACTATAAAATCAGATAGCAAAGTTCCTACAATTCTCTATTGCTGGTGAATAGTGTAATACTCCTCTTAAATTACTACATTTCAGATCTACAATGACTATTCATTACTTACAAGCCAATCTAAGAACAACTCTCTCCTAAATAGGTAACATGAAATTCATGGTACCTCATAAGCAATTTAAAATCTAATTTTTTTATCACAAATTTTCATAAGATTATAAGAAATAATATATTTATTTAAGTGGTATATTGTTAGATGCATTTAAATGTGAATTTTTAAAATATAGTTTTTAACATTTTTTTATTAAATGGATTTGGTGATAAAAATATTTTAAATTGTCTTAAATATCATGAAAAATCAAAAGGAGTATTTGAATTCGCTCACTAGCTGATGCTAATCTCATTACATCTTGATGAAAACAATTGCCGAACCTCTAAACACTAACTTTGCCTCCCTTATGTATCAGATTGTAGTATTTCCAACATTCCAATAATGCATCTAGATGACACGAAAAGTAACAGGCAACATATGTACCGATTAAAGCAACCAAGCACCAGTACGACCAACATTCAAACTCAGGGTCTCAGATAAAACAATCAGACAATCAATCAACACTTTTCTTTACCTTCTTTCCACGAATAACAGCCCCAGGTTCACCTTGAATGACCATGTACTTTGTCCCACCAAGGTGCAAGCCAGTCGGGGCAAGGGTGCCGGGATCCTCGAAGTCCTTCACAATAGCAGCTATCTCATCCGGCTTAAACTGTACCACCAAGACGCAAACAAAGCATATCAAAGTATGTCCAAGTTCCATTTCATTAGAAAGCCTAAACATTTAAGACAAACAATAAAGAAACTTGCAAGATCGTAGCTTTCAATCATAATTTGTAACTACAAATGCCACCAATTCAATCAACATTCATTCAAATAACATCTCTCAATCCCAATCCAAAAGATCTTATTAATTACGCTTATTATACTATTTTCAGGATCATATTAACACAGTTCTACAAATTCTAAGCAATACAAAAAGAAAATAACAGCGTGAGACATTCAATCCAAGGCAATCCAATCCAATCCAATTCAATAATTACCATTATACAAAACTGTTACTCTGACTCGGCTAGAAGTGCCTAGCAAGGTACTATCTGACCCGGGCACTTACAGTAAAATGAAGAGTCGAGAAATAAAGCAAATAACACGCCATTGATGGCAACCCATCAAGGCAATCATCAAAACAACAATGACCCAGAAATACAATCATCAAATCGAGTAAAATCAATCACACCCGCCAAAAATCCAACACATTAAAGATGAAAACATCAACAAAAAAATGGACCTGAGGGAAGGTAGCACTCTGAGCCCAAACACTACCATCAAGGCCAAGAATTGCGGCAGCAGTAAGATGATGATCATCAGTGTTCTCAATCACACACATCAAGTGATCATCAACGTATGTTTGCCACGACATCTTGCTGTAGTTCTTATTCTTGATTGATCAAGCGAGAGAGAGAGCGAGAATGAGAGAAAGATGGTAAGAAATGTTGAAGAAATACAGGAGGACGGATTCGAATAATTTAAAAAAAAAAAAAAGGTTAGCGTAAGAATGAAGCGGAGGTGTCAGGTGTAGGGGTGTGTGTGAAGGGTATCTATGTAAGGCAGCAAGAAGAACATATGATTAGGATCACTAACTCCCAAATCTTTGGCGTGACTGTTGTTGGCTTTCCATGGCCCTCCTCATGTGCTGTTTTTTTTTTAAATTTTTTTTAATACTTTTCTTTTTGTGGACGTTCTTCACTACAAACTTTTATATAATTTCTAATGAATATGACTATATCCTTAAAAATTCTCATTTCGATCAAACAATTCTCACAAAAATAATTAAATAGGGCAATCTTTGGGGACGGAAGGAATATATATTTTATGACACTTTAACATGTTGAATACACTTAGGATACAGTTTATCTCAAATGAAGGTAACATAAAAAAAAAGTATGCGGTGTTGCGTTCAAAGCTCAAACTGAAAGAATGAGAAGCCGCAAATTAGATGTTACTTGTTAATTTGAAACCTAGTTATATAATGATGGTAGTTAAGAGCATATTTTGCAAATATTGTAGTTTTTGGATTCTAAAGAGGTAGTAGGATATTGTATAGACTAATATTACATATTTTTTATGGTTAATATTCCATCGTCTCTATTTTTTGTCCCAAGTACATAAAGTTGCTTTTTTTTTTAATGTGGATCAAAAACTGGTGAGATGGGGTACAACTATTGTCCTTTTTAATCTTGATTAACATTGGCAAATGATATGACAAAGTGGGCCAAAAAACATGTAATTGTGCCTAGAAGTGATGTACAACATGAGGGGATAAGGAAAAGGTGGGGAATTCAATTAATTCTTTTCCATATGTGGTATTGGGGCAAATAAAGAGGACAACCCAATATAGAAATTGGGGCAAAAATATGGGGATAGAGGGAGTATTATTTTATATTCTTGTTTAAATAATCTTGTTCCTTTTTTTGGCCATGTGAGTAGACATAAGGCCCATCGAAGTAGGAGGGATCCAAAAGATTTTCGGAAGCAAATTCCAATTAAGCACAAATAATACTCTGTATTATTTTCATTTATTTGGTCAATAGTTTCCCTTCATCTTCTTCACTTTTCCAATATGCTAGCAATGAAAGAAAACGTTAATAAGTAAGGATATAATTAAGGCTAATAAGAGTAATTACTCTCGTCCTATATTTCAACTTTAATTTTTAAAGCAATAATAGCTAATTTTAAAGTTTTTTATTCAAAAAATTAAATATAAAATTAGTTATAAATTACTTATATCAAGCCTTTGTAATAATTCCAATCATAAGATTTTAAAAGAAAATTTTTTAGTTTATAAAGTAAGGAAATGTTAATAACATTTTATTTTCAATTACATTTATACAAATTAAAAAAATTACAATTATTTGTTTCTTTAATTGTACTTTGTTAGAAGTGTTTTTTCCTTACTTTATTGTATGTTCGTTACTTATATATGTAATTTAATTTTTGTAAGAAAATGCCTGAATTAATTTTTATTAGATGTTGAGAAAGAAATTAAAATTAAAATTAAAATAGAGGGATAATAAAATCATAACATTAAGCTAGTCATAATAATTAATTTTTTAGAACAATATCATTTTGTACTAATGTAATTTCATTTGCAATAGTACAACTTATTATCTAAATAATATAAAAACAATAAAAATTGTAAAAATTATACACAACAACATTTTCAAATAGTGCAACTTTATATTTTATAAGTATAATTTTATTTTTAAATAATATAATTTTTAATAATCTAATAGTGCAACTTCATATTCTATAACTATAACTTCATTTGCAAATAGTACAATTTCAATTTGTAAAAGCATAACTTCAAAAAGAAAATAGATGTAAGACAATGAGGCCGCGAAAAAATGGTGAAAATATGCACAATTTTATTTCCTAATAGTACAACTTAATATTTTATAAGCACATCTTCATTTGCAAATAATTTAATTTTAATTTTCTCATAGTATAACTTCATATTCTATATGTATAATTTTATTTACAATAGTATAACTTTAATTCTAAAGTACAACTTCAAAAAAAAGGAAATTACTGATTTATTTTCCGACATATGCACTGTTACATATCTCAGATATATATTCAGACAACCTCATAATTTATCTGCATGTATGAATTTCTTTTTTTTTTTGGAGAGACTTTATACATATGGATATCAATTACTATATCAACTTCGAATAATGACAATTAATAAAAAGTTGCAACCCTAATGAAATGGAGAGGGGATATAAGATTCTATTACAGTTAAAGAGAGAAAGTTATCGTTGTCGTTTGATGGTATGATGTGCCACACCATATGCTAATATACCGAACAAAATAATCTTGGCCAATAAGGCACGTACCAATTACCATATAATAATAGTGACAATTTTAAATGAACACACCCTGAATGGATTAATCCTAACCCTAATCGTGCAAATTCGAAGGTACACCCAGGTGCATCATGCTCATGGTGCACCTGCTCCAAAAAAATGTACATTAGATATTTGAAAAATGTACATAGTACACATGTCAGTTATGTGGAATGTACATTTTATATTCCACATAACTGACATGTCTACTATGTATATTTTTCATGTACGTAATGTACATTTTTTTGGAATGGGTGCACTGTCCACTAGGGGTGTGTATAAACGGTTAATCGTACCGTTAAGCCTTAACGGTACGGTTAACTGTTATAACAGTTATTGGAAAAGGCTAATCGTAGCCGTAACCGTACCGTTAAGAAACGGTAACAGATATTTAGCGGTACGATTAACGGTCGTTTCATTTCATTTTTATACACTTGTTCACCTAATATTGTGAAATTATTTGTATGATTTCTAAGCTCATTTGGGTCTTCTACAATAGTAATAACACATATTTATATAAGGTATGATCATGCATAAAAAAATTTATGATAATTATTCATGTTTTAGCCTTTTAAATTTAGTTTTTTTTATAAATAATAATAACGGTTAACCATTACAAAAATTTCATAACTGTAACTGTTAACCGTTAAGGTTAACCGGTTCGGTGACCGTAACCGTTAATTCTTAACGGTAAAAAAATCGTTAATATGAACCGGTTATACACGGTTAACGGTTACGGTTATTTTGCACACCCCTACTATCTACCCATTGGCCTAGCAGTAGATGCAAAGTACTACAAAATCAATCCATCATAATTCATATATGATTTATCAATTACTTGACTTTCTATCCTACCCTATTCCTATACTGCATGCAAATATTGATCACCGCCACCCTACATATATGTATTAATGTATGTATCAACATCTAACATTCTGCCTCTAATATTCACAGACCCACATATCATTACCGATCATAAAAGTTAAACCAAGAAATTAATAGCAAACGTAAGCCATGGGATTCAATTGTCTCGAGTCGCTGCGCTGTGTACGAAGGAATATCATGGAAGACATTGAAGTAGAAGCTAGACAAAACTGTAGCCTTTTGTGATATGAAGATTACTCACAATTTAAACACAATGACATAAGAACTTTTCTAAATTCATACCTGATATTAATTATATCAGAATATTAACATCTTAGATAGAAGTATTGTTTATACATTAGAGGCAGAATGTTAGATGTTATTGTTTATACATTGCAAGCTTATTTACATGTTTTATATTTTTTATCTGGCATTAGAATGGGTGTGCCTATTATATGGCCTATGTCTGCATTTTGAACTTTTAAGAGGTGCACACTTCACCCATTCCCCCTCACCCCTGTTCAGATATTGAATTGAAGAGATCTGTGTACAGTTTCCTGGACAAATTCTTTCCAGTGCTGTTATCTGTACCGCTGAATGCATTTGTTTGCTGCTGGATGAACGGATGATCATCATGCAGGTATCAGTTTCAATGTGTTGTCTGATCTTGCAGGATGTTGTGAAGGATAGAAGAATTGACTATAGTTCTAGCCATATATTTTTACTTTTAGATCGATTCCTTAAAATTGTTTTCAAATTAGTTTTTTTTCAAGGGCCAATTGACTTTTAATAATTAACATTAATATCAAATCATATAAGAGCAAAGATATGTGAAATGGAGAAAATAGTTATTATAGCTACAATAAATGAATATGGGAACAACTCACTTGAGAAGCCTACAAGATGCCCTACAATAAATGAAGATGCCCTACAATAAATGAAGATGCGTATTATAGCAACTACAACTTAGGGAACATGGTTGTTTTACAGATTTAGCCATCATGGGAAATGCGTTTTATGAGGTTTTACAAGTTATATATAATGGCTAGTATTAGAACTTGTAAAGACCTGAAGGATCTGCATTTTGTATTATCCATGGATGTTCCAGAAGCTTGTGCAATGGAAGACGATCTGACGAGTCTTTAACGAGCATCTGATGTAAAATGAGGGTTATTATTGGTTGATGATTCATTAGTGTTGTAAAGACTTATGCTAATGATTCAATAATAACAGTTTTACCTTACTTATCAGGTCCTTTGCAGCTGAAGATACAATGGGTTTCGGGGGGAATTTTAAATCAACTTGCACAATCCTGTAGAGATACGGAGTATGTGTTATTACTGATGTAACTGGGAATTGATTCAAGAATCTACTGTCAAACAAACATCAGTTGAGTTACACAGTCACAGTAAACTCACCTCCTATATGTGTCTGAATGCTCCTTTGCCTCAAAAGGAGGAAATCCGTATAGAAACTCGTAACAAAGGATGCCGAGGCTCCATATATCAACACTTGCATCATGTTCTACACTCTCAACTGTTGAAGTAAAGGGAGCACAAAGGAATTCATGACAATACCAATCAAAACACAACACTCCAGACTCCAATCAAGGATTGTTCACAAAGTACATATCAGTGCATAACTGCATACCCATCTCTGGAGGAAGGTAATCAAGTGTCCCACACATGGTCTTTCTGCGATTGAATGTATGGACTGCCCAGCCAAAGTCTGCTATCTTGAGTTCACCCTGACAAAATGAATTCATAAAATTTGCATCATCAGCACAATGTTGCAGACAAGGAAGCGCTGAGAAAAACATGGTCGCATAGTTATGCTTGTCACCTGTGCACCGATTAGGAGGTTCTCAGGCTTTATGTCTCGGTGTATCACATGTTTCCCGTGACAGTAAATAAGTGCTCGAGCCAACGATGCAATATACTGCACGCAAATGAACACAAAAACCAGAACTGATTAGCATTCATAACATCATGAATACTTCTGTTCAAATCAGCAGAGTTTTACTACAAAAATGGAACATACAGTTGCTGCGCGCTTTTCACCGAAGTACTTGCACTTCTGAAGCTCTTTGTACAGCTCCCCTTTGGGAGCGTATTCAAGTATTAAATAGACACGTTTCTGCATAGATAAAATACCTAATCATATCGCCATTTTTGTATGAAACAACTATGTCTCATCTGAATTCGCAAGTCCATTACATCAAGCAGTACCTGATCGTAGAAGTATCCATACAGTCGAAGTATATTCGGGTGGCGTAGATGGCTCTGAATCTCTACCTCCCGTCTGATTTGATGCTCTACTTGGGATTGCTTGAGTTGGGACTTGAATAGTACTTTCAAGGCCACAACATGGTTGCTCTGATCCAGATAAATACTAATCAGAAAAATAATTCTTTTACTGTTTTAGGCCAAGTTTCATATCAATTACTGGATATGAGCCATCAGAGTAAACTCGCATTGCACTAATGTGGATCTGTTCTTCCTTTCTTTCTTAAAATTCTTTGTTTTTAGTCAATATGCCATTTAAATCTGTCGAAAATTTGTACATTATATTTTCAGATGAGAAAAACGCCAATCAACATCGGTAGTGAAACAATAAATACACTACAACTCGTCAGTTGAAGGAACCAAGCAAGTTAAGGTGGCTTACTCTCTTCTCTCTTGCCAAGTAGACATGACCGAACTTCCCTCGGCCGAGCGGCTTTCCGATGTCGAAATCATTAAGTATCCACCGTTTTTTCTCCGCTGCTGGAACCTCTCCTGAGGCCGCCTGAAAAGAACACACACACACACAAGCGCATTCAGCAAAAAATTTCAAAATAAATTTCAGATTGCCTAAAGCCTAAACTATATATTACATTTATTTCATCATATATCAACCAATTTAAGCTGAAATCAGCCAATCACAATGAAATCCAATTGAATTCGCTAGTCGAATTCTCTTGAATTTCAGAATTAACAGAAAAGATGAGTTTGATTATAAATCTTCCATTTTTACTTGCAACAAAGAAGCCTATTCTCTAACATTTTCAAATTCTTGACCAAAGAATGAACAGATCGAACTAATCAAAGAACATTTGAGCCCAAAAAAAAACTCAAACACATATATATATTCCAGATTACCTGATATATGGAAATCACGCAAATTTGAGTAACGATATCTTAAAGAAAAATCGAATTCAAGCCTTTCTCAAATTGCATAAAATAAAACGAATTGAGGAGCTTTTGAATTCATACATTCAACAAACATGCAATATTTCAACAACTTCCACGAAAAATTTTCCGATTTCAATAACACTATCAAACCCCAGCATTTTGAGAAAATGTGAATTGTGATGCTCACCTTCTGCTCGGCCTGATTTTCCGCAGCAATCGCCATTTTTGTAACGCGACAAAAGTGGAGAGAGCAAGTAGAGAAAGAAAGAAATAAGAGAGAGGAGGAGGAGAATTGGAATGGTGATGGATGGAGGAGGAAGAAGGGGGAGGGATAGAGGGGAGGAAATTGAAGGTGTCCTTACAACGGTCGAATTTTGGGTGCTACGTGGAGTTATGGGATTCGTTATTCAATTCAAAATTTCTGGATGATTGATTTGATAAGGGGGGAGCGTATCCGAGAATCTCTATTTTTTTTTTTTTTTTAAAAAGTAATTCTTATGCTGCTCTTAGCGTATCACTGCCGTTTATTGAGGTCTGGACAGTGAATTCGACGGTGCAGATGGGATGTCGATTTTTCTATTTTTTGTTGATTCTATTTTGCTAAATTAAGAGTTTCTGCTTGCTTTGATCATTCGATGCAAGATATATATACACAAGGTGTAAGACTTGGTTCCTTTTTTAGTAAGTTGTAATTAAAAATATTTTTGAGCCAATTGCTAAAATATCGTCTCATAATTAATATGTATTCTATTGTATTACAACGATGATACTTCATATATTAACCTTATATTTTATTGGTTATGCATATATTAATCTAATATCTTATTAATTAGCCATTGATTTTTTTTTTATTCAAGAAGTTTTGAAAGGTAGTCTATTTTTCTAATTTGCTAAATTAAGATATTTTGCTGCTTTGGTAATCCGATGCAAGTTATTTACACAAGACTTGTTCCCTTTAGTGAGTTGTAATTAAAAATATTTTGTGCCAATTGCTAAAATATGCTATGAAATACGGTGCATAATATGTTTGTCATAATGTCGTCTCACAATAGGTATTTTATTTAGAGATGGCCATTGGGCCGGTTCAACCCGGCCTGGACCAGACCGGTCCGGTTCAGCCCGCTAAAAAAGTGGACTGAATCCGATTCTCGTTTTTTTAACCCAGACTCAATTCGATTTGATTCGAGAAAAAATTTGATTCTGTCTAACCCACTGATTCGGTTCGGCCCGGCTCAGACCGGCCCTAATTCGGCCAGCCTAAATCTTCTAGTTTTGTAAAATTTAGTTTATTTAGATGTATTTTAGTTTATATAAATGTTAGTTTAGTTGAATATAAAATTAATTTATACAAATATTAGTTGATTTACATATAATTTAATTTATATGAATGTTAGTTTATTTGAATATACTTTAGTTTAATTCCTATGAATCAATGAATTTTAGTTTAGTTGAATATAGTCAAGTTTATAAGAATTTTAGTTTAGTTTATATGAATCAATATATGAATGTTAGTGTAGTTAAATTTAGTTTAGTTTATATGACTCATTAAATATTAGTTTAGTTATATGAATGTTAGTTTAATTGAGTATAATTTAGTTTATATAAATGTTAGTTTAGTTGAATATAGTTTAGTTTATATGAATCAATGAATGTCAGTTTAGTTGAATTATATATAGTTTAGTTTATATTAATTACTTAATATTAGTTTAGTTTAATATAGTTTAGTTTATATGAATTAATAAATATTAATTTAGTTAAATATAGTTTAGTTTACATGAATGTTAATTTAGTTGAATATAATTTAGTATATATGAATCAATAAATGTTAGTTTAGTTGAATTGTATATAGTTTAGTTTATATGAATCAATGAATGTTAGTTTCGTTGAATATAGTTTAGTTTATATGAATTAGTGAATGTTATTTAGTTTAATATAGTTAGTTGAACATAATTTAGTTTATATGAATGTTAGTTTAGTTGAATATAGTTTAATTTAGATGAATCAATGAATTTTAGTTTAGTTGAATCTTAGTTTAATTTATATGAGTGTTAGTTTAGTTGAACATAAATTTGGTTTGATTCGGTGTGAAATCGATTCGATTCGGTTTTGATTCGGTTCGTGAATTCGTTTTGATTCGGTTTGTGATTCGTTTCGATTTGATTCGATATGATTCGGTTCGATTCGGTTTGTGATTCAGTTTTTGATTCAGTACTGAATCGCTTCAGCCCAGCCCGGAACCGGCCCGGTGGCCATGTCATAAACACTTGAAATACATCGATTTGAGTCAAACTCGGTTAAACGGGAGAGGTTTTGGGTATAAAATGACCTAAACACTTCGAATTGGACGATATGAGTCAATATAGGTCAAATGGGACCAATTTTGGGTAAAAAATGACGTATTTAGCCTTGAGCATGTCAAAAACACTTGAAATACGTCGATTTGAGTCGAACTCGATCAAACAAGAAAGGTTTTGTGTATTAAATGACTTAAACACTTTGAATCGGACGATATGAGTCAATATAGGTCAAATGGGGTCAATTTTGGGTAGAAAATTACGTATTTACCCTTGAAGATTTTATAAACACTTGGAATACATCGATTTGAGTCTAATCGGTCAAATGAGAGAGGTTATGGGTATAAAATGAAGTAAACACTTCGAATCGGACGATATGAGTCAATATAGGTCAAATGGAACCAGTTTTGGGTAGAAAATAATGTATTTACCCTTAAACATGTCATAAACACTTGAAATACATCGATTTGCGTCAAACTCGGTTAAACGGGAAAGGTTTTGTGTATTAAATGACCTAAACACTTTGAATCAGACGATATGAGTCAATATAGGTCAAATGAGATCAATTTTGGGTAGAAAATTACCTATTTACCCTTGAAGATTTCATAAACACTTGAAATACATCGATTTGAGTCTAACTCGGTCAAATGGAGAGGTTCTGGGTATAAAATGAAGTAAACACTTCGAATTGGACGATATGAGTCAATATAGGTCAATCGCACGGACTGGCCCGGTGGCCATGTCTAATTTTATTGTATTGTAAGGATGATACTCCTCCATATATTAACTTTAAATGTTATTGATTATCCATATATTAATATAATATCTTATCAATTAGCCATTAAATTTATTTTATTCAAGAAGTTTTGAAAGGTAGTCATTTATGAACTTGACTTTAAATCCAATTTATCTGTTGTTATAGTTTCATGATAATTTAATACTAGTCTATATTTGTGTGTAATACACTTGATATTTTGATTTATATAAATTGAATTACTTAATTTAATTCAAAAGGAAATTATTTTCCAACCTGACTTTGTACCATTTGGCTATATTGTAGATCGACACAGTTCATATTGTGCCATTTTTCGAAAATTTATATATAAATAAAAAAGTCAATTTAGGTTAGGAAACAACTCTTTATAAAAGCAAACAAATATTTACACAGAGAAGAACATGGTGAACATAACGCATGTGCCTCCACCTAATGGATGGTACACATTAAACTCGGATGGTGCTACAAAGGGAATCCCTAGTATTGCTGGCAGTGGAGTTATAATTAGAAACCATGAGGGTCGTTTAATAACATCTCTCTCAGCCAACTTTGGGATTACAAGTGTGTATAAAGTTGAACTCATGGCACTTAGTAAAGGGCTTGCTTTAACTGAACTCAGTTGGATAACATTGGTTGTGTACAGACTCTTCAAGGCAATGAAAAGGAATTCGGTGAACGTGTGCATCATCTCATCAACCTTGTGCCTCTCCATGATTAATACTCTAGATTGGGTCATACACATTACACATGTTTATCGATAGAGCAATCGAGCAGCAAATTGGCTCGCCAACAAGAGAGTTTCACAAAATGAAGCAATCACCTTTATTATTATGGCTCCAACTCAACTCAATACTATCTTAGCAGAAGATATAAGGGGAGTAACTTTCCCTAGACTTGTTCGCCATAATTAGTTCTTTGTTTTCTTTAGAAGCCATATGCTTCCTCCTTTGAATAAAAAAAAAACAAGATCTCACTTGGAGTTTTTTGTTTAAACTCATATCTTTTCTGATTTACTTTTTTCCTATCATGTATTAACGAGTAGGTTTTTGTTATCTATATGTCTCACTTACCTTATGTGTAGGGTCCACATAGGTGGGATGAGACTATGAGTCCTATAGAATTAAGAATGAAGCTAAGGTCTAACAAATTATTTTTTCGGATCAAAAGACTAAACACAAGGGGCATACGTTAGTACTACGACTAAAAAAACTAGGTACAAATACATGTATATCTATATATATTCCGAGGAACTTATCTATTATAGATATTCATTATTGCACTAAACTAAATTGCATTTATCATTATCATGTGTCAAAGCTTTTTTCTTGTCATTTTTGGTCCTCTTCATGGGTGAAAATATAGTAAAGAAGATGAAAGAAAACTAAAGTGGTACGACTGTACAAGTACAAAATAAGGGGTGCGTACATGAGCCTAAAAGAAGAAGTTTTTAAAAAATAGTTTCAAAAAAAATTTATGTGATTCGGAGCCTTGTAACTAAAGTCATGTCCCCTCTAAGTTCATTCGGTAGATCGTCTATTTCGTGAATCTAACGAGTGGCTTTACGGTTGATTACATGAACCTAAAATAAGGGGTTTCAAAAAAACGCATCAATCTAACACCCGACTATGAATTTCACTGATAACACGATATTGTTCTTGATTTTAATGCCTTAATCGATCTCATTTTATTAATTCTTTTCCAATTTACCTCCTTTATGGGCTTTTATTTCATATATTTCGATATTGCTCCTCTCGGGTATGCTTTGTTTTGTTTTGTAGGATTTTGATGTAATAAGAGTTCTCTTGATATCATTCTTGACTCATGTTGGAAGTATATGTGTCATTTAGTAGCCTTGTCTCGGGAATTTTGTAGACATATTGCAACATGGCTCTAGCTAGACGTTGATCTTTAAATGTGAGGTGCGGCAAATGAAGTTTAGCTAGCAAAATGACGAATTTCGCAGCATACACCGCACCTTGTTGGCGGTCCTTAACCTCGCGCCGCAACACCTTGGCGGCTACTTTGAAATAATATTTGTGTAGCCCTAAAACCTAAGCATTAGGTACTAGCTAAGTGGGGGGAATTTAGGGAATTGAGGACTCTTTGGGAGCATGTTTTAGATGCCACTTTTGATGAGCGAAAGGGAATTTTCTGATTTTCCTCCTATTAGTTTTCATTATTGATTGTTTTTGCTTTAGGGTTTACATAGCTTTATTTTGGTTCTCTCTTTGGCACTCGTTGAAGAAGGCTTTGGTGTTCAACATTACTTTGATATTTTCAATCAATATCAAGTATTTTTTCTCTTCTCTCTTCTCTTATTGTTATTGTTAATCATGTTTTCAATTTATAATTCTTTTGTTATTTTATTCAATATGCTAGAGTAGTTTTCTTATTCAAGGGTTAGGTTAAACCCTAGCATGGAATGATGTGTTATTTATTCTCAATTCCCGATTTGATTAGTTTACAATTCATTTATCTTAGGGTTGACTTTATTATCAATGAATGACTAGAAATAGTATTTGTTGAATGTGATTAGGTTACAATGAAAGTTGATCCTTAATCAAATCTAGAACCCTAATTTAAGATAAAGGAAATCACTATGAGAGTATCGATGGAATTTGTTAGGATGCTAAGATGCTATGCTTAAAGTCTTTGAATCGCATGAATCCATGAAAATAGGTATAATTGCATTGTTGAAGAAGCCATTGATTGATCGAAAGAAATCGCTGGTATTGATTAGGGCGTATCTATCGTATGAATGGTTTAGTAATTGAATTAGGGAAGGAGGAATAGTTGGTGCATTAATTCATGCTAGTGGGGATACTTAACTCTAGAAGCCTTTAAACCTTGATTATTTTATATAAATCTTACTCATTTTAGTCTTTAGATTATATCAACATTATTCACTTTGATTTCATAGCTTAGTTTAGTTCAAATCAATCTCGCTAATTGAACCATTAGTCTCTTGGGATTCGACTCTTACTTGCCCTGCTACATAATAGTTAGATTTATTTTTGTTGGGTGCGCGACACGCCTATCATTCACCTTTTCCGAGAGTGAAAGAGAATGAAAGTGGGAGAAAGTGAGTAAAAGTAAGGGAAATTTGGCTAGCCTTCTTATTTTAATTACCCTTTTTATTTTAACTTTTACCTAATTATATATGTATATATATATATATATAATTATTCTCCATTTTGTTGTAATATTCTCGATATGGTAATATTTTTTTAAAACCTTTTACAATCAAATCTAAAATATATAAGTAAAGTAGGTATTTTTGGATAATGCACCTAAAAAAATAACCAAATAGGAAAAAAATTAGCAAATTATTTTGAAATTAAAAAATTCAAGTGCCACATCACTATGAGATCATACAACTAAAATTAATCTAAACAATAAGACAAAAGATTTTACAAATCCTTTAAAAATTTAAAAATAAGTGATATATAAGTAAATCTAACGAATATAGTGAACTGCTTGTGTGTTCTCATATACTTAGCCTGCCCTCACAATGTATATGGATATGAAAAGTATATTTGTTTATTTTATGAGGTTTTTATGCTAAAGTGGATTACATGTGTGGCCAACAATTCCGTTCTAGTCTAGTTGGTTTTGGGATTTAATAAAAATTAATCATGGCTCATATTACACTCAATGCTCATTTTTAGGCAATTGTTTTCATTTTGTAGTTGTCTCCACCCTTATCTATGAAATATAAAATTTTATTGAATTGGATCAATACTTCAAATCTAATGAGTAACATCAAGTGATCCATGGATGAAGATTAAAAGAAAAAATATTAACTAATTCTTTTGTTTGTTTTATAAAGAGGAGCAAAATGGTTATCAAATGATAACATTAAAAGTTTCAATAAATATTTATTTTTTAGTTTAGCTACGTAGAAAATAAAATATATTTTCTAAAGACAATGTTTGATTTCAAACATCTTTATATGATTAAGGCACTCCATACCTTAATTTTAATTATGAAAGTTTTCAAAGATTGTGTTTAGTAACTTTCAAATTTTATTAATTTCAAATAGTTTCAAATCCAATGAGAAAAAATCTGGACAGGCTTATCATGTGACTTATCGGGTCGTATTTGGACTTAAGAGTGATATGAATAATATTTTATACTTTATAACTCCAAGATCCTCTCAAAGCACGTGCCTCTCACGTGTCATTAAATGACGCAAAATCGGGTCGACGTTCATAAATTCACAATTGGTGACGTGCAATTGGATTTTTTAATATGATAATTTTCACAATATGGTATTTTTACTAGTAATTTCTGCAAATTACCCTAATTTTTATTTTTATTTTTCATTTTATACGTATTTTCATACTCCCTACTTCCTCGGCACATTGGATCAAACCCCCAGACACCACTCACCACTCACCACTCCATACCTTCATATAACTCCTCCCTCTACCGCACCTGCCGCCCACAACACTCCGGCGACGGCGACACACCCAAGTAGTGCCACACTCTCTCTTGACCTCACATATAAATATCTGGTTCTCAGGTACTTGAATTCACTTCTCATTTCCTATTTTTTGCCTCAAATTAATTCTAGTTATTACCCCAAATCTGTAAATAGCGTAATGGATACTTTACATGATTCGTTTCAAAATCTGTTAATGATAAATAATAATAATTATTAATATTATCAAATTTGGCTTTTCAATTTTATTGATGCATTATTTGTGTTTAAGTGCGTGCAACGTGACATTAATAGACATGGGATCTTATAAATTTGAGCATTTATGACTATGATGATATTATTGAACGGAAAGATAACAGTGGCACCCCTTTAATTGAATTGCACTAAAATGTCTTCAGTTTTACAAATAAATTTGGTACATTTTACGATGATTGAGAGTCTCTATTTGTCGTTACCGGAATCAGAAACAAAGATTGGATCTTGATGATGAAATGTTGAAATGGGATTATTGAGGATAAAATGAGGGTATTGGGTGTTCTATGTGATAGTTTTGCGCTTCCGATGACTCCTGGTTCATTTCAGATTTTATATTCGAGGGATGTGAAAGCTAAATATTATGGTTTCTGGTTTTTGTGTTGAGGGTTTTTAATTTTTGATTTTCATTAATTAATCTTGTTCATGTACAGTGTATTTTGTAGTTACATACTTATGCTATTTGGCTCATCCTAGGACTCTCATAATGATAAGACTGTTAAATCTAATCCCTAATTTACAGCTCTGTCATTATCTTTTCCACAGTGAATTATCCTCCCGGTTGATGTTTTTTATCGTGTTTTGAATGTAGGATACTAGGATGTAATATGTGGATGTTAGAGGTGGGAAGATTGTGCTTTCTGTTGTAACTGAAATTGGCTTTAGCTAAATAGTGTATTTATGCTACACCCTAATGGTGTTTTGGGAACGAGGTGGGCTTTTATTCATTCAAAATTTGAGTCTAAAACGTTCTTATAGTTCTTAAACTTTAGCAGTTGTGTTTTAATTATATCCTTCAATAATTGCTTTGGGGTGGTGATATATCAGCTCACAAACTAGCAGTTTTGAGGAAAAGAGAGCTGGTGAATGGCAAGCTTCTGCAGCAGAGCTATGGTTGCATTGAGAGCAGGAACAACCATATTAGTTGGTAGTACAAGCACTACCACATTCCCTTGTTTGCTCATATTGAAGAGAGACAAACGAAGTTACTCCATTAAATCTTCTTCTCTTGACCCTCCTGATGTAAGTCGGTTGGCTGAAACTGCTCGTATATCTCTCACTCCTAAGGAGGTAAATGAAAAAGATGATGTCACTTTTTTTTCTGGAGTTTTTTCACATCCATTTCTTTTTTATCAATCTTGCTTGACTTGCTTTGGGTATTGATATGTTGTGTTTGTCTACTGATTGTAGGTTCAAGAATTTGGTCCTAAAATTCAGCAAGTTGTTGAGTGGTAATCCTTCCCTTCTTGCTCACTTCCTGGTTTTCATTTGCATTCTAAGTTAATCTTTTATTAATGATTTCTAGTTGCTTACACTATCTGAATTCAGGGTTTTAATATTTTAGTGAGTGACTAGTCTCTCTTCCATGCTGGCATGTTAAGGTCGTCTTTGTTCTCATGTTGGCTTTAGAATTTTGAGGTGATGGGAAATTGGAGGGACTGGCAATTCACATGTTGAAAGTTGAGTAAACTAGCAAACCAATTAGGTTTTTTTTTTTTTTTTTTTTAATTTGGGGTACGGGAAGTTGGAGAGGATGGTGATTGACTAATATAGTTTCTCATTTCACAGGGAAGGTTCGTCTTGCTATCTAGCCCATGTAGTTGCAGTCGCTGATTACTTTTTCTTTCATGGTCAATTTCTCAGGTTCGGACAACTTCAAGCTGTCGATCTTCAAAGCATTGAGCCGGCAATCCGTTCAGGTATTACAATTTTCTCCATTAGTTCCCTCTAACTTTTGCAATACAATGTCCTTTTGTGTAATCATAGAGATCTTCCTTAGTATGTTTTCAAGAGAGGATGGTAATTTTGTGTTTTTTTTCTTCTATGCATAGTTTGTCTGGTATGTCATCTATATTTCGTTGGATTGTGAATTATATTGAAAATATCTGGTGTTTATGCAAAAATGATATGTAGAAAGAAATCCGCATCAAGTCGACTACTATTGTCTGTTTGAACTTACCTTCGCGTGTTTAATACCTCACTGCTTGCATGCGCCCCTCTATAGGCTGATTGTTCCTGTCTGTGTGAGGCTGACTTTTCCATCTGCATTAGTTTAATTTTTTTCTGGCTGAGACTTTGTTCAGTTACCATAAACTTATCCATCAACTTATCTAAGAGACCAAGCAATCGCTTACTCTGCTGTCATTTTATGGATAGCCAGCATTGCACCTAATATTTATTTCAATCTCTTCCTTGGTGCATAATACACTGTATGAAAATTCGAGCTTGGTCTTAAAAGGATAATCCTTCTCTTTTTATCTCTATGCCACTTGCACGTGCATTTGTGCCCACTCTTTCTGTAAAAGCAATAAAGATGCGCTGAATGATTGAATCGAGATTCCTATTTGATAGACTTCGTGGCTTATAGAGACATTAATTGAAAGTTGCGAAACTGTATCCTGACATGTATGCAAATTGGCTTATCTGCTATGATATATTTTTTACTTGATTGCCTAAAATTTTCTAAATTCTGATTCAGTAAACTATTAGCCTGGGTGAGCTCTTTACCTAAACACAACAAAGACAGAATTGAAAGTTCTAAAGTCAAAGTTGTTTTAAATATTCTATAAGAGCCTATATTGTGCATCTCTTTGTGGCAACCCACAGGATAAAGTTGAAAATTGTATGAGTAACTTCCAAGTAAATATATTGATAAACAAGCATGCCCTCTTCTGTAAAGAGCAATGGAGACTGTCTTGAGTCTGACTTGGCAAATATGGAGTACTGACTAGGAGAAAACCTGTTGGACCTTCGTCTGCACTGACTTGTAAATTGCATCATTCAAATCATTGGAAGTGTTTGCTTTCCTTGTTTCCATTTTGGTAATTCCTGCAAATATATGTGCTGATTGATTTGCTTTACATGATATTCAGAGAAAACCATTTTGTATTGCTAATTCATCAAATATTCTTGAAACAGTATAGACTTGACAAATTTTATTTATTACTTGAAACTTTGATTTACAGATATTGATGGTGACAATTTACGGGAAGACATTCCTCAAACATTTGACAACAGGTGAAGCTTTCCTCTTTTTTCGTAGCGATTCAGGATTATCAGTTGCTCATTTCTATTAATTACGGAAATTTATATCTTTCTGTTGTACAGAGATGCAATTATTGCCACAATCCCGAGTTATGAGGAACCATATATCAAGGTGCCTAAAGTTTTGAACAAAGAGTAACTCGAAAGGTTCTTGCATCCAGAATTTTCTGAAGATTTTCTAGGTTTCTAGGCACAACAGTATCTAACTAGAAATGTTCTTCAACTTGATGCTATTGGCTCATTAATGGTTTGGCTGTAGTTACTTTAAGTGATTGGCTTTACATATGAAGCTGTGAAATCCTTTTTTATTTTCGACCCTCATGTAATATTAAACATTGTCCAATCATCTATTCAAAGATTTAATGTTGATCAAATGAGTACAAACGGTATTGATCTGAGTCATAAATCTTTTGTTAAACAAGTGAGGTACATTTGTCAAAATGTCAGGAAGAATCATACATGATCAAAAACCGAAGCGCATATCAGCATATGTACCTATTATGTACAAAATCTGATACAAAAGACTACACAATGGCTCAGCTACACAAAAGAATGGCATTTACCCTAAGCCTAATAATTTCTTATACTCCTGTTGTTTTCTTTTTCCTTTCAGTTCTTTTGTTTCTCTCATCTAAGCCCAAGACCAACATACAAAAAACCTAATACTTGGGCAAAGAGACAAAAAGAAATACGGAATGATGACTTATGACTGCCAAAATACGTCAAAGTCAGAACTATACAACGAGCGATCTTGTATCTCCAAATTCGCAACATGCCAATTGATCAGTCGAGACTGAAGACATTTACACAAAAGCAGTCCCACTGGAAATATCCACCATTCACCTTCATCCCTGCAAAATACAACCAGCACCGAAGGGATATATCAAGAGGAACGCAGATTATATTACCACCCATTATTACAAGGTGAACAAGAGAAGACACCATCAAATGGTCAAAAGGTCAACTTACATGCCCCATGGCTGCAAATAAGGTATCAATTTGCTTCGTGATGCTTGAGACTTGTAGTGAATATAACCACAAACAAATGCAACTACCTGTTCATAGTTGTAGCAACTCAATGAGCACCACAAGATAAGTTGAATAAAGATGCAATAGCTATGAAAAGAAACAAACTAAGTTCAGCCTAGTTCAGTCAGCTGATTTGCAAGATGAGTAATGAAGAGTTAACAGTTGACATCTCTAAGGAAGAATCAGGTCCGAATATTTTATTTCAAGCATCAACTATATCAAGGTTTGGAAGAAGGAATTTAGACAAATATCACTTACAACGTTGAACAAAGAGGTTATGTTCCACAGAGCATACAGACGTGCAAGACCAGCTGAACGCCGAGGACCATGACTAAACAAAGCATTAATTCCAGCAGGAAATGGAAGAAGAATACCCAGAGGTAAAATAAATAATACAAGAAAGACATCCACCAAAGATACTGAATACAGCTGGAGCAAAGTAAGCAGTACTAGACTGAAATCCCCCAGAAGTAATATAGAGATGACCAAGCCAACAAGATCCTGCAAGAGGACAACAATAGAGAGTGATAAGTGTCCAAGAAGGTCCCTAGTTCAATTCAAAACCAAATAACAGCGTCCATTACCTGGTGCCCTACAGGCTTTGTATTATGAAGAATGAGTGAGAAAGGGAAGAAAATATCTCTCTTTTCCTCAAGACCTCGTATATTATCAATGTCTAGGATTGTTCCACACGACCTCTTCTGCCTCATAAAATGTTCATTCGTCTTGTTAAGATGGTCTAACAGGGAATCTTCCCAGTGATAGCCTGATGAATTCCCTCCACAGATGCTGTTATGAGATCATAAACATCACGTAAACTCCAGAACTTAAAAGATATCATATGCAGAGCGACATGCAAATGCATAAACATGATAATAGATTAAAACAAAATAATAGCAAAATACATGGATGGTGGCTCAGCTCGCATTTCCCCTTCTTGACACTCAGCGGATAAAGACTCGAGGTTCTCATCAACAGCATACACCAATAGACCATACTGACAATAACCACAAGCTGTTGCTTGAAACCAAGCTAGGTCAATACGCAGACCATAATTCTTTAGTTTGGGGTTAGCATGACTTTCAAACCACCTTAGGACAGGTCGAAATGTTTTCCGCAAGCAACCACGTCGAACCAAACGTAAATGTGCATTAAGACCGGCCACCAGGCGATACCAAGTAGTTGGTGGAACAGACTGAAGAGAAGTATATCCCGAAACAAACACACACAAGATCAACATCAAAGAAAACCAATCATTTTTATAATATTAATCTCCTTGGACTAAGTTATAACATACCTGACTCATCAAGCTTGTAAGTATATTGTCACTGTGAAGGGTAAAGGGTGACATATAACTTCCATCACCACCAAAATGTATAGCCAAAGGAAACCTTTGATGAAGACGAGGAGGTAGATCACTCCTCTTCTCATCACCTCCAAGGAAAAAATCCACATATGCCAGCATCAGATCAGGAGTAGCAGCAACCTATTAAATTAAAATTTAGGCATAATATACAAGAAACTCAAGCTTATATAAAAAAAAAATTCAATTCAAAGGAAAACATGATTGCAACAGATCAATGGTGTAATCCAATACAAGCTCAAGATGATACACAGGTTGCTGTAGATCAGGTTCTGTAAAGTCGACTCAACTAAGGTCATATTCAAATGGTTTTGATCACCATAACCAGGTTTATTGTTGATCAACTTATTCTAACAAAATATTCAATATTATTCACATCAGGTTCAGGTCTGGATCATAATCAGGTCATGTGAATTTAAGCTGTGTTTGGATTGGGCCCTGTGATATGGATCAGGTAGTTAGGTACATGTTCATTTTGCACAGTCAGCATAGCAAGCAATATATTTCTCAGCCAACAAATCCACAATCAAACACCAACTAAGCATCCTCTATGATTAAGAAATCAATATGCTAGCGGTTATACTAAGCTTAGTCATACTTCTTCACTAAACCATTTCCTCACAGTAATGTTATCACAAACATATTGACCCATTAAGCGCCTATCAAGCAAATTTCACAGGAAAAATCAAATTAAGCTTGGTGAACAAAAGCAAAATAGAGAATCAATACTTAAAACCCTAAACCTTCCAAAAGAAACAGAAGGGAAAAAAATAAGCAGGTAAGAACTAAACCTTTATCCCTTCATACAGAGCACGTGAACGACAAGATCGTAAGCAAGCATGATCATATTCTGATCGAACAAATTCTCGAAGTCGCTGCAACTTAATCCTGCGGCGCCACTGCTGCCAAGACCAACCCAATGGATATGCTAAAACGCCAAGTATACTATATACTGACCCCTCCCACCACTGATATGTCGCTAGAAGATTAACTTCATCTACAAATCCATTAAAAGCACCTTCATACCTACAAATATGAAACAAGATACCCTAATAGTTTGTGACAGAAATAAAGCTCTAGTAAACATCTAGAAGCCAAAACATGTATAATTATTGGTTAAATAATTAATGCCTTAAAATAGAGTACATACACAATCTCTTTTAATTGTCCCGGTGGAGAGTGAGGGAGGTGCCAAGGTTCAGAAAATGTGTTTGGCCCCGTAAAATACATCCTGTGAACATGGCTCTGAGATGCCTCGGCTCTATTTGTTTCCAAAACCTAAGAAAAGACAGAGAGACAATTGTATCAGCACAGCAAATGTAAAATTAGAGGAACTTGAAAATCACTTCCATAGGTCTTATCCCATATCAATAAAACTCATGTCCTGTTCACATGATACATACACCCCAAACCCCCGCCCCCCAAATAATAAATAATACAGAAGCACGCAATGTATAGCAGAAAAACTGAAGGCAATGTGCACCTCATTCAGTGATTCTAAAAAAGGGAAAGAGTGGTCTATCTGAGATCCCTGTTGAGTTGGAGCAGGACCTGGTAATTCATCAACCCCAACAAACCTCATGCGTGCCACACTGAGCACAACAGCCAACAAGATAAGGAGGCTTAGTAGAATAAGACCAAACATCCAAGGTCCTCCAAATGTATAAATCAGCTCCTCGAGGGCAGTGTAACAGTGTGGCATATGGTATCTGTCTGAAATACATTTAAATGGGCATGGAGCTTCAGTGACGCCACCTATCAAAATTTACAAGGGATCAGTCTGTATTGTTGCCTGTGATGGTTAGAAGGTGCGAGACTGGGATTTTAAAAATCATATTATAGATGTACCTCTAACACTAAGGTAAACAGCACGATGGGGAAGTTCCAGTTTAGGACAATGATGGCAAAGGGATTCTTCAGATCCGATGACATCTTTGTAAGTGCCAGGGGGGCATTCCTGATAAGAAAAGCATTAAATTAGGAAAACTGACTAAAAGCAACTCCATTACTATAGAAGGGCCATGTCAACCTACTCCCAAGCCACTGAAGATTTTTTTTATGAGGAAATATGGAACACTGAACACACAGATTGTCACATAGAAATATGTGAATGGCCTGAGAAAACAGTTTCTTAATAAAGAAAATGATATTACAAATAAAAATAATAATGATAATAATAATAGAATAATAGTAGTAGTAATAATAATATAGATAACAATTATATAATAAAATAAAATAATTCTTTAAATCATCCAATATTTTTTCTCCAGAAAAGAAACTGGCTACCAGACATTATATACAGCATTAAATTAAGTATAGTAGTACATAACATAGTATGAAGGACCAGGGAAACAAAAAATGGTCACATTTGTTAGCTATTGCCCATGATCAAGGACTGTTTCATCAATCAAAGAGCAGCTTAGAAAAGAAGTTGACTTCAACTCGACAAGAAGTTGACATAAAACTACTATTCCACATAGAACCAATCTTACATGAATTTAACCAAGATGTGCAGTCAAATGGGGCTTTCCTTTTTTCCTCCATTTCATTATTTTAATAAAAACAGAAACTAGAATTACACAACCACAGGAAAACCATCCCTCCGAGAATATAATATCTGGGCTTGGAAACTGTGTCTAGTTTTAAATAGGTAGTTACTAAGGGCAAATTTCTTTTCTTTACTTTTCTTTAGCAATAAGATAACCATTCAATACAGTATAGAATGGTGGAAACTCGTTTGAGCATGTTATATGACAAAAAAGAGTGATAAAAATTGCAAAATTTCACATATTGACTCACCTTGCAAAAGGTGCCATAGAGGCCTTTTGGACAGGCTTTACCTGTCACTGTTCCATTTTCTCCCGCACCACCTTCATTACCACCTGATCCTCCCCTAGTATAACAAATAACATATCTAAAAATCACTGGGATGCCAAAAAACATAATACTAACAAAAGAGATGTCAGCTCTAGAGAGAGAGAGAGAGAGAGAGAGAGAGAGTGCTGAGATGGATCATCAGTTAATTCTTCTTTTCTTAGGAGTTAAGAAGAAAGTGTAAAATCTTTCAACACAAGATTGTACAACAAAAAAATTTACTTTCTAAAGCATTAAGTTAAAGCTCCCCACACATGAGAAAAGCAATGCTTGAGTTACTATCTCAACTTATAAATCAACCCAGAAAGGTAAAAATGCTGACAATAATGACAGTACGACAAGATGAAATGCCAAGCAGGAAAAATCCCAAGGGCAATGGACAATTGAATGAATAGCAAGTGAGGATAAATATCACAGACACTAGATATAAATTTATAGCATTCACATAACAAAGCAAAGCAGTATCAAAACAGAGAACATGTATCTGAAGCACTCACAAAAATAATGATTACATTGCACGTAAGGGAATTAATCAAGTTAAGAAGCCAATACAAACCCAGTGACAATTCTTCCTTTAACACTTGCAATCGGCTGATAAAGGTCACCTGTAGGAATTTCAGACCAGTGAAAATGTACCCTGCCACCAGCACCACCACCACCACCCAGAGGACCCCCATTCCCACCAACACTAGACAGGGTGGCATTATCACCAATCATCAATATCCCCAAGAACAATAACACAGTGCCACCTGACCCACCTCCAAGACCTCCACTATGACTGTCAAAAACAGTATATGCTTTGCTTCTGCTATCTTGATAGCTACCTCCATCAGCTCTCAGTGAGCCTTCAACAGACAGGCTGGACAACGGATGCTCCATCGAACCCATTACTACAAAAAACAAGGACATCAAGGTACCAAATGAACAGGAGCACATTTAGTTTTTAAATCACAATGGCTAGGAGTATCACAAGCTCAGAAGAAAAACAGCATATTTAATGAATTAACATTCAATGATGGCTATGCTAATAACCAACATCACATCCCAACATTATTATTAATTGAGCAAAATTTAGGGAACATATTGCATAGTAGCATGTAGAACTAGCAATAAGAAAAGCGTTATTGGTGTACCGATAACACCGACAATCACCTATAAGCCAATAAAGTCGTATGCCAATTCAATGATAGCCAAGTTAATAACCAAAATCACATCCCAAAATTATTACTAAAAAGCAAAATTTAGGGAATATATGACAAAGTAGAATGTAAAACTAGAAATAAGCGTCAATGGTGTACCGATAAAACTGACAACCACCTATAAGCCATATCTCAATTCCCAAACTGACAGAACGAGGGATTATGAAGGATTCAGTTGACTAAAATCTAGCAATATCAGGAACAAAGATGCAAGTGCAAAATATAGTAGAGTAGCCAAATTTACAGGGACACAAGGTTTTGATATACACTAACCAAAGCAAATTAAAATATGCAATTGAGAACGTCAGAATTTTTTCCACTGATGCTTGCGGGACTTACCAACAATACCACCACCAGAGGTGGAACCAGCTATGCTGTCATTTCCACTTCCACTTCCTAGTTCACAGGGTAAATTTTTACTTCCGTATGATACCCCACCCTCAACACAAGTACCACCATGACATCCAGCCCCACCATTGCCCCCATGACCACCACCACCACTGAGACCATCACTGAGAACCTTTCCTCTGCCAATCCCACCAGTACAGCCTGCACAATTACAAAACACATTCTCACTCAAAACACTCAAATAAGTATTCAACACACCCTCCAAACTCCAAACATTAAAGAAAGAAAAGCAAGTATAAATCAATAGTATTTTGGGGAAGGTCAACGTATAAAAAGGCTAAAGGTGCATCGAGGTGATAGGATTTCCCAGCATCCTAGGTCCGCCTTGGGATGCGAGGCACAGTCAAGAAAAGGTAAAATTCTGGAACATTTTTTTCTTTTGCTTCAGGGTCTGCCACAATGCAACTAGGCGTGCCTTAGTGCACTCCATCAGAATCGCCTCACCTGGACAGAATTAGGTGCACGCCCCATGCCTCCTTGCACCTCAGCGCATAGGCGCACCTTATTATACACTATGATGCCAAAGCCCCATCAAGAGCTCCTAAAATCCGAGAATGACATATACCACCTAATGTGATAGCTTAGGGATCTCTTCTGAATTTGTTACCACTAAAAGTTTTCAAACAATACATCTGAAGTTCTGAACTAGCCAAAAATTCTAAGATGCATACCCAAGCCAGATGCATTTATTGTTCCAGATAGTCCAACATTTATAGTCCTGGCTCTATGAAAATGAATAACTGATCCTTCTATAGAGCCTTCAACAATAACGTCTTCAACTCTGCAGATCTGTCAACAATTCGGGATAAGTAAAATAACTCAACCATATCTGGATCTTGTCCAATTGCATTCATTAAAAAAGAAAAAGAAAAACAGACCTGAAGAGTGAAAGAAAGGGAAGAATTGACATTGCAATCTTCAGGAGGATGAAGCAATTCGAGAGGACAGCCAGTGCGATCACAGTACAGCTTAGGTTTCCTGAAACACAAAAACAAATGAACTACTTTGATAGCATAACGGAGAGATAATATGTTAAATAAACGATAGAGTTCAACAAATATTTACATGTCATCTTGCTTGGCACTCTCCAGTGGGCCACGCAAGAATGATCCTGGTCCAATCTGCAAAAGTTAAAAAATTAGAGAACTGGTATCATATTTAATGCACAACAAAATTGAAAGTTAATGCTTCAAACGTACGGCATAAGGCACAGGAATGGAAATCTCCAAAAGGCGAGTTATCTATAGTAAGTAGGAGAAGACAGGCAATATGTACCAATTGTTTTTTGCAACGTGACTAATTTTCTTGCAGAAAACAACAAGTAATAATCTTAACTGAGAAATCCTATTTTTCCTTTCAAGAAAAAAAGTTTTTCAATCGATAATCACTATATGCACAACAAACGATGACCTACCACTTATCATTCTCAAAAATGACAGTTACTGGAAGTTTCTCCAGAAGACACCTTAACACTACCATACATGCATGCGCACGCACACAAACCAAATAAAAGTCACCTGAAATTTTTCAAAAATAACCCTAAGATCAAGCATCATGCTAAACCATATCCTAAGCAATGCCTGACAAGACTATGGGGATACTACTTTTAAAGTAACCTTACTAGTGAACAAGGGATAATGGTGTTAAAACATTCCCTTTGCCCCTTTGGACCACCACTACATCAGTAGACTTTGCTTAGAATTCTGACTTTGCCATATCAGTATCTTAAATGATATTTTTATGTCTCAGACTCGTCTAAAACTGAATTACACGTAACGCCTTAACAGTCGGACGACACATTATTTTATTCAATGCAAACAACAACAAAACAAAAAGGTAAAAGGTGGGACTTTACAAGTGGAGAAATTTACTTAGTTGAAAATCGGGATCACATGTAATGCAAAGTCTTGAGTTGAGTCTTGAATTCCTATGACCCAGCTTAAGACTTTTGCCAAGACTCGATACTTTATTCATAAGTTTTGTCCACTTTTCTTCAAGACTCTTCCAAAGATTCTACAAAAAGCTCCAACAAACATGCCCGAAGAAACCCCTACCTCACCCAAAAAAAAACCATCTTCCCTTCAGCCCACCCCACATCCTTCTATTCTTAATTTTTCTCTCTAATCTCACTTCTTTCTGTCACTAATCCCCTCACCACCACCATTCTGTCCCACATCCATCACAAAGTCAATTTTGAAGAGGATTTTCAAATAACGATAGACAGAGAAAAGTAATCCTGAGAAGAACCACCTAGGAGACAAAAAATAGCTGACAGTGGCAGCGGCACTAGACAGAATAGAAAATGTTAGTGATGAGCGCAATCACCAGCGGCACAAAGTGGAGGAGTGGGTAATATGGAAAAAAGTAGTATTCATGGTGGCAGCTATCGGCATCGTCTTTTATTTAGAGTGGTGGATTGAAATCGAGGTCCTGGTAATGAAAGAGGTGTGGACAGTGGAGCTATTACTGCAGAGGCACAACAGTTAAAGGAGAAGTAATGATTTGTTCCATATGGGCACCAATGATGGTATCTATCGATTTTTTATTCAGGAAATCTTGGAGGGCGATTTTGTGATTACTGAGTAGCATTGGCTGAGATCATTGCAAATAAAGAACAGCCAAACTATGATTTTGTATGTGTGCATAGAGGCAGGTGGGTCCTCTTAGCATGAGTGCTTCAAAGAGATCAATAGTATCTAAAGAAACCCCAATCAGGTTAAACTTTTGAACTATACTCAAGCAAAGAAGTGAACCTATCCACAAAAGTGAAATGCACAATAACTTATTTATACAATCACAAAAACAAAGCATAGGGTCATCAATCACAAATCCATAACAGAAACTTCCCAACCACGACCCAAAACAATTTCATTCTACCCAAGTTAACATACATTTTAGCAGATTGTTTCATAACCTTGACCCCATCACAGATTAATAAAATAAAAAACAGGTGCTCACCCCTTCTACTTAGAATTGTTCCACACAAATAGTCTTGCATTTGGTAAGAAAATATAAAAAGAAACCAAACAACAAATGCCTCAATGAATATCTTGCAATTTTTAAAAACCAACTTACATGGATGCCATAAAATAATGATAGTACCAGACGTTGTGCCTCGATCACATCACCAGGACCGGTCAAATTCAACAAACCTTGCCCATGAACGCCCAAGTTAGCATTAGAGTGTATGGAGGATGATTCCTGGCAAATAAATGAGGATAAAAATTCATCACATGGATAAATGTTGATGAATCAAAAGAACAGCATGACAGGAAAATACCCTTAGAACCAGCAGATTACTGGCCTCGAGAAAGGATGTTGCAACTGTGACATCTACACCGCCATTTATTAGCAATTGAGAGTTCCACATCAAAAACATTTTCACAGACATACGAAGTGCTCCATACACCTGTAATCAATCAAGATACAGTAAACACAATTATTTACAAGAAAAAACTTAGAAGGGGAATACACAATAAGCATTAAATACTTCGCTATCCACTCTGAAAAATGTATTGGGCACTACCAATGATTAGTAAACTCAGAATACAGAAACATCAATGACTCATAAATCTTTCTAGGAAAAGGAAGACCATATCCTTATGACCCTATGGATCATTCAGCTAAACATAGTATTAAGGTGCCCTTTGTGAATCTAATGAAGGGTTACAAAAAGACATGAATATATAATTGCATCAAGGAGAAGACAGATTAAGTACTAGAGATAAAAAAAAACACTAGAGAGTTAGACCTGTAGGCCATGTTTTCATGTCATGAAGAAAACCCAACCCATAGAACTACACAATTAAAAGTTTGGATTTATACAATCATGACCAATCACAGAACCTGCTCCGAAAAAAGTTGCAAAATTTTAAAAAAAAGTCAAATTCTATGCCAAATAAATAAGTATAAAAAATAGAAATCAATTAGTCTGACCATCTAGGTCAATACAGAGCTTTTTAAATGCATGCAAGAGGTCTAAACAACCAAGGCATTTAAAAGTTCCCATATCAGATCACTCATTTTGTTCCTGGATTTGCTAAATAGTACTCTCCAGTGTTCTTTAGTTTAAAACATAACATAATCATGAGAATTGAAACTCTATTCTATTTTTTGACAGGGAGAATTAATATTCTTGGCAATGTGAGTTTTCGACATTTCACGAAAAAGAAAAGTAGATGAAACTTAAGTTTGAAAAAGGTCTGGAATAACAGAAACCTTGATCACAGAATCACTCATTAATAATTCTTCAGCATACAACTCGAACTCTGACGAAGCGAACTTAGCCAGCCCAAAGCTCAATTCTCCACCAGCCTCAAGTTTAATTTGGCCTTGAACCTACAAAGTATAACATCAAAATGAATATAACCAGACATAATAGAAATTACAATCAGAGAGAAATACGATTTCACATGTGTCCAAGTGAAGAAACACAAGATGAGTCTACAAGAGCTCTGTTATGTTACAAAAGCTAGATAGGCAAAAATTGATCCATCCCCCAACAAACAAATGGAAGTAAGCTGCATCAATGTGTTCAATATAGTCATTAAAAAAATAACTTTCTGAGGGGCAATTCAGGTACTTTACATATACTTGAAGACACTAAAATGAATGAACAAGGAAATGAAACTAACCTGCACCCGACTCCAAAGCAATGGAACAGATGCCTTTGCATGGTTTCGTACATATACATTGGTCCAAAGAGGCTGTTTAGGAAAATCCATAAGCAAGGTGTTTGTTTCTGTAGAACGGTTGTGATTACTAATAAAAAGGCTGCGGGGAACAGCATCATATAGAGTCCCAGCACCACCAGCATTATCTGAACATCCATAACTAATCCCTCCTGCATACAAAATAACATTTGCATCAAGGACTAAGTCACAAAATGGACAGCAAACAAATTTTTCATATATATAGCTAACACGTATTACATCATCACAGAAAGATCTAAAGCATAGTTCATCATTAACATTTCAACATGCATGACATATCGTGTCTGACATGAGTACCCATGTTACAGTAATGTAGGGAGAGCAACAGTGAAAAGTGGGATTTCAAAGAATAGACCGCAAACATATTTCAAAAAAGTAAACATCATTCAGAAAAATCTATCAAAATAAACATGTTCGCAAAACCTTAGACAACCATCATTTTTAAAAAAAAAATATACAGCTTGTCTCATATGCGTCAAAGGACTCAAAGTATGTCCGAAGCATTTTAACAGATGATACCGTGTTAAAAATGAGAAACGTCTCTTAGAAATGTTTTTTGCTACCTAGATACTTAACTTCATTGTAATTCTGTAATGAAGACCTAGCTTCCCACAAAATACCATGTATAAAATTAGATAATTGTCTCATATGCATCAAAGGACTCAAAGGATGTCTGAAAATTTTCAACATATGATTAAAAATGAGAAACGTATCTTCAAAATGTTTAGCTACCTAGATACTTAACTCCATCGTAATTCTGAAATGAAAACCTAGCTTCAGACAAAGTCCCACTTCTGCTTGATCAAATTAGCAGCTTAATAAGGAAAGCTAACGCAAGCTATGCAACATGAAATTTGAGAGTCATACACTACAACAGAAAAGATGGCAAACAGATTCAACAAAACAAATAACAAACACTGAAACATTAAAACGGAATAAATCAGACTGAAATGAATTGCAATGGATTGAGAGTGGATCAAACAAAGATAAGGAAATATCAGATCTCTCACCATGAGCAAAAGTGTCTGGCTCATCATGCCAACTGAAAACATCAATAGACACTCTCCCACCGCCTCCACCACCAAATCCATTACCCCCACATGCACTTACTTTACCAACACCGGACCTGTGTATGAGCAAAAGCAGCCCCTTAACTTACATTCTAAAATCAACATAATAAACAGTTGATTAGATATTCAAATTGAGAAAGAAAACACATTGCATCATTAATACTATCAGGACTGAGGATTTGAGCTAGGGGAAACCAAAAGGGGGAAAAAGTTAAAAAATACAGACCATTATCTGATAGAGTCATAATGATCAAGTGGTACCACGTACTACACAACAACCACATATCCCCACCCCAATTAACTACATTCCACTCCAAACATCTCAAAGATAAATACAGATTCTGAAATACAATTCATAATCTTATTACTTTTCCTTCTTCCATTTGTTGCCTTGGGAGGGAAAATAGCACATCGGGGAAGCCGGGAGAAAGAAATTAAGTAGTGTGGCTGGCCTAAAGACCTATCTATCACCGTTGCAAAAAAATAAAAACAAAAATCTAATCAACAGGGTATATAAAGAACAAAATATTATCTTTCATAGGAACTTCAGTTTGCTTTGTCTTCCGCTCCCATTACAGAGTTCTTAGTTTCAACGTACCCTTGAAACCCCAAAAAAGGAAATTATTTCTTTGGAAAATAGGAACACAACCACATCCATCACTTGGGAAAATCAAGGGAGGTCAAAACCCACACAACTTTAGCACAACCTTCCAGGTCAAAGACCCTACCAACTCTAGCCAACCCATTTTGCAAGTATAAGCAAAACTTTTACTTTATTTATTTTTAGATTTTTCTTTCTTTATAGAGTAGGCTAGGAAAAAGAAGATTAAATAGAGAATTACTAAAACATGAGTAGAATAACTAATATGAACTATAAACCATCAAAAGTATAATAGTGGCAGTAGTATTGGCAGTGGCTGTTAAGCTGGTAGCATTCACATTGACAATAGTTAATGAAAAAATAATAAGTAGTTAATGAAACAATGAAACAGATAACTCACTAAATAGATGACAAAACTAAAAAAAAACTAATAGATAAAAGAATAAGGCACAAGATTTCAACTAAAAAGCCTCTAGAGTAACATAACTCACCAAAAAGACACATGGAAAGAGAGAATGGGAAAGAAAATGCACATCACCTATTCTCTCTCTGAGGAAAATAAAATATCCCCTACTTGTAGCCAGCTACATGAAATATTTCATACAATCATTTCCTAAAATCCTATTTAGAGCCATGACTTCCTAAGAGGTCCCAGCCATCAAGGTCTTTTTTCTACCACTTCTCTCATTACATACCTTAAGAATACCTTAAGAAAATTTTCTTAACTTCTCCTTTATATGCTTCAACCATTTAGATGTTACAAGTATTTATCACATCTAACTCATCCTCAATAATAGTGAACCCCAACTCGTCCCTTACTGCCTCATTCCTGATTTTATTTTTTCTGATACGGTTGCCCATGTAACAGAGAATCTATAATTCTGCATATTTGTCACAATAAACTTATAAACTTAGGCTGTCTTTAGAAATAGATGATTTGACAAGTGTGCAAGATAAATTTTGGTAAGATAGACAGCCAAATTTATTTAATGAAATACACACATCTTTAACAATCACACAATTAACTTCATCAAATGACCCCAAACATTTGAAGTGCTTTACCATTTATAGCATCTTAAAATCATAAGATATCCCAATCTTACCTAACTGAACATCCATCTTAGTTTATCTCAGATTTAAACCCTGAAACACTTTAAAATCAATTTATCAATTCAGAACCCACCCTTTTCACCTTCTCTTCACATCCAAAAATAAATATTGCCAATAAGCATACACCATGCACATTCTCTTGAATCAACTTTATGAGGCCATCTACAAATACGAGTATACAATATGCAGAGAGAAGAATAGGGCCCAAAACTAACCCTTGATAAAACCCCACATCACTAGAAAAGCATATATTTTGAGCATTCTCATACCTTCTTACCACCCTAAGCCCAAATCCCCTTTACCTTTAAGAACCTTAACAAATATTTCACTAGGTACTCAATCATAAACTTAACCATATACTTATTACCATAGCACACTTAATTGAATCTTGAAGATTCTTGAAAGACAACTCCATCATTGATCTACAAGGCATGTAACCAAATTGATTCTCATGTGGATAAAGTTTAAGGGTATTAGTACATATCCAAGAATAGGTTAGGCTACACATAAGGGGACAAACCACTCATGAAACACAATCCAAACATTAAGAGTTATGCATGGCTTTTCAAATCACAAAGACATGAGCAAACATTTTAAAATGACTAATTTTATAATTTTTTTAAAAGCTCATATATCAACCCCATTTTGTAGAGCATGTACTGCGCGATTTTCTCCTTGCTTTTCAACTATTTTTATAATTTTGTCAATAAAAATATGGAAATCAAAATTATTGGAGGCGTGCTGAAGATCAAAGCACCAAATAACAATTACAAACCCAGAATACAAAACGGGTACTAAAGAGAAATCGTAGAGTCTAAGAAACATTACCCTCATCATACTCTTCTTCACCACTTTTTCCCACAACTTTATCAGATGGATAAGTAACTAAATCTTTCTTTAGATATGGAAGAAATCAATACTTAATTCCATATTGTTGAACATTCAAAGCCATTGCTTCTCTAACAAGGATCTATCAAGCCTTCTTTTTGAACAGGGAAATGAACATACTAAACAGAAACATCAACCCCAAGCAAAATGATGCAAGTGACACACTGGAAACCTATAAAACTAAATTTCACCTTTAGCGTTACAACTTCAACCCTAAATATCTTTATAGCAAAATGTTTAGTCTCACATCTATTCATAAAAGAGATCAGTTGATGATGTCTATCTTATTAGCTGGCATTTGGCATAAGTCAATATGGACAAACTCACAAACCCAACACCACAACTCCAGGATCATTAAGACCCTCGTAGATTAGTCTAATTTTTGTCTCAAAACTCTCATTTCACCAGTAGACTCCACCAATGCCTCAAACAATTCCCTTCTTGACTTCAGATCTGATGTGCATGCTTATTTACAAGTAAACAAACCATCCCACCACTCAATTTTAGAATTTCCATAACAGACTATCATCAAGTATATAAGTTACAGTGTAAAAGTCCTCGGTCAATGAAAACACCTAAAAAAATATATTCATTAATTATCATTAAGAGTTAACTCTTATATGAGTCAAAAAGACTCTCATATAAGACTCTCATATGACAAGGATTAACTACTTGGTAAATGGCTTGATGTCCTTCATGGAACAAAATTGAAGGTTATAGTGCCATTAAATCACAGTACAAAATTTGCTTTTGATTTTTTTGGAAAGCAATAATAATCAGACATATTTTCTCAACCACATAAAAAGAAGGGTGAAGGACAAACATATCAAACCCTTGAACAATCAAGTGCAAATAATCTACAAGAACAATAAACTTCAGGCATCGTCAGATCCCACTAATTGACTCCAGCTATACAAATCCTAAAAAGAAGGAACTGAAAAGCTTGAAGAGGGCAGGCTATCACTTCAACAAACTTTCCCAGTGCACCACCAGGTTATTTGGCCAATGAGACTATCTTCCACATCACATCAAGCCAGTATTTATTCATTCTTTTTTCCAAAGCTATAAGAGCATCCTTCACAAAAACAAGGTTGACCCCAACCAAACAAGGCAAAAGATAATTGTCAAAGATATATAAAGATAATTAATAGACTCTTCCTTCTCAAGAAGCAAACTACAATGGCTTACAATATGAAAATTTGAAGAAATCCAAACAAAATTCTTCTAAATAGGGTCCATTAACCATATCCTGTTCTTTTCTACTTATCTTCTTTCGAGAAGCACTTACAAGAGTTCAAATTTAAGGAAAATAGTGAGATAATATTCATTGGTGTACAATATTCCGAAATGCTCAAACCAAAATTGTGCAATTATTCAAGAAATACATAATTAGAAAATTATCAAATGTAGCCCTCAACTACCTTTATAAAAGCTGTAAAAATTTAATGATACGCAAACAGAGAAATGGCTCCAGATCCTTTTGGATATAATTTTTAACAAGTATAACCAAAGTCAATGCAAAATGGACAGGAATTTAGCTGAGGGTTTCCAAGACAATCACATATTAAATAGTGCTTACTAATATACAATTTCAACAAGAGTCCCAATGGTTACTCATACAATATAGTGTTCATGATTATTCCGCCTACTGCTGGTGCATAGCCAAAAGGCAATAATGGTTTAAGGATCCCAGACTTAAAAGCAACATTTTCTCACATTGAGAACTTATGATATAGCAAAAACGAGATAGGCATTTGACAATGAACAAACATATGTTTGGCATCAAATTTTTGGGTGATCATTAACCAACTAATCCAAAAGGGAAAATTTCTCAAGTCTTCTAGAGCTATATACCAAATAGCCAAGCTATAATTTCAACCATCTAACTAATATCTCAGGAACTCACTGATAGAAACAACATTTCTTTACGAGACACCACTGCCAAATTGAGTCTAGACAGATAGTCACACAAGTAAAATACTCACAGCAATTATCTTCATCACAAAAGAGTAAGCAACCTTAGTATACAGCGTTTTATTGCTATGCATCACTAATCAATATACCAATTAAGAGAAACACCAACTAAACTCAAGCATATATGTTTTTCTAAAAATACATATCCTAAAATTATAGAGCCCACGAAAACCAATCACACACAACAAACCTTACATATGCAAAGTAAAGCAACACATGGCATGAAAGAAGAGTGGAGGAAGATTACATCTTGCGTGCAATAATGTGGATGCTCCCACCAGAACCACCACCCCCTTTGTTCCCCCCATCACCGCCATCAGCCAAAACCTGCGCATTCACCTCAAGATACTCCTTCACATGAACCCGAACCCTCCCACCTCCTCCTCCTCCATAATAAACCTCCTTACTCGTAGTCCCTCCCCTACTCCCATAACTCCATGGCTCGTGCAATGTCGACCATGAATAAGTATCCCCACCCCAATAATCCTCAGGGCTCTTCGTATTATCTATCATACAACACGCCCCGCGCCCTCCATGACCCCCACCCGACCCATCCAACAACGAAGGAGACCCGCTCGTCTGGGGCGGGGGATCACCAGCTAAACCAGTAGTATTTATCACGGACCCCTCACCAAATGTAGCATTCCAGGCAGCTAAATCAAAACTACCAGCAATAATCGTGGAGTTTTCCCCTAAACTGAAATTCCCAGTAATATTGATAGCAATCTCGCACCCGGGAGCTGACGAACAGTTGAGTTTCACATTCGGGAGGATGAAAAAATTACCCGTCCCTAGTATATACACACTCTCAGTAAGATTCAAATCCGAAACAATTTGACAAGTAGTATCCAAAGACCCAACCCCATCTAGATCTCCCTCACACGATACAGTCGGTGGGTGCGGCGGCGGAGGAGGCGGCGACGGTGGCGAGTAATCGTGGTGGGACAATAACATCAACAACGACGACGAACTCGATTCGGCGTCACCGAAGTCATCGGAAAAAGTTGAATCACAAGTAATCGACGATAGAAATCCGGGGTTTAAGGAGAGGAAGAGCAGCAAGAGTCGAATCATTGAACAACGGAAACTCCACATCAGAGTACAAAAATTGGAACCGATTACAGAAATATAGGGCTCAAGAACAACAAGAAGAGACAGAATGGGATTATCGGGGGGCTGAAATTCGCCATTAGAGGATCAATTGGGCCAAAATTGAATCGAATCGAAGTAGGGCAGTCTCCTTCTTCATCAAAATCGACGAAATAGGGGATTAGGGAAGGCGGAGAAAGGGGAAAATTGGAGGGATTTGGAATGAATTGGGGGTTGAAAGCGTTGGAAGAAAAAACCCTAGAAATGGGTGTGAAATCTGGTGTTATGAGTTAGTTAACAGTGTCAGCAGAAGAGAGAGAATGGGAAGAAGAATAGAAGAAGGTAGTGCTGGTTTTTATTTATTTCAACGGAACAGTTAATTTAGCACTCGAACAATTGAATTCAATCAATTGACGATGAAACAAAGTGATGTTTTCAACCAAAAAATGTAAGAAAGTGATGTTCAAATTTCTACTGTTTTTGAAAAATAAGGATTTGATGTTAATTCAATTGATTAGTGAAAATTTAATCTACTAGCCAAGTTTGTTAATGACGATTATTATGTAATTTTTTTAGATTGAGAGATTGTCATAGAAGATTTTTTTTTAAAAAAAATCGACAGAGTCTATTGAATTATTGAGAAAGTAACCCTATATTATATAAGTACCATATATTTTTACAATTGAGTCGAACTCATATTTCAAAGTATTTGATGAATTCATGCCATTTTAAAATAAAATTTAAATCCTGATCAATAATTGAAATAAGAAAGTTGATTTGTATAAGTAATATTCTAGCTAATTCTACGAAATTGTGACAAGCTTAATATTGTATATTCTTGTAATAATATTAGTATAAGAAGAATGAATCAAATGAAAAATTGTTTTTCTAAGTCAAAAATAGGAATCGAGTGATCTTTTGATTTGTTTATTTTTTAATTCTAATCTTTTGATTTGTCTACAGATAGGCATTAATCGTCGCTTGCTCTCTTGACATCAAAAATAGATTGGCATTAGTTGTATTTCCAACTTTCCTAATTCTTCAATTGACTTTGTCAAGGTATATTGAAAATTTAATATTTTTAATTATTTTTTTTTCTTTTTAATACTTTACTTTCTTTAATAAAATAAATGAGTTTAACTTTTCACTCCTAAATAGTTCCTTCATAAATAGAAATAGGTCTATATAATATATTACATTATTAATTTATATCTTATTGTTATGTCATAAATTTTTAAGATGTAGTACAATGATTTGATAACCATATTTTATACTACATACTTACTTTAAGGTTTTTTTACTACTGTAGAAAATACTATTTTGTTGTAAAAGTTTGAAATATCAATATTTTTTATGTTAACAAATGTGGAGTGAATAAAAGTTTTTGCTAATTTGTCTTTGAGGTCGAGCAATCTCAAATAATTTGACTAGAGGTCCGTAGAATTACTGAGTTGGGCCACCTCGAATGTTATGAGTGGCATTGCCTACACAAACTAGCAATTAATCTAGTAAAATTATACTTGCCTATGACTCTACCTTAGCTAAGGCATACAGAACTACAGATGAGCCGAAGCCTATGATTCTAACAATTGGAATTTCATTTTGGATACTCTAAATTGCAAGAATTTTATTCTCATTTTCATTCAACGATCAAGACATTTATCACCACTCCTTTTTTTTCTTTATTTCAGATATATCTCTACCTTAATCCCCATCAAACTCACTGTAATAAAATATCTTTTATAGAAAGGTCAAATCAAACCATTTCTTTTTGGTCTTAATTTTTGGCTTATCGTTGATGAATCGTTTCCTTATCCTCCTCAATTTATCCCACCACCACCACTCGTAAATTAATTAGAAAGATAAAAGCCCTAAATAACCTTTACCAACCGATTTGGGGAAATTCAATAATCCGCCTCGAGGCGGGAATTAATTAGAAAGATAAAAGCCCCAAATAACCTTTACCATCCAGTTTCTTCACTAAATTATTTATTTGACATGTATGTCTTGTGCATTAAATGAATGTTGGGTCATAATTCCAAAACACTTAATTAGTTATGGTCTACATGCAATGCAAATAAGCAAAGTTTGTCTAGAGGTTAGATGACTTGCGACATGATTCACTTTAATGAACAAGTATAAACTCCTAACGCATATACAGATAATCGTATCCTAATCAACATTGTGTGTACTTTAAGATTTTTAAAGTTTTTTATGTTATTTTATCCATTTCATTTAATAATTCATCCAATTTGACACATTATTAATTGGTGTTGGGGGGGGGGGGGGGGGGGGGGGGGGGGGGGAGGGATTGTACTAATGTGTGATATACTGATATGATGTACGTACAAGGGGAAAAAAAAAAAAGGTTGGGATGTACATGGTGGGTTGGTGGTAAGATGTTGTAACACTCAATTTCATCTAATAAATATATGTCACACATATCTATAACAACTTTGAAGACTAAATCTCATAACTTAAGGGTGAGTATTAGTAGCATCTCTCTTTTAATGTAACAAGTACACCATACATAAATACATATTCGATTTTCTTTTTTATCAAATACGGGTATTGCATTTTTGCATCATTGCATTCAATTGAAATACACTTTTTTTGTGGCCAAGTTTAATATTTGTATAACTTAGTGATTTAGTGGGAATAGTTGGGAAATTTAGATAAATAAGTGGTTTAAGGGGTTAGGGTAAGCTAGCAACGAGCTAAATAGTCAATTGGCCACGAGCCAAGTCATACCATTGCCACAATTAAGTGAGTAAAAAAGAGTCACAAATGTGTAGGTTCTTTGCATGACATAGTAAATTGGTAAGAGGAATAGTGTATCTTCGAAAAATAGAGGTGAGCCATGGGTATAAAAAGGAATTAGAGACTATTTCATTCTTTTTTTTTTTGCCTTATTTTTATTTATATAATTAAAATTTAAAAAGTTCGACTATAAATTTTTATCACGTTATGATAAATAATTTATTCAAGTGGTAACCTGTTGGATACATCTTAATATAAATTTTAGAATATCAATTTTTATTATTATTTTTTGTCATACAAATTTGAAAATAAAAGCGTTTTATATATCTTAGAAACCATGAAAAATCAAATGATGTAGAAAGTTAGAGACAGGAGTACGTATGTGGTGATAAAAAATTGTTGCACCATTCAGATGATTTTCTTTCTCCTATTTCCCTCAACCTCATAGGTACCAAGATATATGTTTCTTATCAAATGTTACATGTTTGTTCTTTAGTAGCCTTTAAACGTACGCAAGTCATTAATTGCTTTATGAATTCTTTAGTAGCCTTAAACGCAAGTTATTAATTGATTTATGAATTCTTGGTCTTGCAAGTTTTTATTTTGTTCACTTCATTTACTTTAATTTATGACATTTTGTGACTAATTCAGATTTTTCTTTTTCTTTGGGGGCCTATTTGAGTTTTATTCCTAAGGTCTAGAAGAAATTAAAGTTGTATAGTTGTTTTTTTAACTTGTAAAGAAGAAAAAAAAAAAGGAACACATAATATTGGGTGAATTCTTTTGTTGACAATAGAAAAATAATTCACTTCATAAATTCAGATATCTATATTATTACATCTTAACATAAATCATGAAAGGCTATTAGAAATAAAACTAAGACAAGTGGTACATATAACTAAAAACTAAAACAAAATTGATGTGTTAGAGCCATATATGAACCCACAACTTCCAAGCAACCACCATCTAACTTACCTACATGTACCAAGTACCACTAGAAGTGGTCATATGCTCATCTAGCTAACTTAAGGATTTTATACAATGTTATAGGGGCTGGCACCCCCTATGTAACTTTTACTTATAATCCACCTTTTAACACATAATTCGAAGAGGAAAATAGATAATATAAACGGATAAATTAGCCAAAAAAAACTTAATCATTAATCAGAGTACATGGGTAAGTTGTTAAGGTTTAATTTATTTTGATTAATTCATTTATCATGTCCAACATATTTCTTAAAGTGTATATTTAAGTGGTGAGTTGTAAGTAAAAGCAATGGAAAAAGTATTTTATACTTAACTTTACAGGAAATTGCTTATAATTTTAAAAAAGTTGTAACTATGTTTTGTCGTTAACGACTCAACCATACAACAACTAAGTCGTGGATTCCAATGACAGAACATACTTTTACCAACTTATAGAAATCCTTGTCATTAATATAATATAAATGATATATTAAGTATGACTTCCTAATGATTTATAGTCTTTATTTATTGTGATTCCTAAAATTAGAGAAAGAGTTTCTAACTTGTTGTCTTGCAAATTTTGACTTCAACGAAGAACATAAGCAAGTTTTATTACTATATCACATAAGAAATAATATATTAGCAACAACCAAGAAATCAAGGAAGTGGAAGATCTTAATTGCACGTAGCATTAAAATAATCCTCCAAGCTATATAAGTCTCCAACACTCAACTCATAAACGAGTGCAACAAAATGTCAACCAAAAAAAAATTAAAGAGTTCAAAATCCCAACAAATTATCAGTACGAATGCGGGACACGCAATTTCAACGTAAAATCAGCATCAAAGTTATTGCTCAAAACCAATGCCAAGGTGTTCGAAATCAGATCCTTTGAAATATTGAGCCACACTAGAAAAGATGCACATAGGTGGAAAATGGACAATTTCCAAGAATTTGATGGGATTTGCCGTATGAAACAGATACACAAACAAAAGTGTGTAAAAGTAGTGTGATATTTTTTGGAAAGTTCATGCAATCTTATGGCAATACTTAAGGCTAGAAGGAGAAGGAGAAGAAGACATGCATGTCAAGCTAAATGCATAAAACTACTTAACAACTGTATATGGTTATCATCTATCCTTGTCGCATGAAATAGGAGAAACAAATAAAGATGGGGGTCTATATATCTTGCTATGTCGTTTGAAACTTTATAGAGTTGATAGTATATGCAGTCTCATACAAACTTTTGCCTGATTTAGCAATATCGTGTAGAAAATGCATGCTTACACTATGCTCCTCAAAGAATTTAGTGAATGATCTGACAGAAGAGTAGTACACAGTATAAGCATTTAGCATAATTCCTCGTCAAAAAATACAAGTTTATATTCTTACACATGGCCATACGAAGGATTATGTATAAAACAACTGAGCTTTCCAAGTTTCTGTTCACCAATAACTGAAGCCTACAGATCCAAATAATGCTAACGTTGAAAATCTTTCCAATCAATCTCATGAAGTGACATACAATGGCCTTCCAAACCATGCCTAAGAATCAAAACATTGTATCTCTTTCGAATCGAGGTGTTTTAGGAGCTTATAGATGTCATTTCTCATATGCTGCTTCATTACTAGTATTTCCGGCATCTCTAGTGAGGTATCTGGAGTGCATTCCTGTGTCACACATGCCAAATGGAGTTAAATGATATTCTATCAATCAAAACCATTGATGTTTAGTAGCATAAATAACATTGACAGCAGGAAAGGAAAAAAAAAATTTGATCCCACTACCCTCCAAGCTGATGTCCTGCATCAATCTTCTCTATGTCATCTATTTTCAAAAAAATAATTGCAAATCAGAGGATCATCTACTAAAAAAGAAAGAAAATGTCGTTTTTTGGGGCATCTCAGCAGGGCTAATATATCCCCTGATTAATCATGAAAATGAGACAATGAAAGTTGTACTCTTTAATCAATTGAAGCATGTGTTTACAATCTCGCATTCATAGAACTTCAATCTCTACTCATACAGGTGGCCTAGACTGAGTATTTGCATCAGACAAGACACTGGCTAGTCTAATGTTTAAATGAGGTAATGTCGTACCAAATGCTTAATGTTTATACCGTCTCCTATCTTCCGATCCTAGCAAAGCCACAATTCTCAAGCAATTGTCAGCAGATTTAATTCTATCCAAGACCTGTGAATTTATAAACTTCAACATTATCTGGGCGTTTTCCCAGACTTCTTTTTAGGTCCTTTTGAGCCTTTTGTACAGGGTTTATTGTAGTGTTCAATGTGAACTAAAATTTGAATTGAGACATCGCTTTCCTGATCCAGTACTGAACATATGTAGAGAATTGATATCCCTTTGTGTGGTCAAATCTTTCTGCACCTTGCAAAATTCCAAGAATAGTAACAAACAATTTTCATAGAAAGCAGCACATAAGCTCAGTAGCTTGGAAATGTTATTTCAGTAGCTGATCCCATATAAAGAACAATTTTTTTTAGCTTAGAATAAAGTATACAGCGAACTTGAATATAGACTATCTTAATAGATGCAATGATGTGCTAGTTGACTTAGCTATTTATACATTCCGAAGTCAAATTAATGTTCTTTCGTAGTTTAAAGGGTCATCAAGTGTTCATGGTGAAGTTTCTTTTTTCTACGCATAATGCAAGCAAAGAACCAAAAATTATCATGTCTCAGCAGTTCCTGGTAATCTACTGAGCCCCAAGGAATGAAAAGAAAGAAAGAAAAAAAAAATTCATTAGAGATAAGACAACAAAATTTACCTGCATTAAGTCCTCATGTGCTACTGCTAGTCCTCGATAATGTCGTGCAAGGGACATCACCAAGGAATGACCATGGTCCTAGATAAACGTGCATGAAACAGCTGCAGTGCTCCCAGCCTATCTATGAACTAGAATATCTCTTTCAAGCTTCAATAACTCTGAATCAAAAACATTATTTTCAAGTACATTGATGTTTTCCAATAGTATATGAAAATGAGAAGCACTACATACTCATAAACCTCGAACAAATAGACAGGAATCTCTTTCAGACAATACTTGATTGATCATTCTGAATAATACCCCTCTTCCAAAAGTTTCCTTGAGATATCGAATGATTCTGAGGACTGCTTTCATGTGAGCAGTTTGTAGTTTATTCACAAACAGGCTCACCACACTTAGTGATGCTATATCTGGCCTTATATGAGATAAATATACGAGCTTGCTCACTAACCTCTGGTATTGATCTTGATCTGTTTTTTTAAAATCTTCGGTTACCTGTAATCCATGATTTACTATCATGGGAGTCTCTGCTAGTTTGCAATCAATCATGCCTGTTTCTACAAGAAGATCCAGTATATACTTTTTCTGGGAAATAAATATATCTGTCTTAAAATATAGCACTTCAATTCCCAAAAAATATTTCAGGTTTCCTAGATCTTTCATTTCAAACTCTTTGAATATTTTCTCTCTAATATATTTAATCTCCTTTTCATCGCTCCTAGTCAATATCATGTCATCCACATATATAATCAAGCATGTTATGAGTTTCCCTCATTTTTTTAAGAAGAGAGTATGGTCTAAGTTACTCTAATGATACCCATAACTCTTCATAGACAATGAAAATCTTCAAAACCAAGCTCTAGGAGATTATTTCAATCCATATAAAGCCTTTTTTAGTCTGCATCCTTCTCCTATTGCAAACTCATCTGAAAACCCTTCTGGTGCCTTCATGAAGACTCTTCCTATAATTTCCCAAGTAAGAATGCATTTTTTATATCAAACTGATGCATTGACTAGTCTTTATTTGCTGCTAATAAGAATAATACGTAAATAGTATCAAATTTTCTACTGGATAGAGAACGTCTCAAAATAATCGATAACATACGTCTGGGTATATTCTTTAGCAACCAATCTCACTTTGTATCTCTCAATAGTCCAATGAACACCCACTTGCATCCTACTGGTTTCTTTCCTAGAGGAAGAAAACACTTTTCCTAAGTTTCATTTTTCTTCAATGCTACGATTTCTTCTTCCATGGCTTTCTTCCATTATGTATTCTGTAGAGCTTCATTTGTATTTCGTGGAATTTGATCAAAGTATGGAGAAGAGTGGTATGCTTTGGCCATTTCAAATAATTTTCTTATTTATACATTGGTAGCAATTGGATATCTGGATTTCCGTGGTTCATAATTTGGTTCAAATCGCTTTGGTGGTATACCTCTTGTGCTTCGAGGAGGAAGAATGTATCGTTCTTCTTGAGGTTCCTGTAGAGGCACTTCTTCTTCCTATACCTCATCAAAATTATTAGTCTCAATATTCTCCTCATTGGATAAAGGGTTTCTTACCTCAAGATGTTTGGTAGGAGAAGGAGTATGAATTGGTATTGAGATGTTGGGATCAGAAAATATTACGTTATCAAAAAGCAGGCTTAGTGGCATTGCCTACTTGCTTTGTGACTCTGTAACATATCATAATTGGATTAAGTAACCAAACTAGGGAGTCACCTTTTTTCTCCCCCTGACTCGTAGGATAGATTTTATAGAAGTACTCATTTTCAACAAAGTCATAATTCACTGTTGTATGAAGTAATTGGGTCATAACATCGATATCCCTTCTAGTTAACTCCATACCCCAAGAACACACACCAAAGAGCACAATAATCAAGTTTTATTCTATTAGTTTTAGGGATATGTATAAATACAATACACCCAAAGCCTCGTGGTGGGATACTTGAGGTGGAATTATTTGGGAAATGTTGTGCTAAATAGGACAATGGTGTTTTATAGGCCATGATTTTTGTGGGTAGTCTATTTGTGAGGAAGGTGAAAGTAGCAATGGCTTCACGCCAAAAGATTTTGGGCACATTGGATTCAATCATGATGGCTCGAGCAATCTTAAAAAGAGTTATGTTTTTTTTCTTTCTTCTACTCCGTTTTGTTGAGGTGTATAGGGGCAGGTAGTTTGGTGAATCAATCCATGTGTGGTAAAGAAGTTTTTCATGTCACTGTTGATGTATTCCCCTTCATTATCAATTTTGAGAATTTGAATTTGTGTATTGTATTGTGTTTGAATCATAGTATAGAAGGAAACAAATTTCTCAAAAATTTCAGATTTTCATTTTAAGAAATACACTCATGTCATCCTGATGCAATCATCAATAAAGGTCACATAATTAGACAACCCATGTCTTCCAACTACAAGAGCTAATCTTCAGACATCAGAATGAACAATATGAAATGGAGTTGCTTATATGTTCATTTTATATAGTGTTTTACCCCCGTCCCTTAGTCATATTTAGGAGTAATTTTGGCTCTACAAAGCCACTTTTATTAATAACATGCGTTTTTCAGTGTTTTCGTAGATTGGGTAATGTTTTATAGGAAATTGCGAATTTAGAGCATTTTCCAGGGTTTATTTGAGCCATTATGAGCACTAAAGTAGGATCGCATTATTGCGACATTAGTTAGCATTGCTTTGCCTTGTTGAGCCACTTTATCTATGTAATAGAGTCCATTATTCTCAATACCACGCTCAACTATCTTCCCTGTCCGAAGATCTTGTATAAGAAAAAAATGGGGATATATCAGCACACTACAGTTTAGCTCATTTGTCATTTGACTGACAGACAATAAGTTATAAGATAATTATGGAACATAAAGACACTCTTTGAGACCTGTGTCAGAGGATACGTGAATACCCTTGTCCCTTTTACTCTTGACAAATCTCCATTAGCTATCTAGATATGAATTTTTTTTTATCAATTTGTTGAAAATTTGTGGGATCATACATCATTGGGTTTGTTGCTCCATAGTCAAAGATCTATCTCAGATTTTTTTTCTCGGGTTTTTGGTCCAAGGCCAGCTGTAATAATCCTCATTCAATGGATAGAATTTGTTAAAACATGATATTAGGCTTTCACTTGCATCTAGGCTTGTTTGAACCCCCTTTGGTTCACGTTAGAAATGGAAGTACAAGTACAGACTTAGGGTTTCTTAACCTTAATTCCCAAATACCTGAAGTCTTGTTGTCGGTCCTCTTAGAAGCTGCACCGACCTTCCCTCCTTCTTCACTCTCCTTTTTTCTGCCTTTGTTTGAGTCGGCTATGGAATTCTCTACCACGTTTGCCCCACTTGATGCCTTGCTTCCCTTCTTCTTCCCTTCGGTCCACCACTTCGGGTAACCAATAATTTTGAAACATTCATTTCACGTGTGTCATGTACCTTCACAATGCGTACACTTCGGTTAGTCTTGTCCTCTCGTTGCCACCGAAATGATGGATTTTCTGATTGGCTTTTTGTCCCGACGATCCACTACCAACTCCTAGTGGTTCTTCCTAGAAGAAGCGTCAACCCTATGAATCAAGTTTTGTTCGCTGACTTGAATATTTGTTGGTTGTCATGAACTCAATTATATACATCTCTTCCACCCTCTATTCATTTGAATAATAGTTACCATTAATAATATTATTTCAACTAAATTCAATAATTAATCTTTTATTTCACGGTTCAATGTTTAAACCTCTCCAATAATTTCTAAAATGTAAAAACCATGAACTAGATTAAATACACCTGGGTGCATCATGGTTCATGGTGCACCTAGGTCTAGCTAGCACCACATGCATTAATATTTTAAATAAATGATAAAGCGGATGTTTGTTGGTAAAATAAGAATAAGAGATATTTGATACTTTATTTGTTTTATTTTTAACATGTGCATTGAACTTAACTTATATATACATTATAAATATACATCATGTATATTGTACAATCAATATGTCTGAGCAATGGTCCTCATATATCATTTTATTACGTACATTATATGATACGAATATATACATACCTCATCAAGAGTATGTGCATTACATAAATATGTGATGTATATCATGTTCATTATGAATTCAGTATGCAAAAGTACATACTGACAAGTCTATCATGTTTTCCAATATTAATCACAATTTATATTACTCTTAATTTAAATATACATATCATTATTAGAAATGTACATATATATTTTACATTACACAAACAAACTAAATGTACATAAGTATATGCCTAAACAATGGTCCTCATATATCATTTCTAATATGTACATTATATGATATGAATATGTACATACCTCATCAGGCTTATAAACATTACATACATATGCGATGTATATCATGTTTATTATGAATTCAGTATGCAAAAATACATTACTGACAATTATTTTATGTTTCCAATATTACTAATAATGTATATTACTCACAATTTAAATATACATATCATTCTTAGAAATGTACATATATATTTTACATTATACAAACGAACTAAATGTACATAAATATTTAAATATAAATCTTGTATAATGTCAAACTTAAATGTACTTTATTCATATTTTTAATGTTCATAATAATCGATGTAAAGTATTTTATCTTAATAATCATATGTCAATAATTTGAAAATAGTGAAAAAACTGGAAAAATCATTATATTGTATGGAGAGAGAAAAAGATATGTTTTGTAATTTGGATTTGTGAAATGACGGTAGGTTTATTTTTAAATTAATGAGTCCCTCTGCTTTTTGGTGGAAAAAATTTATTTTTCTCGCGTAAATTACCGAAGAATGTTATGTATATTCTGTATTAAATACTCTATACATTAAATACTTTTCGGGCTGCGTTTTGGTCTCGGTGTATAATGAGTATCGTGCACACGGGTGCACTATTTAGGCGTTGAACATTAATAGTGGATTTATGCTACTTAATACACTAATAATGTTTTTCATTAGTTTGAGTACTGATTTTCCATTATAATATTGGTACTAGTTAAGAATAATGAGCAATCATTATACTATTATTAACACTAATTACTTATAATTTATTATTACTATTATTAACACTAATTACTTAATATTTACTTTTAGTTATAATACAACTTTTGTTTCACACATCACTGAACCAAAATTAATATCCGACTTGGAATCTCTAAAAGCAGTTTCATTATAGCCTTCTTTTGGTATTTACAATTTTTTTTCCATAAGTAGGCTTAAATTTTAGTTCATTAATGTGAAAAATAAAATTAATTAACGGAAAGTTAAACAATTTACAACTAATATTGAAAAGTTGTATCGTATCTAAATGTTAAGCAAAATTATAATGGAAAGACAATACTTGAACTGAAGAACATTCTTAACTGATTATCTAATAAAAATATTTTCATTATTATAAGTATTATCTTTCTATTACAATATTGATAATAACTAAGAATAAGTTAAATAATTTTAAGAATAGTAAGCTATAATTAGTACTATATTTAACGCAAAATACTTATTATTCTTAATTTTTGTAAATATTAATTTAATTATTTATTATTAGCTCACTATTACTAATACTCTGTTCTAATTACTTAGTATTATTAAAACAAATTAGTTATTATTCTTATAACTATTAATATTATTCATTATTTTTAATCATATTAATCTTATTTACTATTATTACTCTATCTAATTATTGACATTATGAGTCATATAATATATTATTATTTCTCTTATTAACATTAATTATATTATTAATATTTTAAAAATTATTACTATCATTATTAAGAATACTACTATAACTAATACGAAGTACTATTTAAAATTAGTTATTAATCTTTATTTAATTATAATTATGGTCAGCACTAATTAATCCTCTATTATTAGTTATAAAAATATCATTGTGTTCACTAAAAATAATTATATTTTAATTATCATTAAAAATAATATTTAATCAAATAATAATTATACACTAATTATGCATGTAGGGGGAGGGGAAAGGCATATGAGAAAGACTTTCAAACTCAAAGGGGATTGTCTAACTTAGACGCCTCTCCATTGGGAGAGTGACTTATTTAAACGCTTTTTATCAAAATTATAAAAAAAAATATTGGCTGACAATTGATCATTATATTCCCCTTATAAGTGATTTTTTTTCCACATCACGGTGTAGGTTGTGGCAAAGAGGAGAAAAGGATTTGGGAGAGAGGAAAATTGAAAGGCAAAAATCTAATTTAAAAGGACCATTTGATATGTCAGTGAAAATGTATTTTTAACGCGTGGTCTATAAAAGAAATAAATTAGTCTAAAAATTTAATGATTAAAAAAATAGAAGTATAAATACTTTGCATTTTAATTTAAAAGCATTCCATATGAATGACCCATAAATATAATAGACAATAAGTATCAAAATTGGCACACTTGAAGTTGCAACTCCCATGGCATTCATCAACAGAAATTTTTAGCCTAAATGACAAATAAGGTGAATTTGCTTGGTCAAAACTCAAAAGAAGTTGCTTCTTTTTAATGATCTCTCCCCTTCCACTGTGTTTCCTCTCTGCTAATCAGCCACTGTTTCATTGGGCCACATTAGCCCATGAATCATGGTACAAGGAGTCTCTTCTTCTAACAACTTTTTCCTTATGTCAAATTTTTACCCAAGTAGCAAAGATAGCAAGTTTTACAGTTTTTTTTCTATAGTGAAAATTTATCGATTGATCCGAAATAGTGATACTCCTCTCTTCCCTTTTAATTGCTATATTTTTATTTTTGCAAATTCTGTTTATATTATAATAATTAATATATCCAATTAACATGTTGGATATATTTCAATGTAAATTTTTAAAATATTAAATTTTCATAATTTTTATCATACAAATTTAGAGAGAAAAAAGTTTTAAATTGTATTTTAAAAATCGTAAAAAGTCAAATATAACAAATAAATTGAGATGGAAAGAGTACTCCAAAAAAATCATTTATTGTAGCTTGAGCTTTATTGAAACAAAAAATTTCCATTATTTCAATTACTAAGATAAAGTAAATTAAATGACAGACTCTCTTTGAACCATAATGTAGTGATTAAGTGTATTTATTTGTACTTTTTGGTGTTAATTCATACTCCTTTGTGGGTGAGTTTTGGGATATTTCGGGTTTATTTGGCCGAATTTATGTTAAAAGTCCATAATTATAGTTTATCTTTTTTCTATAAATGCATATCAATGAATTTAGCTTAGTAGAGTATTGATTTGAGGGTGGAAATTAGGCCAAAAAAAGATAAAAGAAGAAAATTAGCCCAAAAAAATTATAAAAAAAAAGATAAAATAATAATATTAAAAATCAAAAGCTCGAGATCTTCACGGAAGTCAAGTGGGGGAAGCATGTTTGGAATCCTCACCACGGCAAAGTTCAAGAAAAAGATTTTCTTTTCTTTTCTTTTTCTTTTTCCTTTTCCTTTTTATTATTTTATTAGTTTTGGAATTAGGTTAGTTTTGATTCTAAGGAGTTTTTTTTTTCTTTCTACACTTCGTCTCCCTCTCTTCTTTTTCCTAGGGTTTTTTTATGGCTTTTGTTTTTAGATCTTTCTCTCTACAAAAATATTATTTTGTTCTTCAAAATTCTAAATTTGTTCCTAGTTTAATCATCAATTTAAATTTCAAGTAAGTTTCTCTATTTTCTTTAGTTGATTATATTTTTGTTTATTTGTTCATGCTTCTTTGTTATTTAATTTAATTTTTCTATAATTTATAATTTCTAAGTTTATGCTTAACTTTATTATTGTTCATATTGCTTTAATCATGAGTAGTGAGTAGTCCCCTTTCTACAATATTAATATATGAACCCTAGCATGTGTTAATTGGATTCTAGTATCATCCTAATGTCAAATTAAGGTCGGTGTATTTGACTGTTAACATTGATCATTAGGTTAAATTCATTGGTTTAATTAATCAAGAAGTGACAACTGAGATTAATTAATTCCTTTGTCTTAATTATATTTGCTAACTAATCGAGAAACAAAAGTTGAGATTAAGAGGGTAATACAACTTTTTAAATCAAGAAGCGAAAGCTGAGGTTAGGATAATTGAAGGGTTAATTGATTTGATCATTGATGTTGATATATTTGATGATGATTAATGCATGTTAGTGGGAATGTATTAATGTCCTATGTCTTTTTATTAGTGGCATTACATTATTGTTTTTGCAATTATAGTTGTTAGGTTTATTAAACAACTTTTTTTTAGCGTAATCTAGTTAAATTGGGCTAAATTGACCCTTTATTAGCTTCTTTGAAAACGACTCGTGATTGTATACAATAGTCATACACTTGCTGTTTTATTTAGAATCACTCATCATGTATATTCAACTAATATTTTCCTCTATCTTATATACATTTGTTAAGATGTGAGCTACTATTATGATTACTAATGACTATACTAATCAAGTTATTACTCCATGAACAAGCCTAACTTTTTATACAACATACGTTTACACTTTTCTAAACTTTTGAGTACTCGTTTGATGATAGTATGAAGTAATATGTAAAATGACATAGAGTAAAAATATAAGCAAAAATTCAATTCAATTATTCATAAATTTGAGTAGCCAAGTAATATTTTTGTGAATGTGTCTCGAAGGATTGATTGGGTGGGGTAAAATAAAACATTTTTTCTTGATAACACACATATTTGGAATTTTGGTCCTTGGAAACTCTTCTCTCATAGTGGACTGTTGCCTATTGGACGGGCGGGTACCATGAACAAAAGTCGTAAAGGTTCATCCGTTCATTTCATTTGCTGTAACCTGTAGTGTTTTACTACTACAGATTGCAATTTCAACTACCCCAATAACTTGCAATTATTGCAGCAAACATAATCATTAACTTTTAAACTAGCTCTGCTCCCTTCAAACGAGGGCATCGCATAAGTGCTACTGATATGACATTTGACAATAATGTTAGCTATAAATTTGTTTGCTGGTAACTTGTAAAACAGTAATCATAAAAAAGGGGCTATGGTTGCTAGTAATAGATTGACAAACTTGGTACATAACTATACACTAATACATTAATAGGTTAGAAAAATTTATGAACTTTAATCAGAAATAAATCTTAAGTCAAAATCATTTGATACATTATATATCGTTTGATAAACTTGAAGCCATAATTAAAGATTACTTGGTTGAATTTGAAGAACATGAGTACCTTAACCCTTCTCCTCTCTCTCTAACTTTAATTTCTGATTTTGATATATTATCTTACGATGGAGTTGAGGAAATCACTCTTCCTTCTCTAACTTTATTTTGAAGACATAATCTTTATATATATATATATATATATATATATATATTCTTTTATATGGGGTCCCGAAGTCTTTAATAGAGGAGAGTAGAGAGCCCGATTTTTAATCGGATTAAACCAACTATCTTTAATATCAATAACTATTATTTTTAATTAATTACTTAGAAATAAATAATTAATCGGCTATGTAGTCCAATTCATCAAATGACACTTATCTATTATATAGTATTGATTTAACATGATTATATGTGCATTTTTGTAATTGGGTGTGTGTGTGTGTGTGTGTGTGTATATATATATATATATATATATATATATATATATATATATATATATATATATATATATATATATATATATATATATATATATATATATATATATATATATATATATATATATATATATATATATATATATATATATATATATATATATATATATATATATATATATATATATATATAACTTAATAAGTAGGATTTGATTAATTAAAAACAAAAGATTAGCGGGTCACCCACTTGACACGTAATGTGGAATTAACATAGTATATACCCATGAAATTTGTACTTGAATTAATTAGTTTCAATATAAAATAATGAAGTTAAATAAAAAAAAATTGTTAATTATTTTAATTAGTTTGTAATATGCTATATTATTTAAAAAGTTTCCAATAAGTTAAAAATTATTAAAATTAATGGTTTTAATCTTATTAATAATACATTAAACGTAATTAATATTAATAATCTTATTTTATACAGCAACTAATAAAAAAATAAATATAATTATTTTAAATATGTCGGAGAGAGAAAATATGGTGGGGTATGGTGAAAAGTAAAAGAGAGAGTGATGAGGAGATTTTTTAGCCCATTGATGGGAAGAGTTAGGGAAAAAATTCTTGGCCATCAAAAATCTGATGTAAATGAAAGATAAAATGGGTAAAGAGAGATAGATGGAGATTTTTGCCCGCTGCTGCATATGCTCTTATGAATCAAAGTTTAAGTCTTAAAAATCCATGGATAACCAATATGATGTCAAGTTTTGTCAATGATTGTAGTCAGTAAATAAAAAGAGTGCTCAAGTTACTCACAGTTTTGGCTTATTACTGGGACATATACTCCCTCTATCCCTAAAAGAACGCCCCAATCCACTATTTGGAGTCAAAGTTTGATCACAAATTCTTATCATGTTATAATAAATAATATATTCAAGTATGATCTTGTTTGATGCATCTCAATGTAAATTTTTAGAATATCAAGTTTTCATAATTTTTTGCTTTACGAATTTGAAGCTAAAAAAAGTTTAAAGTCGTATATTGGAGACCATAAAAGTTAAATTGGGGCAATTTTTTAGGGATAAAGGTAGTATATATTTCCCAACTTCATATAATCATTTGATTGATGTAAAAGGCACTAGAGAGAAAGTTACTCGAATTATATTGATTCATTTCACTACACTCAACAGTCAACACAAGTCCTCGTCAAATGATAGTTTGACTCCTCATAAATCCTACATTATTTCCATCATAAATCCTGTTAAGTAAGAGGAGGTGTAGCTCACTAGTTTTTTTAGTTGAAGTATTGCCATCATTTGTTACGGAACAAATGTAGTAAAATATTGAAAATTAAAAAGATTAAACTTATATTATATAACAAAATTATATTAAAAACGTTTATATGTTAAGTTATATTTTAAAATTAAATATATATTAAATATTATTATTTTAAATAAAATTATTTTAAGAATATTTTAGTACAATTAAATAATTTAAAAAGTATTTTGGCCCAATTATAATTATGTACTGCCATTTATATATTTATTTTATAATTTTATTAAGAAAATTATTTAATTTTATAAATAAATATTTAATTCCTTAATTATTCCAATAAATTCCCAAAAAACCCTCCAAAATATCCCGAGTATCCACTTTTATTCTAGAATATTTTAAGATATTATTCTTAGTAAAAAAATAGTTTAATATATTTATAAAGATTATTTTAATTTAAAATCGATTATGTTAAAAATCGGATATATTTACCAAAAAAAAAAAATCAACCTTATCTAATCATAGCCAACTTCCATGATTAGTATTTAAAAATATAAAAAATATTTAAAATTATTATATTTATTTTATCCTAATTTAAATGATATTTTTAGTTGAAAAGATAATTTTAATTTAAAAACAATGGATTTTCAAAATAAAAAAATAATAAATTCTAACCATATCATATCCTTTTGCCAATATTGATATTTTAAAAAATCTGTTATTATTAATTTTTTTAACTAATTATAATTTGTTTGTTTCAAATTAAATGAATTTAATTGGTTAAACTATCTAATAATTAAATTATTTTAAAAAAACAAAAAGATAAATATCATTTTAAATTCATACTTATCTTTTAGTTTTCAACCCTAAAAATTTATCCAAATTTCTACAATAAATAGACCCTTAATCCTCACCTGATTATTCACACAAAAATCACTAAACCCTTTCTACTTCTCTCAAAATTTCTTCCTTTCTCTCAAGTCATTATCTTCATTTATTTGGCCACCTTGTGCCACCAACAACCACTGGCTATCGTGAGCCTTCTCTTTTACCTAACTATTTTAATTATTTTACAAATTGTTTAGTTCTTAAAATTATTTCTAAATTTAATTAAAGTTTTAATATTTTATGCATATTATTGTGTTACATTATGTTGATTAGTTCATGTCAATTGAAAGGAATATCATCTTGAAGTTTAGTACAAAGTTGCTAGAAAGTATTAGAATTTAACGTACGTATAGATGTTAAATTTTTTTATGTGGAATTGAATGTTTTGTTGAATTATATTGTGTTAATATATTTTTATTATGTATTTTGCTAAATAAATTGTAATTGAAATTTTAGCCATGCGTCATTTTTTTAAATATATGTTTATATAATTATTTTTTTAAATTCCGATTATAAAAAAAGATGATATACATTTATCTTATTTTATTTAATATGCATCATGTTTGAAAGAGCCGAATAGCATTTGAGATTTAATGATTTTCAATAGATTTAATAATTTTCAATGAGCTTTAATAATTAAAGCAAGGTTTTTGTATTTAAAAGAATTATAAAAGAAGAGTTATTATTATTATTATTATTATTATTATTATTATTATTATTATTATTATACATTACCGCTTGATTTTATAATAAAAAAGAGTTTATGCTTCAAAATTGACTTGTTGAAAAAATAAAAGAAAAATCCAAAGATAGATCCGTGATGGGATAATTAACTTGGGGGTGTGCACACGTAGGATCAAGAAGGGGATATAAGAAGAAGAAATTATTTGTATTAAGTGTTGTAATTATTTCATTTGTATTGGATTATTATAAAGGAAGGTTTAAAGTTTATTAATTATAAGAAGGCAAGTTTGAAATGAAGGAATTTAAAAAGTCAAAATATTTCTTTTATCATGTATACGTACACAGTGTTTTTACACTGACACGTATTTCCTATTTGTTTTGGTTCGCCCTACTTATCATTTATGTTGAGTAGATTTGCAGGAATAAATGTACATGAGAGCATTACATCAAGGGGCACATATTAGTTATGAGTTTTCATAATTTTTCTTATTCAACTTTTGTACATTTGGATAATCAAATTCTTTTTAATAAATAAATCGAGTTTTTCTTCCTCTACAATATAATAATTAGTTAGTACAACCGAAGTGTGGTGACACGTGGCGGTAATACCCCTAAATTACTAAAATTACTATCATTATTATTATTATGTTAGTAATTTGGGGATGTTATTAAAATGATCAAAATTATACGAGTGTTTTGTTTTCAAATTCGAAAAAGTTAAGATCATTGTAGGATCATGGGACAGATGAATTAGTAATTAAGAAAATAATCTTATCTTTAGGGTTAAGTAAGTTACGTTTGAGCAACTTGGGGGAGGCAAAGTAGGCAAGTTGGGGTTGGAGAATAAGTTATTACTTAGTCCTAAAACATTCTACTACTTGACTAATAATCCTATAATTTAATCCGGCAAAAGAGTCATAATTCGTTATATAAGTTGGTATTATCCAAAGGTAGGGTAGTGTGTAATACACTCTTTGCACTTGCAATCTTTTCACCAAAAGTATTGAAATATCATGTGATCACTATTCTTTATCCTCGTCCAGTCATCCTTAAGGTGGTGGTGGTTGAGGAAAAGAGAGGATTGTACGCACATCATATCATATCATATCTTTTATATATATATATATATATATATATATATATATATATATATATGCATGTGTTGTGCTTCTAAATCACGATACGCACTCTATCAAAATCACAAAGCAATGGAGTAATATACTTGTTTGATAGTTGAAAATAGATTGTGCTTTTAATAAAAGGCCATTAAATTAATTTGTCCATGGAAAAAATCCTTTTCCCCTAGAAGATTTCCCTTACAATAATTATAATCCATTAATAATTGAAACTCTTATACGAATGGCCTATATTAAAGATTTATCGAAATGTAAAAATTATATCGTGTTAAAAATGTTGGTTTTAGTCTTGAAGTATGATGTATATATTTAATAAATAACGATTTCACATGTTTAAATGAAAAGGGAATAACCAATAAGTCAATACGAGTATTAAAGTATATACTTCGTATATGAGATAGGGATGTGAGGGGAGAAAATACTTCTTCCTTTCAAAGTTTTCCTCTTCCTAACGGATGGATGTGTAAGACGAAACATCGTTGGCGTACGTAGGAACAAGATGAGTATTTGGAGAGAAAATGGTCAGTCAATGGCTTGGAAATGATTGTAGTTTGATAATTTGAGTTGCAGCTAACTTAGCTGCGCTTGCCGCTACCACCAGACTTGTTTTTTAATCATGTAAAAGTTAACATTCATCAGTCAAGACAATGTCCTTATACTGTAATTCAGATAACAAAGAATGCATGGAAATAAGTCAAATCATAATTTTTCAAAATAGTAGTTTTATCGTCTTGTAAATATAAATTACTCTCTCAATCTCTTAGAAATTGACTCAATTCATTTAAAATAGAGTTAAAGTTCAAAAATTTTGACCACAAATTCTTATCATGTTATTAAAAATAATATATTCAAGTGAGATCTTGTTGGATGCATCTCAATAAAAATTTTAAAATATCAAGTTTTTATAATTGTGAAAGTCAAATTTTAAAGCAATTTTTTACGGACAAATGGGATATATCTTTATCATATACGAAGTAATAAAATATAATATTGTATACCCCATAGTCAAAGACTCAAAGTTTCTATCTTGGACCAATCACGAGACATGAAAATTTGCGGATTAAACTGAAGATATTAAAGAAATTTGACAACATTCATTCTTGTTTACAAATTTGTCGCATGTTAATTTGGTATCTAACTATCTATACAAAGTTGGTCTTATCTCTTATATGTCACAATTTTGATGATTGTGACTCTGTGAGTAGGGTGGCAACATAACTTTTTATATTCACTAATCATTCAGGAATATACATATGATCAAAACGACAAAAAATACAGCTTAATTACTTGAATCAACATAATCATTTTCTTTTTTCTGCTAATGATTCAAGCCAAAATGAAATTTTGGGACACAAGCACAAAAATAATTTTTTTATTTTTTTTTTCTAATGTAAAAGTTAGAATTTCTTATTAGTAAGTGGCTCATATGATATTCCGAAAAATTATACTTCTGACAATTATTTTAAATACGGAAACTTAATGTGATAAGTAATCATATTTTAATTTGACTATTTAACATTGTACATTGAATATTAAACACTAATATTATACTAGCTTGGTGGTTAAGCGCTTATTTACCTTCCATTTAAGAGATCTATGAGTCTTTACATTACCAATATTTATTTTTCCTTGAAAAGCTGACATGGATGAGTTTCCACCATGAGAGAATAGTGCTTACTAGTTTTTACTTTGAATATTAAATATTAATATTGTACTGATTTGGAGGTTAGGTGCTTATCTAGCTTCCATTTAAGAGTTCGCATATATACAAGTCTTTACATAAAAATAAGAACGTTTTTCTAATATACTATACTAGGTAAGTCATGTATGATTCACGGTTTGATAATAAACTATCTTATAAAATATTTTAATAATAAAAATATTTTCATTTATTAATGAAAACTTATAAATTTGTAGAATTACCGTAAAAAAATTAATTGGAATAATATTTTTTTATCATATTAAATAAAATATTATTACAAAAAGTAGATGATTACATCTTATATTTTCTATATATAAAACATGAAACACATGAAATTTTAAATGAAGGGAAAAACATGAAATGAAGGGAAAAAATAAAGGTAGTTTTAAATGATTTAGGAATTTATATAGTCACACAATTTTCTATATATAATATTTTACAATCTTATATTAATGTAAAGTAGGAAAAAATAAAGTAGATGACATCATTTAAAAAAAAAAAAAGCAAATTTTTTTTTATAATAACTTGACACATGTTAAGTATGACATCAACAGGTTTTTGATTTAGTAATAGTTATAGATATAGATTGAATACGAAGTAGTTCACAAGCAATATTCCTTAATAATATGTTGAGGAATGTGTTGTTTCATATTTTTTTTAAATGAAGTTAGTAAAAAAATCTTGGTAATAAAAAATGTAGATCAGGCATTTAACATAGAAATGGAACATGATTGAAAGAATTAAAGGAAACCATAGAAAATTATGATATGTTATTTTTAAGTGGATAATATATAGATAAAGCAATCAAATAAAGGCTTGTGGAATATTCGAAACCAGTTTGTGATGACAATGTACAAAATGTAGTTTGTCTAAATTATATAGCGCTTTGTGATTTAGGATAGATGTGGCTCAGCCGATCAAAATTTGTAGAAGCTAATAGTGTTAAATTGGTTATGGACTTCATCAGGCTTAGCCATCACCCATTCAGCATAGGCTAAGTACTGGTATTTCTCTTTTACACAATATTAATACTAATAGTGGTTGAAGTTAAGCACATGCATGCGTTTTAAAGTCTGATCTTAGAAAACCAAGTCTTGTAGGAAAATGTCAATTGTTACACATTGCTACTCTACTACCTCCTCTCAACACATTAAATGTACAACCGAACTCCCATGTGATGATACTTATAAAAACAATCTGATTACTGATTATAGCTTTTTCTCCTTGTTTATTTAATAGACGTAAGAGATGGATATTATTTCAATTGGATCCTATTTTTTGTTTTTGGGTCCAAAGGAAGAAAAAATGAGATAGATAATTTCTGATTGTCAACAATAATTACGTTAAAAGTGAGACGGGTATACTTAAATCGGTCTCAAACGTAGACACGCAATATATTGAATATTGATTAGAAAATGTGCTTGATTTGAAATGTAAAGAAGCAAGCAAAACAATATGAATATATCACTCGGGTACATAATTAGATGATATTGTTGGCCGCTACTACGTGTCGACAGATATAGCTTACCCCAAACGGCAGTAAATAAAAAAAAATTAAAAAAATATAGAGAGAGCAATTGGACAATTCATTTTCCCAGAACTAGTGCATAATTAATGAGAGTATAATTAAATGGCACTTAATAATCCAACCAAATGCAGAAAATGCAATGAATATCTCACTAATAAAAGCTTACAAACTTAGTATTATTTTGTGGAAAGAGACAAAGGGAAAATGAATGGAGAAGTGGGTCCAAGCATTCAAGCAATGTAGGAAGATCTAATGTAGAGGAGCAAAAATAGGAAAGAGCATTAGGCATAGTAATGAGAAGCGAAATGACTACACGAGCGAGTTGGGTTGTATGTATCCCTCCCTATACTTTTAAACAGAATACGTTGTTGTAACGTTGTGGTCTTCTGGATAAGGTTCAAGGAGGACGGTCCACATCACATAGATCTCACAACAGTTTTATCCACATGCCACGACCGCATTGGGACACTCACGTGGGATCACTGTAATATCAACTCTACCAACCACGTGTTACTGCCTCGCGTGACTTCCTCATAATATCCTATCCTCTTTATCACGTGATCGACATCAACGCAGTACATGTACGGACTTCAATTCTACGCACCGTCATCGCTTCCTCCTAACTTGCCTCCTTATTCGTCTTCATTAGACTTGTGTGCATTTATATTCCTAAATTTTTAATATAAATTTTCTAAAGTTATTATTATTATTATTATTATGTATATGTATTATTCTTTTAAAAATTTAATTTTTAATTAAAAATTTATTGTCGAATCGAACATTTCCTTATCGAGTCCGAGTTGCGTCTACTACTACTATTTGACATTGGACTCGACTCATTAATTAAGCACTCTTAAATGTGACAAATATAAGGGAACAGACGAAACGAAAAGAGTACTAGATATTTTCTTTTATGGGTAAGAATGGATTTGTTTTTCTTATTATTGCGTCATCTATAATATATGGTGTATAAAAAAATTGTAGAGAAATTTGGATGAAATGGCATATGATAATTATTTTTTATTTTATTTTATTAGAAAAATATGAGTTTTCACAACAAGTTAAAAAAATTAACAAATAGCAACTCCGTGCCATCCTTCAATTTCAAAATTGGAGACATGAGGCAGCACATCCATGACTCAATTAGCAAGTCCATGCTAAGATTGCTAACCATACTTTTCCCTAACTCTCAACATTATTTCTTTAGTCGGTTTATGTTAATATACTCATAAATATTTAAGTTAACATACGAGATTGATATCATTCTCAAATCTCAATAAAACTCTTTTGTTTAGATTTGAGGCGAGAAATGAGGGAAATTATAAACACTTTTCCTATTTTAATTCTTTATTTTGCACAATTGTACTCTTTCTATCTTTTTTTACTTGTTATATTTCCATTTTGAAAGTCAAATTTTATAAACTTTAACAATAAATTTTGATTATGTTATAACAAATAATATATTCAATTGAGATCTTATTGGATACATATTTAAGTAAAATTTTTAGTATATCAAGTTTTTATAATTTTTTATCTTATAAATTTAGAGAAATATATGTAAGTTATAATTTTGAGACCGCGAAAAGTCAAATATAACAATTAAAAAAGACAAATGAAATATAAACTTTATTAAAAGAAATAAACAAATTTAGATAATAATCTACTCCATAATTCCATTTAAATGTGATAAGTAGGGAGCATTCTATACAAAAGTCCATTATGTACACCAGATTAAGTTAACGGAAAATTAAGTACTCCCTCAATTACTTTTTATTTATCTTATTTATTTTTTACATAATTTTTAATATATATATTATAGCTATAATATCTAAAAATATATATTATAAAAAAAATATAAAATTTAGATGAAAAAATACTAATTTCACGATAACATGAAATGATCTGTTAAGGAGAGGGGAAATCAAGCATCACATGCGGTTACGAATTAATTTGGGTGAACGTCACAAAAGTGAAGCAGTGAGAATCGGATTATAAAAATTCTGGGTTCTTCCATATCAATGCGCTTTGCACGGGATGGACCCCACGTGGTTACATGGCTTATGTTTACTTGGTTTAGGTATGGAAGTGGGTCCCACGTTTGTTGGGCACAAAATATGCAAACCTTCCTACGAAGCGAGTACTTGTTGAGTACATTCAGATAAGGGTAAAGACCGTAGTGCAAATGAGTAGAAGTACGCTCTTCACATTAGTAATTTCAATATATTTTTGGGATGAATGATTCATACTACTAGATCTCAACAATTTCAATTTTTACAATTATTTTTTTTAATTATTGAAACTGTAAGATTTTATATTTCCTATAACACTTTCGTTATAAGATTCTGTGAAACTCTATAATTGTGAATTATTATACATTTATCATATTTATAATAATTACAATATTGTCCGTCCTAATTGTGTTAGGAAAATAAGTTAGATAAGTATACCAATAATGTATCCTAAAACCTACAATGATGTTATATACCATTCCCACGCACAAAGTTGAAGGAAGTCATACGTTGGAATTAAATCTAAAATCCAAAAACAAGTTTAGAAGAAGGTTTGCTATGAAACTGTCGACCATTGGTATTTTGGAGAAGCATGAAGAACACAACTTTGACCCAAGACAACCATTTCCTACAAAAATATCTAACTCAACATGTTAAGTGCATTGATGATGTACGTGGTTATGATACGTATAAATAACATTGACACTATCACAATAAATAATAGTGTCTTGATGAAGAGAGTCATGAAGTTGAAAGAAAAAATTACAATGAGTTAATATTTGTAAACAAAAAACATAAGATAAATCTAATAAGATTATACTTGATTATATTATTCTTCATGTAAAAATCATAATAGATGATCAAGTGATACTGTGTGAATAGTGAAAAGGTCGACATGTTGCAATACTTCAAGAACGGATGAAATGTGATATTATATTTGTTAAATTATATGCGTATCATACAATCAACTAAAATTTACAAAAAATAAATAAATTAATTAACGGAATCGTGTCATTCTGGAAATAAAATTAAGTTTGCAACTTTGCAATACATGACTTTACATGAGTGATCCACATATACGGAGCATAATTTATGACATGATTGGTTCTCCTTGACATCTATATGATTCTTATTACTTAAGCAGATATATCAACCTAGAAACAAAAACAATTTATTAAAATATCTAAAATCTCCACTTTCACGGAAAGAATATACTTCCTATATTCCCAAAAATTGTCCTATTTGACTTTTCAGGGTTTTTAATACACGACTTTAAACGTTTTTATTTTCAAATTCATAATGCAAAAAATTATGAAAACTTGACATTTTAAAAATTTTAATTGAGACGAATCTAACAAAATTTTATTTAAATATATTATTTTTTATAACATAAAGAGAATTTGTGATCAAATTTGTCAATATTTTGAAAATAGGAGTATATAGTTGTATATAAATCTTAATATTATTAGTTAGTTGTATCTCTATCATGCATGTAGCCTTTCGATGCAAACTGATCAATTATTGTTATAAACTCTTAATCTAATTTCTATGAATTAGTACGTTAAACAATGATAATTTAGCTCTATTCGGATATGAAAGATCTCTCCCAAATGATTTGCCTTAATCTCTGAATGTCCACATCACTATCCCTTGTACGAACGGTGGGAAAATTAGAACCCAAAAACATCCTTTTTTGTCACCCACCCACCTTACTTATTACCTCAAGCCAAACAGAGCCTTAACAATAGGAAGCAAAGGACATAAAAAATGAAAGGTAACCCGTAGGTGATATAATTCTATGTGACAGCCAACCCAACATATAAGCTCCTATAGGTCCTATTCTTATTTCGTAAACAGCCAGCCACCTAGAAGGCAGTAGATTTTTCTCACTAATCAACCCGAGTTAAATTACTTAACTCAACCACGGTTAATTTCCCTATCCCTACTTATAGTAGATTTTGGTTTTCTCATTAAATCCACAATGACTCGTCTCCCTTTACAGAGAGATAGAAAGATTTGTTCAGAGAGAGAAACCAAAATACCCACTAATATTCCTTAAACCGAGTGAGTTATTGAGTTGAATTCCTTTTTTTTTTATTTAAATCATGATGATAATCCATCACCAACATCCGACGGTTGATATTCCTCCATGGGACCCACCATACGAAGATCCAACGACTCCCGTCTTTTCTCCTCAAACCAATGACTACTTTGCTGCGCTTCGGCGCTACTTGCCTTCGTCCGAGTTTGATGACTCAGATACTGAGTCGTCCGATCTGCCATTTGACTCGTTCACGTGCGACAACTTCCGAATGTACGAGTTTAAGGTGCGGAAGTGCGTGCGCGGGAGGTCGCATGACTGGACGGAGTGTCCGTACGCTCACCCGGGTGAGAAGGCTCGTAGGAGGGACCCACGGAAGTACCACTACTCCGGCACCGCTTGCCCTGAGTTCCGCCGTGGGAGTTGCCGGAAGGGTGATGCGTGTGAGTACGCGCATGGTGTGTTCGAGTGCTGGCTTCATCCGGCTCGTTACAGGACCCAGCCATGCAAGGACGGGCCTCACTGCAAGCGCCGTGTCTGCTTCTTCGCTCACTCCCCTGAGCAACTGAGGGTCCTCCCTTCTCTCTCCGAGTCACCTCCGAGTCGACAAGTTAGTGACCCGGGCGATGTGTATGGGTTGGGGAATGGGTTTCATTCGTCTTACACTCACGAGCAGCTCCGAGTTCTCCCTTCTCTTCCCGAGTCGCCTCCGAGTTACAGTCGTCTTGGGGGTGATTCGCTTAATGGTTTCGTGGGGTCACCGCCAATGAAGATGGGTTTTAATGGGTATTCGCCAGCGTCGGTTTTTGACTCACTTCCTGACTCGCCTCCGAGGTCTCCTAGCTATGGGACTCCTAACTCGATGAGTGAACTCGCAAATGTGATGAGGGGACTGCAGTTAGGGAAGCTAGGCGTGGGACCAAGGAACGTGTGGGGTGTTCAGATGGGTTCGCCAAGGAGCCCTAGAGGGTATATAGGGGGTGCAAGTGGTGGCCGCTGTAGCGGAGGGAGTTTGCCTACTACCCCAACACGGACTCCGACTCGGTCGGGACTCGGCCTGTTCGACCCGTGGGATGTGACTTTCGAGGAAGAGATGCCAATGGAACGTGTGGAGTCAGGGAGAGAACTACGGGCCAAGATGTACGCAAAGCTACAGAAGGAAAACTCGCTTGATAGAGACCGAGTTAACTCAGTAAGTCCCGGGCCAGACTTTGGGTGGGTGTCCGAGTTGATTAAGTGATGATATGAGCAATTTCGATAGTGCAGGATTATTGTCATGATTTGTGAATATAGACGAATTTCATGTTTTGGTCAGTGTAAATATTTGGAAAAAGAGGGAAGAAAAGTGGAAAATTATGAAGAGGTAAAATGACGAAAATGTCTCTTATTTTGTGGGAAGCTTTGTTTTGGAGGCATTTAGTTTGCGGGGTAAAAATGGAAATTAAAAAAAGGAAAAAAAAAATGTACAGAGGTGGAAGATCTACTACATTTAAGAGAGGCTGCTATGTTTCTAATTTTTTTTTAGGTAGTCGGAATTTGTGTTTTGGTAGGCGTTTGGTAGTTGTGATTGATCTATGCCTTCTATTATTATGGATGTTAATTATGGCTCTGATTTCGAGATTATTGATTTTCTGATCATAATGAAGTATTATTAGTACTCCTTGTAACTAGGGCTTTTAATCTTTGTTTCAATCGATGTGAATTGTTAATCTTATGTTTATTAATGTATCTTTTATAATGCCTATGTAAATTAAATGACATTACTAATGTTTACCTACATTTCGTGTATACCCTCTATTTTTTTCTTTCTTGTTTAAAATCTGTAAATTTTAGAGTCAAAACTTTGATTATGAATTTTTTTGCAATCTATAAAATAAACATGATTTATAATGAGTCTTAAAATATTTATAGGAATGGATCGAGTATATAATAATATTGAGTTAGATTTATCTCGAAATATATTTTTAATATATATATTTTATAATTTTGTATAATATGTATATATAACTATTAAAAAGAAAAAAGGGATGGATAACATGGATTACTTTTTTTATTAAAAGTAACATAGGAAGTTAGTAATATAGTAATTCATGTGACATGTAATTTAGAAACGGGTGAAAAGGTGTCTAAGCTTTTAGGGACAAATTGTAGTCCTTGCAATCAAGTGGACTGACTAGTCACTAATGTGTACTCTGTATATTGCTCTCGCTCTCTTAGAAGTTACTCGTAGAAGGGTGCTGTAAATACTAACGTATGTGTGCTTTTTTGGGGGTGGGAACTGGGATGGGAGAATAGATTGGGTCATTCATTAGGACCATAATGTAAGTGCTGCTCTAAGTTTGGAACATAAAGGGAATTTCATCTGTCATATTTCATTTGTGGGTTTGTCCAGTCAAATCGAATAAGTTTTACATGTTCAAGAAATCAAAGTTGTAAAAGTTTCGATTATATTATAATAAATAATATATTTAAATATTTAATATTTTTTAATTTTGTTTTACGAATTAAAAGATAAAAGTATTTTAAGTTATATTTTAAACATCTTAAAAGATATTAGGAATAGTGATAATATTACTTTATAATTAGCCTGAAGTTCTCATCAAGTGCAATTTAGCTCCCTGTCCTTAAATTTGTGCAAGTCGGCTTTTCTACCTTTTTCTCTATCTTGAAGCAAATTCACACTATTTTAGTTCTAATTAAGTTGAAAATTAAAAAATCAATGGCCTATAAAAGTGGAAATTTATCATCTTATAAGGATAATAACATACATTTTACTTGTGTTCCTTGTATTCTTTTTTGAAATTTCTAGATTTCTTTAAAGTTAGTAATCTTGGATGAGGTTTTACAAGGTCCATAGACAATAGTTTGGACATATTCATGACTCAGCTAATTCTAGTAGATGAACTTAATTTCCTTTCGAATGTTGTTACAGGATCCTTAATGGTTCTCTAAGTTGAATTTAAAAAAAATATCCAGTACTTGAACCTTAGCATGATACTAAGATTCAATGAGTTGGTTCATAATAACCTACCTATGAAGTAGACGAACAAGTCCTTGAGTGAGTTTAAAATTGGATGGCAGTCTATTTCATGATGGTATCCGGTTCTTAAAAACACCCACCACAAACATCAGTATCTTTATCGCATGCTAATCAACCTTGAAGAAAACAGAAGCTTACTTAAAAGTCTTTGCACGATGCTAGACTTATGCTCTTTTTCCAAATTCATTAAATTAAAATATCCAAAAAAGAATTGAACTATAATTAAAGCAAAAGAATAATCTAATAATTATGTTTATTGGATATGGATTGGCGTTGTGACGTGGAAGTGGGAAAATAATAATAATAAAAAAAGTAGTCCTTATCAATCACCCTCAAATTAGGGTAACAATTTTGAGATGCAATTTTCCGCATCTACTTGCAAGTGAAGAGATTATATATTTATTATCACAATTCACTATAATCACCTACTTTAAGTGCATGGTGTGCTTACTAAATTTTATTATTGACATGGACGGGACAAGATATAGTCAAAGGATGGTGACAACGTAGGGTTACCTATAAAATCTAGGGATTTTAGATATTTGGTTCTCCTTTAATATTTATTTCAAGAGGGAGGGAGAGGGTTGGGAGAGGGTTTGGGAAAGTAGTTTTGATTAGAGTGTATAAAGAAGAGACTTTTATTTTATTAAAAATTGAATGGGGGACAAAGAACATTGGGGATACCTAGTTTGGGGATAAACTATTAGTCCTTCTTCAACTAAAAAAAGGAACTATGCTACATAATAATAAATGGTTTAAAATACGGAAAAAGCAAAGGATTAGAGAATCAAAAGAAGTATACTTTCAAAGTTTCATGCTCATGTGATCATAATAATCATGAGATGGATCTTAACACGTGAATGTGATTGCTTGTTCAAAGAGTGTGTTAAGATAGAGGTGAATTATAGTCTTGTCATGCCTTACCTAATTATAGTCATGTCATGTTGTGCTGCCATTCCCTAAAAACTCAATTATGGCCTAGCACGGACTACGTGTTTGTCGTGTCGTATCTCGTGTTGGCCTAATTTTTTAATAAAAAATAAAAATAAAGTAAGTAATAGAATTGAAAAAAAATAAAATTTTAGACAAGTTAAATTATATTATAATATAATAATATTAAAAATAATAGTAATATTAATTGTAATAGTAATAATAATACTACTAATAATACGGGTTGTGTCTCGTGTCGTGCCTACTCAATCCACGTGCTGGCCCGACCATGCCCCGCTCTAGTAAGATAGTAGATAATGGTGTTAGAAGAAATTGATATGCTCTTTGAAAGTTGTCAATCAATATTCCGTATGTTCACTCAATTTTTTCTCCAAGCACAAATTTCATGGTTTTCAAAATTCCAACTTAGTCTGTAAATTAGAAATATTTTATTCAAATGAAGTGAAAAAGGCGAATGGCCTAAACTTAAAATCAAAATTATATTAACCCAAACTTAAACTTATCGAACTTAATTAATACCGAGTATTAGCTAAACCAACTCATTGTCAAACAATATAGTTAAACAATGCAGCAATATCAACAAATTTTATTTGTAATTCTTTTTTGCAGTACATAAATATCAAATTATGCACCATAAATCTTAATTTTTTTAAAACTAAATAGATTAATTTCATTAATAAATAGATAATAAATAGTCATATGACATTTATAAAGAGATTAATATTTAAGTATTTAACAGATACATAACAACTGAATAATTTTTTTTTTTACCAAAACTACGATTGTCCTATAAAGACATTTTTTATGCCTTTTTCCGTATCAAATATTTTTGTCTTACAATGTTGGAGTTTAGTATATTACTTAGTAGTATAAATACTTGACCTTGTAATTGTAATAGTGGTGGTTCATATTCTGTAATACAATAATACAAAACTTCTCTTTTCTGTCTTGCTCTCTTCCTCCCTTGCTCACTGCTCGCTCAACATCTTTAATGACTTCTTCCCTTTCTCTCTTTACTTGTCGTCCTCCCTAAATCCTCAATTCTAACATACAGTTTCCAATGAGGGAGGGCTTCGATTTGTTACAAGTTAGGAAGATGATTTATGTCTAATTTATTTGTTTGTAGTTGAAAGATTGACATCTTTTTCAATCTTACACAAATATTCACCAAAAATTCATTTCGTAATGTTAGACTACACTTAACAATCTGAACCAGAGACATCTACAATAGGAGAACTTATTACATTCTATATGTAATTTATTGAAATTTATGACACAAAACCCAATGACATTGTTGTAGACGTAAGGCCGTAAATACCCAAAATTTGGCTATTTTTGCCTAACAAACTCAAATTTTTGAAAACTTAAGGAGAAAAAGAGGGGGGTTACGTGTAGTGTTCAATTGTATAAGACTCGCTTTCATCTCATATTAGCTACATTTTCATTTTTAGAATCAAAGTTTTAAAATTTTGACTATTGATTTTAATTATATTATAATAAATAATATATTAAAGTGGTATCTTGTTAGATGCATTTTGATGTAAATTTTTAAAATATTAAATTTTTATAATTTTTTGTCTTATAAATTTTAATATGAAAGGAGACAGTATAAAGTCAAATGTAGACATGTAAAATGATATGAAAGGAGTCTATGATTTAAATATGGTCCATTTGAAAAACTGAAATAATGGCATTATAGGGTTGAAGGTCGTTTCTCAAATCTCAATCCTTGGTAAAAGATAACGAGTGAAACTAGCTAGATACAATGCTGAAGGAAACTCGATTAGTGTCATTTTATTTCACTGATGTCTTTGGATATGCGTAACCCTACTCTCGAGAATCAAGCCTCGAGACGTACTTCATGACGTAAGTTCTAATTACACGTGTAAGTTTACATCTTCAAAGTAAGAAAGACTTGTACGTGAATAAAATTGTTGAAACAGACCATTATTATACGAAGTAAAATACAAGAATATGAACTAAAGATTGAATTACATGAAAGGGATGAGTTATTGTCTTATTTATTTTAGAATTATACTACTTTAATGATCATTGACAGAAATAAATAATTTTATAGGTTCCACACATCCATTGTGCTTTTCCTTGTTCCACCAAGTTAATAAGGCACCAAGCCCCTAACAATGGCATTGGATCATAGTCGGAGCGGATCCAACAAAATCAGAATCCGATTCGACAAGTTTGCGAACCTCAATTTTGGATCTGGATCCGCAAACTTCGACTCCAACTCCGACCCGATTAGAGATTTTGGACCTTTGAATCCGATCCTATCCGTCGGACCTCCGAATTTGATCCGTCGTACCTTTGAATTGGATCCAAAATTTAATATATTGTAAATGCACTTTTCTTATCTATTTTGTTTTTGTTAATTTCATTACTAATACTATAATTCATTTATAATAAATAAAGTAAATTAAGAAAAAAATTATACAATACAAGCAAATACCATGGTTTTATTTATTTATTTATTTTGGGTTATTATATTTGGGATTTTTGTAAATATTAGCCTTGATATTACTCATTCGGATCGAACTATCAGGCTCGGATCACAATTGGGTCGGATGTAATACAATATCCGAATCCGACCCATCTCCTATTCGTAGTCGAAGTTTTTTTAAATGGGTTTAGATCGTACTTTTTCCTTTGGATCGGATAGGACTCGGTTCGAATTCGGATTGAATTGTCATCCCTGAACAACTTGACATTCCAAGCATATATACAAAAGATTGTAGGTTACATGTAGGGATGACAACAAATACTGGACCCAACCTGGATCCGTGGATCCATATCCGTTTTTCGGATTCGGGTCATCAAAATTTAGAACCGACGGATCCGGGTCGGATTCGGGTATAGGTCTAACCATAATACCCTAACCCAGACCCGTTACCCATTTTTTATTAACTCATTTGTACTTATTTGTACTGTTATTCAAAAGATATGTAAAAATTTGATTTTGTTCATTTGTACTTGTTGTTTTGTAATATTTGAGTAGTTATATGAATTGTATTCAAGTATTAAACTTACATTACATCCTTCGTTAAACTGTTGTTGTAGATGTAAAATGAAGATTTATAAATTTGAAAGTTGTTATTGTCGTAAAAAAATAGGCAAAATATATAGGATCTGTTTTGGACCCGTTTGGACCCGGATCCGTTGGATCTGGATCCTCACTTTTCATACCCGGTGGATCTGGATATGGATCTTGATCCATCCTTGAAAAACGGATCTGGATCTGAATCCTGATCCATGAGGATCCGGTCCATATCCGGTTCGTTGCCATCCCTAGTTACATGCATGTATATAATTGTAATAAGAATTATGCACTAAGTACTCCCTCCGTCTCCCAAATACATAATGCTTATTACAATTATATGCAATATGCAAAGTATTACTAATATACTGTACACTCACTTCGTCCCTTTAAAAAAAATTGGTATACGATATGCAAACTTTGTAGTTATATGCATCCATTTTTTTATTTGGAGTTGTCCCTCAAATTTTGCCCTTATTTTCTTTAAAAAATTATGTTCTCTATTGTCCTTCAAAGATTTTCATTATGTCTTAAAAAATTAATGTTTTTTATAATTAGAGCAATATTTAAGAAACGGAGAGAGTTATATAACATTAGACATCACTGCCCCTGGAATCGGGGAAAGTGACATTGAGACCGTAACAAGAACACAGAAAGCTCATCGACCCATAGTTTATTTTAACAATGAACCCGCAAATCTGGTGGCCAAAAACTGATAATCCAAAACTGCTCAAAGTATATTATATTCCAACTTGCACAAGTTGGCCTAAACAGCTCGTCTGAACGGACAAGAGAACATTCCAAAGTTACGTGAATCTGGCTTTCCTACGAGCCCATGTAACATGTCTGTTAGTTTGGTGTTTGGTCCATAAAGTTATTGATAATTATAATAATAACTTGTAAAAATTGAATCCTCCTCAACTCGTTATTGTTAGTATTATTGTTATTACGTCCCTTTTCACCCTTTAAAGATCTTTCATTGAACAAAAGCTTACTACATAGAGTAGTAAACTGATCTTAATCATTTACAAGTGAAGAGTCCAACGAAAAAAAATTAAGTACTCCATTCCATGCAATTAGTCAAATTAGTATCATGTTAGTTTACATTAATTGTTCGTTGTTGATTTATGTAAATTTTCACCTGATGCGGTCAATGTACTATGGATGCAAAAATTATTTCACACCTTTTGTATATAACAAATATCATATTGAAGACATTTTTCAAGTTTTAATTTGTGCAAACAAATAATAGCAGGGGTGTTATGAGTTGAGTCGAGCTTGAATTAGGCTGAGCTTGACTCGAGCTCAAATTCGACTGGGCTTGACTCGAGCTTGAAAATTCGTGAGCCTAAAAGTCAAAAATTGAACTCGACTCGAAAACCCAATTTTTGAGCTTGAATTTGAGCTCGATTAAAGCTCGTTTCAAACTCAAACGATCCTTCATATTTTTTCAACGTGGGACTTTAGGCTTATATATTCTACTCTCTCAAACCATCTTCTATTTTATTCCAATGTGGGACTTGGCTTTATAATATCAAATCATCTTTCATTTTATTCCAATCTTTTATCATTAGTATATTTTTATCAATAGCCTAGGTAATTACTCTGTATGTAAGTCCTACAATTTCAAAATACTAGGCAGTTCATATTTTCGTACCAATCTAATCACTTTATTAAATTTAAAGTTGTTGAAACTTGAAAGTAGTCTTAGTTAACCATAACAGACATTCAGACTGTCTTAATTATATAATCATCAGACATTCAGATCGAATAGCTTAATTATGTAAGAAAACTCAAATATTTTAAAAACAAACACACGATTGTTTTCAAGTAAACACGATGATGATGGAGAATACAATTCTTTTAGGTGTAGAATTCTCATCGTCCCATAGCTTATAAACTATTCTAGCACTGTACAATTTTTCTGTTAACATAGGAGTACAGTGACACAATTGTACAAATGTACCCCACCTGGAAGCTTGTGATATCTTGCTTTCATTTTGGGATGTGATGATCCATATATCATATATGCATCATGCATGCGTGAACTTGGGACATTTCGTTACTTTCGTACATACCTTGATCACTTTAATTTTTCTGACAACTTACATGATTTTCGAACTGCAGTTATCTTCGATATGGTCCTTACTTCGCTATTCATAGTACTCTAATTTTTAGGAAGCTCGAGAAATTTGCGATACCCCTCTATATTGCTGAGCTCAATTGATTGATTCATTTGAACTTGTTCAGGAGCTCATGGTTAACCATCCATTTATTAAACTTGTTCAAAATATGTAAGGAGTCATTAATAGTCTAGGGCATAATCAATTTAACTTAAGGGCACACCGCACACACTTTAAGGATAGACCGTTCATTTTTGGCTACTCTATTGCTTTTGAATACCACATTTATGATTCGGAATAAGATACATTATCTCATTCATAGAGCACACACACAAAACACACTCTTGTCTAGAAGGATTCCATTGATCTTAATAGCAAAGTGGATCTCTTGGGACACCACCCTCTATGCTAATTAATATTGTTTGTGCTTGCCAATCCAATCCAATCAAGGCTCAAAGAAAGCACTTCACAAGGCCCATTATTTCCGGCGTCTTGGACCAACACATCTTGCTTCTTCCACACGCAATTGAGTTTCAATTTTCGGACATGAACAATTTGACACCAGACTAAAGATGAAAGTTATAAAGCAAGAGTAATCTTGCATTACAATAGGAAATTCAATTCTAGACCATTTGTAAACCACATCTGGACACGGGGATCTGTCCTTAGCTTTTTCATCGAGAACATGGGAGTTAGGTCCCCATTCTTCTTTTGGCGCTGCTTCATCCTTGCGAACTGGAGTTTGGACGGGCTGTCTCCAAACTTTACCCATACCAATGTTACTACGTCGCAAAGCTTATCACATAGGTATGTCCACAAGCAATACCATTGTGGTCTCTAAATGAATTTTTGGACGGAAGTCATGCATGCAATTAGTTGAATAATAATAATAATAATAATAATAATAATAATAATTATTATTATTATTATTATTATTGTTATAATAATAATAATAATAATAATAATAATAATAATAATAATAATAATAAAATTGTACATTCTCATTTGCTATAAAGCCTATAATCACTGTGTGGCATTTGCTTATTTTAGTTATAAAAGTTCAAAATCTTTTCTACGTTCTAATGGGCTTTAATTACTTATGTGATGTTTGATTTGTTTAATCCTAAAGTTAAATGAGAAGGATGAAAAAACATCTTGACACTCATCTTCTAAATCCAACGAATGATATTTTACGTACACATAGAAACACTTTTTTAAGTCATAGTGACCAAATAATTTTTTTCACTTATAGTGACTCTTTTTATTGTTATGGTGATCCATTTTATTATTATAGTGACTATTTTTTTTATTATTATAGTAACCATTTTATTTATGTGAAATCTCTAGCATTGAATCTTATAATTTGAATGTCCAAGATATCTTCTAAGTATTCTTCTCATTGGATCTCTCCCATATATATATATATATATATATATATATATATATATATATATATATATATGGTCTTAATTAATATTATCTGAAATTATCTATAATTTTCTCAAATTTGTTTAAATGAAACCTTCATTAAGTGTAGGATTATAGTGATAAAAATTATATCTCATTGTAGCAACAATTATTTAATCTAAATTTATTTAAATATATTGTTTGAAATAGGTTATAAAACATAAAATAAAATGACCCCTAAATGTGGGTTGTCCAGAGCTTGTCATGCCCAATTTCCACAAAAGTAACTAGACAAAGATCCTTTAGGCCGTAATACTTTAGAACATCTAATTTGTATCCAGATGCGTCTAATACTAAGTGCATCTAAGGGTTTATTTTGATCAATTGCTAAACTTGTGTTCATTAGAGTTTAAAATGAGTAAAAAAATACCATTAAATACTGGTTCACCTGATTGTTATGTAAAAAATTCTTGTAATACTTTGGATCTTAAGACTGTGTAACTCACGTCAAAGCCCACTATAACACTATAATTGATTGGCCCAGTTTGCTGACGTGTGATATTTTTGCTTCATCTCATCAGCAGTTCAGCTTTACTTAATGTTCCCCTTTCTCGCAAACCTAGCCCATCTTTCCCAATATGAGCCCAAAACTATAAGTCAGTTTTTCTGTCTATGATGTGTTGGGTTATAATGATGGGCCTCCATAAACTTTGGACCAACTACACAGTTTGTTGTGATGGAATGTAATATCAGACAGAGTTGCATTCGGCTTCGCAATAATTACTTATCAAGCAAGCAAGCAAGCACAAACACTCCACAAGGTTTGGCTTGTGAAAGCTATAACTCTTGCCATTGGTACGTCCTCTGAATGGTTCTATCAAACCGGTTAGTCAAGTTTATTTATTTATTTATTTATTTATTTTAATATAAATTGAGCCGCAAGTGACAAGATAATAGCCGATGTAGATAAATTGATCCCAAATTTTTGAAACCACCCTCCAATATTTTAACTATATACGCTAGTTGACATCCACAGTCAAGTCTTTTTAATATTTGATGTGAATAGAGAGAGTACTTCTTTCCGAGAAATATACGATGGGCTAACACAAGCACGAAAAAAAGAATTTGACCACAAACAAACTAGGTTTAAGTGTATGACTGATTAACTGCACCATATTTATATGTAAATCACCTTCCCTCTCCCTTTTTTGTGGGATAAATTTATATGTGGGTTTCTTCTTAAAACTTTTAAGATCGATTGCCCATTGAGCTAGCTTGACATCTATATTTCACAACTAGATAAAAATATAAAGCCTTGGTTCATTTACTTGCTGATTGCACCCAAATATTGATGTAATATATACTTGATTAAGCATACATATGATGATCAATCTTATACGATACCTTTTTCTTTTTAACTATTGATGACACTAACTATTAATAAGAGAAAAGAAAAATGAGACTATGCATTCAATAGTGTGAAGCCACTTTGTTACTCAAGTCCTGCTATGGAAGTGCCTTCTCACAGCATCATGACTTAGTGATGGTGTTATTTTGCTGAATTTGGCCTAAAGTTGAGATAGAACTATATTCGAGCAATCATAAAATCAGGAAGAAAAGCTATATGTAGTATTTGGTCCCCCAAGGGAAATTTTTTGGTGGTTCTATAGATAAACAAGAAAGGGGAAAAGCCACTATTAACTAGTTTGTCCGAACAGATAATTCAAAAAAATTACTATTCATGCATATTTGGTGCATGTTGATATATATACATCACATCTAATTAATTATAGCAAATGGCATACCAACATCATATACTTTTTTCAAATAGTGGTAAGAATATCTAGTTGTGATTACTAAAATAACTACCTTGTGTACGCTGGTTTTCAAGGTATGTATAAGTCTTTTTTTTTTTTTTTTTTACTTAAAGCTTCGGCTTTAAAAGTCTACTGTCCTGATTTTATCTAATTCTCTCATTGTCCAAAAAAGTAAACTAAAAGGCCATTTATAATCCAAAAAATATTATATACACACTACACACAATTGTGTTCATATTAAAATTGACCCCTTGAAATAACAAAAGTTACTTTTTAAAAGTTGATAAAGATTGACATATGTTGTGTTAAGGGGTAACTTTTGTTATATTGATGGGTCACTTTTACTAGAAACACAATAAAGTTAATGTGATTTATGTATATATAATACTTTTTATTTCTAATATATTTAAACCTAACATAAGAACTATTGTAATAGTCTTTTATACTGTAAAACATGAAGATATTATCTGAACCAAAGAGACCTTCGCTGAACAACTAGCTTATAGTCTTATACTTGACTATATGAATATTTGTTCATTCCTCATTTCCTAGCTGGATTGCTAAACATCGCCCGCAATTACAGGACATCGCCCGCAAATTTTCAAATGAAGTTACCATTACACCCTTAGTACATTATATCAACTAAATCAAACTCATTTCTACAAAACACCATTCATTCATCATCTTCTCCAAACAAAATTTACAAAATATCATTTCAAACATCATGTCCCGAAGACCCGGCAAAGAAGTGTTGAGGCGGCCGACACCTTTTGCGACGGCGGCACCGGCGGCGGCTTTCCCGGTGGCTGAGGTAAAAATATTTTTTTTTAGTTCGCATATGCTGGGGATGGTGGCAGCGGGCGGCGACGGCAGTCGGCGGCGGCGGCCGGGGCGCCTGGATCCGGCGTCTGGGGAAGACGCCCCGGCCGTGGACCAGGCGCCTGGATCAACATTTCTCTCCATGTACTCCCAAGCACTGAAATCACGCCGAGGTTGACCTCTGGTAATGGTCGTACCCTCGGGTTCTCTAATCTCCGACTCATCTGGGTGGAGCATACCATGCAAAAGTAGAGTGGCATCACGTACAAACGAGGGATGACTAGCTCGCACTTGGCCTGTAAGTTCATCAAAATGTGCTGTGTCTTGCGTGGATCGATCTACGATATTAGGGTCCACAACTTCACCAATGATAAGCGATCTCCAGAAAGGATGAATTTGATCTAGGTAAAAACTCTCGCCCGACTGAATGATTCGCGATATTGTGCAAGCGCATGGAATCCCATGGGTTGTCTTTAGTGCACACCCGCATCTAATGTCAATCTCGTCACTTAAAGCACTCATCCTACTCTTTTCTTGTTCCAGCAAGCTCAGACATTGATGGGAAGTGCGACCATGGAGATTATGGTACAGTCGACCTCGATATAACGTGCCATGTCTTCGTCTGGAGTCCTCCAAACATTGTTTAATACCGTTGACTTGGGTCTCAATCGCCTTGTTAACACGCTCGAATAACGTGTCAAGAGCCGATGTGGAAGAGTTAAGCCAGTTCTTTAGTGCATTGTGGGCACTCTCGACTCTGCAAGTCGTAGTGTTCCCAAAATGAAGGACCTGATTCGTCTAGTATAGCACAAATTTCTCTTTATGAGGAATCCATTGTTGCGTAACGTATTGTAAAAGTGGAGGACACCAGCTATAGCAATCCATCATGAACTGAACATTATCCTCATACTGCTCTTGCGTAGTATACATGACTTGCCTCCAACGTCCCTTCTGGAATTTTTCAGCTGAAACCTTATTCTTTCCCATGCAATGGTAAGCTTTATTCAACACACACTTATTGATATGTCACGTGCAAAGCAAATGTGCGGAATTAGGGAATAAATCCCTAATCGGGGCAAAAAGACCTCCCTCGCAATCGGTTACTATAGAACTCGGGTGCACCTCAGGACCAACATAATTCTTCAGCTTCTCCAATACCCACCGATAACTTGACTCTGTTTCATCTTTCATGATCGCATAACCAATCACGAAGTTCATGTTCCCCGGAGTCATCCCAATTATCTCCACTAAAGGATACTTGTACTTGTTTGTCTTGTACGTAGAATCTATAAGGATTACATACGGATACGTGCGTAACAAATCAGCAGACATCGGGTGCACCAAGAAGACATGGGTCACAACATCAGTGGCTTCATCACTCTTAAACCAGTGTAAGTAATTATACTTGATTGCTTGATATAGCAATTGCTGAATTGGGTTCCTTCCTTCTGACTTTTCTCTCCTTATCTTATCTCTTTCATTGTACACATGTCTTTTATTTGGATTATCTTCTGGATATTTCTCCAACAAAGTTGCCAGTATTTTAGCCGGTCTCACTTGTGCCTCAGTCATCTCGTGCACAACTTTCTTCGCACCAGGACTAATGCCGCTAATCTGTCGATGTCCTTGTGGATACACAACCAACTCATGGTTGTGTTTACCCCATTTCGAAGCACCAACAATGTGCCAACCGCTAAGATTTCGACGCTGACAAACCTTAATCTTAAACAAGCAACCACAACCTTTCCTCTTCGTGTCGAATCTCACGGCTGTTGTCAAATCTCGATCAACTTTTTTGAAGAACGATCACATTTCAACAATTTATCATATCGACCATCTCTTTGCGTTTTCCATGTTGAAGTCGTCAAACAAAAACTGGATTGAATTGCAACATTTTTAGCCCATTCAATTGCCAATTCCGATGTTGCAAAATCATCATGTTCAAAAATACCACTATAATCAATTTCATCTCCACCGTAATCTTCATTATTATCCTAAAAGAACAAGATTGGAAATATTAGAAATCAAAAAAAAAAAAATTTGAGGTGTCTTGGGAAGACGCCCCACCATGGTGAGTGGCGTCTTCCCCAGACGCCCCACCATGGTGGGTGGCGTCTTCGGAAGACGCCCCACCATGGTCAGTGACGTCTTCCCAAGACGCCCCACCATGGTCAGTGACGTCTTCCCAAGACGCCCCACCATGGTCACGGTGAACGGCGTCTTTCGAAGACGCTTTGGCAACACATTGGTAATGCGATCAATTTCTCAAGTACAATCCGAACTTTTACCTGATTTTCGGGTGAAGGCGTTCTCAGTTGGTCCGACATTATCAATTTCCCACAGTTAATGTCAAGTACACCTTAATTCGTCACGTACACCTTTTCTAATTGTGAGCTTTGAATGTTTTGAATGTCAAATACACCTTACTATAGTGAAAAACAATTTTACAGAATTACAATGTTATAGTGACTGATAAAATAAACTTATTTATCCTTTTTTTTTTTAAAAAAATTAATAAGGGCAAAAAGGTCATTTTATGATGAAAATGCGGGCGATCCCTGGTAATTCGCGGGCGATGTTTAGTAATTCCCTTTCCTAGTCCCTAATGAACTCAGCTCGTGCGCGTCCCATATCATATTGTCATTTGATTCAAGAAAAAAAAGGCCAATTTATGCGTATCCACGTGTAATTGGATATTTTGGTGTTTTAGGTTTTAGATTTACGTTGAGAAAGTGTAGAAATTGAGGGTACTTGCTTTAATCAATTTTCAAACTTTCGCCATAGATTTTAAATCTTTGGTGCATAGCTTTAAAGGGATTGTTATTATTAGATATGATCATATGATGCATTCATGTTCAAATCTTTGCATGACATACATATGCATTTAAATACTTTTAATTAAAAGTTGGGGAGGAGGGGGTGTCATTCTGGTCTAATTAGTGTTTGTGAACTTACTCGCTAATCACAAAAAACAAGGTCTTCTCTTGGGTCAAAAAAAAGTGCGTAGTATTCTTTGATATTTAGGCAAGTTGCACAACTTTTATGGGAGAATGAATTAATATTTTTCGCATGTCACTATGTGCACTTTGATTCATTGATTTAGTGTATAACACTATTAGTCTATCACCGGCCAGTTTCATTGACGACTGTCGTATTACGTCTATTGGATAGTGTAAACTTGTCATTAGTTTTTTATTAAAAGCTTGCAATTTTTTGAAGAGTTTGATCACATACATCATTAATTGAATTTCAGAGAATGATAGTAGGAAGGGAAAGACTAATATATTTTCTTGAAAGCCCTTGTTCTTCTTTTATACATAAAACAATACTGGAGTATATACATAAATTTCCTTATTAAAACCGTCTTCTTTTGTGTATTCTTTCAGTTTAAAAGTGTCATATACATATCTTTCTAATTTGGAGTTTGGAATTAACCCCCTTTTGAGTATATATACCGTATGTTTTTTTTTCCTCTGATCAGTAAGTACTATTTAAATCAATTAGCCCTCCCTTACATGTACGAAATAATGGATCAATATCTTCATCGACATTGGTACCATTGCACGTACACTATAGATTTGTTGAATACTCCTTATATCATTTAATGTTTGTCCCATTTGACTATTTTTTATGAGAGTTTTTTAGTCAAAATGGGGCAAATATCATAGGAAAGAGGGAGTACATAATTAGAGCATTGAAGTGCTAGCTTTAATAGAAAAATCCTACAAACTTAGCAATAAAAGCATATTATAGAAAATGTCCTTCTTCATGGGTAGAATAGACTACTGAAAAATGCATCACATATATTAAAAATGGGTTTGAGCCACTACTATAAGAAGTATGTAACAAACATCATACAACCTATGCTCGACCTATACAAATCAAGGTAGAATGAATGACACAATTACAAAACCTTTGTTTCAAACATGTTTTAGTAACATGTAAATGAAAACTCACACAACATACATAGCGAATAAATATTTTACTAAATGTGTACTAATATATTACAAAGTATACAGTCCACTATATGTATGTAGAATATAACCCGTACGAAGCACTGTATAAGCATAGTACGTAATAGAGCTATGCATAGTGTATGCTTCGTATATTTTTAAAAAGTCATAGCCCTAAAATTCAACTAAGTAATTCGTTTGCCAACAGACAACAGTGGCCGTTACTGCCACGACAACATAAATCTTATGGTACTTCCCCCATTTTCTATATTTTGCGGTGCAGTTTGAAGAGTAAAATGTGAGCAATAATACGTTGCAAATGTCTGGTTATTGAGCTGCACGAATATTGAATTTTCTTTTGTCTTCAATACAGCAAAATGGATCCGCAGAGAAGACTAAAGGCCAGAAAAAGAACCGTTTCAAATTTGGTGAGCCGCTAATCAGAATTCCACATGTACCCCAGTTTAGGGGCTTGAGCTGTCCAATACGAGTAGTACTTTTGAGTAACTCCTTGATATTAATGATTATCAAATAATGGTAATCTTTACTCTTTACTAAATAAATCTACCTATGTTCATTTCTATTATCTTACTCCCTTCCTCTCGATATACTTGCTACAATTTATATAATTGTATGTATCTATTTACTTGCTATATTTCTAATTTTACCATATTATATTTACGAAAATATCCTCATATTTGTCTTTATTCCACTAATTACCCTCACCTAACTCATTCACTTAACTTAATCCAGCTCGTTACTCCCTCACTTTCCCCTTATTTCACTCAAACCTTCTCTGACTGTCTCCTCTCTCTTTCTTAGTCGCTTTCTCTCTGCAAAACCTCATCTCGCTCTCGTTCCAATCATTATTCCCAGTATTTTCAACGGATTAATAATATACGTATCTATACAAATATTTTGATATCCAAATCTTGCGTATGTATTGTAAAAGAATTTCTAGGGGTTCGGAAATTTGGGCTTGCGTTCTCATCCAATTCCTTTAACTATTCAGCCATGGAAAATCTTCATGGAGAATCTTAGGGTTAACCTTCTTACTTTAGTTTTGAGAAGGATCCCTTACCACCAAGCTATGTTAGATTCGTCATCTTTATGGTATTCTAGCTTGATGCTTTGGTTGCTGAATCTGTAAAAGATTAATCTTATTTCAATTGTACTAATATGGGTCTGCGTACTCCTACTATTGCTTCATTTACAAACCTATTTGAGTTGCCTCTTCACACCACCTCAAAACCACCACCAAAGGAGTTTGAATCTTGGTTTGTGTACTCCTATTGGTGCTCTAAGTAAGAGTACAAGATGGACTCCAAATAAAAGGAATGAGTAAACTCTTTAACCCCCTTCTTTTTTATTAGGTTTGGGATGAATGATTTATTGAATTTTGTACTAGTTATGACGCAAAGATTTTGAGCGACTCAATTTTTTAATGCTAGTTGAGCTCCTAATTGTCCTAAGCCCCTCTAGTAACATGTGTTGCTAATGTTGAGGCTAAGCATTAGAGAATGATAGCTAAATATGACCATATAGATCTTAGACTATGGTGCAAAGATTAGATTGTATTCGCATAATATGAAAATTATAAGCCACTCCAATAACATGTATTGCTGATGTTGAGGCTAAGCATAGGAGAATCTGTTGTTATACATGTTAGTGTTCATCTTAGACTACCATGCAAAGTTTAGATTATATGCATGCATAATATGGAAATTCTAAGCCACTTTAGTAACATTTGTTGCTGATGCTGAGGCTGAGCATTGGAGAATCTGTTGCTATATGTGACTGTGTTCATCTCATACTACAGTGCAAGGATTAGATTTTATTTATGCATAATATAAATATTAATCACTCACTTCAATGGCAATTGTTTTTAAAAACTAAAATAAGGTTTAATTTGGTTGCTCTTGTCCAAATATGTCATGGTAAGATTGAGAAGATAACAAACTATTTACTTCTTGTCTAAATCTTTTACTCATTTTAGCCTTAGCTAATATTTTATTGTTAATACTCTTTCACAAATCATGTGTGGCCGTTTCAGAAAAGGGATATTTGTTGGCCATTCATAGGTAGGGCTTTGCACTTGAATCTATCATTTGTTGCATACTATTTGGAGAAGATCGACTAAATCTTTGATTTGTTTTACGAATGGGGAAACAAAGCTTAATATTTGAAAGCTAGGGTGAAACGAAGTTTGACGTAAAAACTTTAGTAAAGTGGATAAATAAACCATATTTAATGACACACTTTTTTAAAGTAGATTTTGTTGAATGAGGGGTGACTTTTATTTTATAAAGAGGTAACTTAAGTATAATATACTCAATATTTCTTTTTCGAATATATTTTAGAGTAGTAACTTTTGTTGACCACACAATAATATTATTATATCCTATGTGTACACAAAATCTTACCCACGCAAGATCAAGGGGAGGTAGTTTGTGCTAGATCTCCATATGACCACAAGCCAAATTTCCACAACGATTTTGATTAAGTGAAATCGCTGTCCCAAGCAACGATTTTGGCTTGATGAAATGGGCTGCCCATTTTTTAAATTAGAAAATCGCTTTTGCCAAGAAAACCGTTGAAATCGCTAATTTCTATTTGAATTTTGAAATCGCTGCTTTCAGTAAAAAAAAAAATTGAAGTTGCTGATTTCAATTTGAATTTTGAAAAACGCACGGATTGCATTTGGCCTAACCTAATTCAAACTGATCCAAAATCGATGCCCCATACAACGATTTTCATCCGAACCTGTGGAATCTTATTTTTAAAAATATTTGGACACATACGTTTAAAAATAAAGCTTAAAATAAAAGTTCAAATCTCTTCCTTGAAAATGAGGTAAACAAAGAACAGGGTAATGCTTGGAAAAATAATCCAAATGAACAAAGAGAAGATCAACAACTAACACACTTGTGAGAAAATGTAATGATAACATTGATAAGACTTGTAGTACTACGTGTTTGAACATTTCTACATAATCAACGAAATTGTTAATGCATGTATTACAATAGTTTGACTGGGCTAAAAGAAGGTTATTAAAGAAACAAACACCAATAATACAGACATGAAAACAAACAAAAAAAAAAAAAAAAAAACCAAAGTCACATTGATTTCAAGTGTCACTGTTACATTTATAAAAACCAAATCCAAACAAACCCTCAAAAACCCACCAATTACCTCTCTTTTGCATCCCTCCCTCACTGTCTCTGCCTTAACCTCCAAATTCTAAGCATTATTGGTGCACATTCTTCCTCACTTTCTCTCCAAAATTCAGACTTTTACTCTGATTTTACTTCTGAAACCTCGGTATCAGATCCTCTGCTTCTTATTATTCATTTATTTTGGGGTTGTTTGTTATTGGAAAATGGGAAGAGCCCCTTGCTGTGATAAAGCAAATGTGAAAAGGGGACCCTGGTCTCCTGAAGAAGATGCCACTCTGAAGAATTACCTTCATCAATATGGCACTGGTGGCAACTGGATTTCTCTCCCTCAAAGAGCTGGTAATTTTTTTTATTCTGTTTTTTTTCCTTCTAATTTTTGTCATCCTACATTCTATTTTTGTAGGAAAAAATCAAAACTTTTTTTGGGTCAAAAATATTGTTTCATTTCACATACCCAGTAATTAATTTTGACACCTTTTTTTTTTTACTATGTATTTAATTAGTTGTAAAGTCTTGTTTTTTCATGGAATACCCGGTTGCAAAATTACAAGTTTTCGTTGGAAATTATTTTCTTACTTCAACTTTTGAACAAAATCATAAATACCCATTGAATATCTTTTTACCAATCAATGTAAGATGATTTTATATTCTTCACATGAAAAACGGTAAATTCTAATTTCTGTAACCAAATTGAGTGAAACCCAGTTGCATGTCCATTTATCATCAGTTGTTTGCACCCAAAGTTTTCACCTTTACTGTTCCCACAAATCTCATGCACACTTGTGTCAAAAAAAGAACCTCCTCCACCAAGTTCACACTTTTATAGAGTATAGATTAAGCTAATCCATGTGGTTAAACTAACTGAAAATTATTGGGTTTTTCTTTATAATTACACTTAATGATGATTGCTTTTGAAATTTGGAAGGTCTAAAGAGGTGTGGGAAGAGCTGCAGATTAAGGTGGTTAAACTATCTAAGGCCAGACATCAAACATGGAGCCTTCACTGAAGAAGAAGATAACATCATCATCTCTCTCTTCTACAAAATGGGCAGCAGGCAAGTTCATTTTCTCCTCCTTTAAAATACTAATTATTCATTTCTTTACTTGCAATATACTAAATTATTACATCTAACTATTTGTCTAATATAATGATTTTTTGTGTTCACTAAAGGGTACAATCAAGTTGAATAATTTAATTTCAATTATGATTTTTTATCCTATGATTTATTCAATTGAATAATGTGAGGCACTGTAGTTGATGTTTTCATAGGTAAGTGACACAGCTTGTGAATATGAAGTTTAAACAATACTGATAAAATATTTTGTGATCAAAGCTTCTGTATGTTATTGGTAGCTTAGTTTTAAATTTTAGTTGCTCCATCTGTCCAAGTTTAGTTGTCTCGTTATTCGGCTAGTTATTTAAGCCGCAGTAACACTGTTGATGTCACAATTAGTGGCCGCATCACGGATATATACTTTCTTTATCGCTTAATGTTTGTCCTATTTGACCATTTTTTGTGAGAGCTTCTTGGTTAAAATGAGGCAAATATAAAAAACCAGGACGGAAAATAATGGGCTAATGACGTGATTTTGGTTAGGTGGTCAGTGATAGCTGCCAATCTACCAGGAAGGACAGATAATGATGTCAAGAATCACTGGAATACTAAGCTCAAGAAAAAGCTCTTTGGTGGAAGCAGCAACCACAATGCTCTCAAATTCAGCTCTTCTAGTGTTCCTAAAATTGATGTCCCCTTCACTTACACCACCAATTTTTTTAATAATCCCAACATTTTCCAACCCTCTGCCTCTTCTTCAACTCCTACTCTTTCTCCTTCACCTTCCCCTACTCCTAGCTATGTTGACAATAATAATCATACCTTTAATCATGATCATGATGATCATCAAAATCATCACCATCAGTTGTATTTTCCCACCCATAGCTTTTCAACTTTGTTGGCTCAGTGTAGTACAACTACTCCTATGTCATTGTTGCCTAACTTTACTACTACTCTTTCTAGCATGGATAACCCATATAGCCTGCTTCCTAGCCCGATTTACTCATCTAGCCGGTACCCACTTCACCACTCGAGCCCCACTCCCACGGCTCCCGAAATTGTGGGCCTGTCAGAGGAAGCTTCTAGTGTCTCGGGATCGTCCTCAGCTGTTTACGGGTCAAGTTTGGAGGATGATCCATTTTTTTCCGGGTTCGGGTTGATGCAAGAAGTGATGATGAACCCGAATTGTGGATACGGTGATCAAGAAGATATTAAGCCTCATGGACTTGGTCAGAGTTTGGCTAATTGATTATTATTCTGACTTAGGACAGGTCGATTAGGCATATATCTTAAGTTTGCTTGTTTAAGTTATTGTTAGTTAATTACTACTTGTAGTATAGTATTGTAGTAATTTAAGTACGTGATGCTAGCTGCCTAGCTACACCCTTCACTTGTTTGTTCATACAAGGGGACAATGTAATGTGATAATGTGAATCCGATTGAAGTAATTAACAATTTAAGAAAACTTTATGCTATTGATATTATTATTATTATTATTATTATTATTATATATAGAGAAATTTCTAATTTATACTTGATATAAATATATCAGGAGTATTTTCGTAATTTCATTTTTATACCTTATATCATAATGTCTATATTTGATATATATTTTTATATATTTTTATATTATATATATTTTTATATCTGATATAACAATAATTATATTTAATATAATAATACCTATATCTAAAATTTTAATATTTTAATATAATAAAAAAGCTCATTTTCAAATACCTTAGTGGCTGATACAAAAATGTGGATTGTTTATATCAATTTTGAATATTATCCATCCATCCATCCAGTGAGAAAATATTATAGATGGCTGTCGAAAGTGGGTCCAGTGGAGTAGGGGTCTGTTTGTTTATGAGAAAGAGGAGGGCATCAGCATGTCAGTTATACCATGAAAAGTGGTCAATGTCACGAAATGTGCATGGGTGTTGATTGTTGAAGGAAGGCCAATTCAAAGGGGGGGGGGGGGGATCCCAAAAGCTGCCTTTTGTGCTGCTCAGCCATGATTACAGTAAAGTGGGAGTCATGAGAGTGTCATGGTCAAATGCTATTCTATTATTTGATTATTTCTTCCAACCCATGCACCTTGCATGAATTATTCCTAAACAACTCGTATCGCTCTTGGAGTAGTCAGACTAGTCACTACAATCGTAGAGTGCATTCAGGAGTTGAATTCGATCTACGTTAGGAGATATATGTTTATATTTCGCCGTATATATATATATAGACTTTTCTAATTCATATATGATATAAGTTATATTTATATTAGATATAAATTAGTAATTTCTCTTCTCTATATGTATAATTATATAAATAAACGACTTTATTTTTAGTTTTTCTACTTAATTAACATGTTTTGTGTTGTTGATCGTTGAATATAGTTCTAATAAGATCATGCATCCTATCTGGATTGGAATAGGATTTGGTCAAATTTTTGGACATGTGTATAATAGTTTTTCTACTAAATCAAGTTTTAACCTAGCCTAAACCAAACCGCACTATCAAAAGTAGTTGCAGTTCATTTACCACTTTAGGTGAAAGTACATAGATTACATCCTAAATGTATTGTACAGTATTTATTTTTTTTTGAAAAAGAAAGATCTTTTGAAATTAGTAAGATTACCAAATACTCATTACGACCTGTAGTCTGAATTTTGAGTGACCATCGGAAGAAAATAAACGTGGCATGACAATTGACACAAGCCAGGATTTTTTGGAGCATAGCTTACAAAATTGCGATTTTCCACAATTTTTTTAATTTTTATAAAGTGTCAAAATTTCAACAGTTAATTAATTAACATGGCCAAAGTTGTTCAATGGAGCATTTGAGCGTGGTGGGAACAGCTTTGAACCACTGGGGTTTTATTTGGAATTTAGCTAATCAGGGAACGTGTACTTTTATTTTTACTATTGGTAGATATTTGTTCAATTAAATCTCTGTTGACTATTTTTTTGAGGGTTTGCGCCTTAATTGTGGATTTAACTTTCTTGATCGTTAATTAGTACTATATTAAGAAACCATTACCAATAGGTAATCCAAATAAGGTTATAAACAAGTCATACATTGAAATGTCTAATGCATTAATGTATTGATTAACAGATGCATACTATTGACCCAAATGGACGAGTAGGTCAATACATGCACTGAAAAAGAAAATCAAGAAATTCTATTATTTTTAAGCTTATTTTTGAAAGCTATTCTACAAATAAGTTTCGTGTCAAATTAATTTAAGAAATAAGTTTCTTCAAGGTTCGGTACAACTCGATGTGCAGAATATAGTACGCGATTTTCTCTTAAGTGTAAATCGCAGTCATAGATAGTGATTTTGGACTGAGTTTCAAGTCAAACGGTGGTGGAATCATATTCGAGGACAACAATTTTACTTCTCAACTATTTAGGCAAATTTCCATCGAAAATTTGCACAGCTCAAAGAAATACACAATTCCAAAAAAATTTACCCTATTCAAAATCCCGAAGATAAAAGTCAGGCTTTGTCCAAAAATCATTGAACTTATAACTTTAGTAGCTTCAAATTCAAAGATTCAAAAGAAAAGTGATGAAATATGGAATGGCCCAAAAAGATTTTCCTTGGCAAATTGTACAAAGGTAAAAATGGCAATTTGTACTAGAATCTGGTTGTACATGTTTGTTATATATTGTTGTAGCTACCGTGTTTTTTTACATGTACTATTTTGGTTGTGTTCCGTAATCATAGCTTGGTCAATTTAATTTATAAAAATGTTTCTGTATTGAAAAAGATATACTTCACATAAACTTTGTTTTATATAGGTCATGTTGCATTCTTGCATGACCAGTCAGTTCTAAAAATTTTGCTAGACGGACAATTTGGGTAATAGGTTGAACCATGCATAAAAAAATATTAAGATTGCGGTTCATCATACTAGGAAACCATGGCACTTTATTATGACTATATATAAAATTACAATGATGCAGAGGCGAAACAATTAAATTAAATTTATCTTGAAGGGTTTGCAATTTGCCCAAAAGACTAATAACATGTGAATAGTTCCTAGTTTTCCAATCACAAACTATACACGAGAAATTCCTAATTTATACCTAAAATAAATATATAAGGGGATATTTTTATAATTTTATTTCTATATATAAGATCATAATGTCAAAATCTAATATGAGCTTTTCAATATTTTTATATCTTATGCATTTCTATATCTGATTTAACAATACCTATATCTGATATAACAATAGTTATTTCTTATACGTTAATATCTATATTTGAGATTTTAATATCATGATATAATTTATATCAATTATCCACTTGGTATTAGCTTCAGTTTATTGTTACTACTGTCATCTGTCACCATCAGCACAATTTGTTAAGGTTTTAATAGTGAAATATATACTCTATAACAAAGTATAGTAATAGTCATGTTGATAGTGAAATTCAAACATAAAGGAGTAAATTTAAATTAGAAGAATAACCTAGCCGCATAAGTTGATTACTTGGTGTATATATATAGTAAAATTTGAACGATAAAAGCGATCTCATTAAGAAAATAGAAGTACTCCGTATGTCTTTCGACTTGTTCTTATTGTCATCACAAGAAGACGAATATTCCTTCAATTCATCAGTCACCTCAGTTGAAAGAAAGTTGGAAAGTTGGACAGATCTTTCAAAAGAGCTGCATGGATTTTAAAAGAGCTGCTATTATAATAGACTACGCTGAATGCTAAAAGTAGGGTTAGTTGCCAAAATTGGAGTAAAATTTCAAGGTTTCAAAGTCTCAAGACGATCCATACCCTTACGTTTCAAACTAGAAAAAAGCGTGGAACTCGACCCGACCCACGTACGTGATACTCCGTACCTTTTCAAGTGACATTTATATGGTTATAGCTTGTAAGTGTAAACTTGTACTCCTTCCGTCTTCTAAAAATTGCTTCATTTGACGACCAATTTTTACGAGAGTTTTTGGCTAAAATAGAGCAATCTTTAGATACATATGTTTTTTTTTTTTTTTTTTTTTTTTTTGTTAACGTAAGGCAGCTTGTTTGCATGGTGCATCGATAAGTACTCTTATTAACTATTCACGTAGTCAATAAACAACAATCACATATAGGAAGCATTACTTTGGGATTTTGAAAAAGTTGGCTACATATTCTAAATTAGTAGTGATTTGTGATTTGTATTAAGGATTATTTACTCGTTATAAGAATTAGTGTAAAGAAAATATCGGAATGATTACTCCATCATGAAGGATATGATATGGTTGTTAGGTTGTACTTGTAATTGGAGAGTACATGATTATGCATGGAAACTGGAAAGGGATATTTTAATTTGATGTATAAGTAGAGTGCTTAGCTATTAAGCATAGTATTAAAATTAACCATATTATAATAAAATCACTATGAGGTGTTAAATCAAAATGATTACTCTAAAGTAATTATTATTATAATAACTGATAATTAGTACTCTCTTTGTTTTTTTTTTATTGTCGCATTTACTCACATAATTTTCAAAGCTAATATGTATAAATACGTATTATAAAAAAATTAAGAAAATGTATATTAAAAAAAACTATATATTGGAACAAATCTAATAACATTGTATATGAATATAATTTAACCTGTGTATATCAATAGAAAACTATATTCAAGTTTCTTGCTCCTTAAAATATTTTAAATAAGATAATAAAAAAGAATGGAGAAAGTATAGTTAAATATTTTCCAAACTGGTCTTTGAATACAATTGTTACTTAATATATAAACCAAAATGAACGCTAAAAAATAACATTTTTTCTTCTCATATCCCATACAAACCGGATTCAAACCTAACAAGGAAATATTGGAGACACATACACTGATACAAATGAAATGAACCTTTGCCTTTCGAAATGGAAGGTCTAAGAACATTCACTTCGGCAAGCGGCAACCTCCTTTGATTATATCAAAGATGTTGAATTATATAAATCGTACTATATACTACAGTCATCATGTGTGCACAATTTAAAGTCAAAAGAAGATAAGCCAATAAAACACGAGCTATCGAATCCTTGCGTAACCCAAAACTAACCTTTTTAAATGGTAAAACCTAGCTACAAGACTTATCCATAAATATCAACACAAAAATTGTCAATTTGCAAGTGTCTTAGGTGTGATCAGTACTAATACCATAGAGATCAATACTTATTTAATGTTTAACCCACTTATATCATTTTTTTAATAAAATATATTCTTATTTTTAGATTATTTTATAGAATTTTAATGACATTTAATATTATATTGGTTTGTTCTCTGATTCCAATCTGATTTCAAATTATAAGGGAAAAAAAGAACGAAAGACGTATCTTATATAAAATTAGCTTAATTGGTCCAAAACTCAAAAAGTGGACTTTCAAGCCGCCCATGATGGTCTTAGCTTGTTTCTCTATGTATACTGTTCGTCCAATTAATTTGTTATTGTGAGTTGACCATGATTTCTTAGCCTAGAGTTGGACATTTCAGAGCTCTTCCATGTCTCTTTTTGCACATCATATATTGCGTAAAAATGTTGGGCGACTTATGTTATTACATCAATATAAGTAGTGGGACTTATTAGTTGCATTAATCTTGACGGCATGTTTCGAGTCCATGGATGCCTTACATTAAATACTCGACCAGTAATGCTCGAAAAAGACAATAAGGAAAGTATTAATGAAGTTTTCAATTAAAAAAAAAAATACTCATTTCACAAAAAATAAGATATTCCATCCTAAATAATTCATGTTTTCATGACTATTAATTCATTGTGAGTGTTGTAGACATTGGTATGCTTATATACAAGTTTATCCATTTACCCAGAGCCCATAACGCAAATTGTACATCGAGGTATGAACTGTGCTTAGGAGTCTAGGTTGTATATATATTGCTGTTGATTAATGGAAGAAATATAAGAACCTGAAAATACTTTATCATGGTATCAAGAGCATAGGAAGAATTCTGGGAGCTTTAACATACTGTGGAGGTATGATCAATTTTTTTCTTCTTCTTTCATTATCCTTGAGTGTTTGGTAAGATGTCAGGCGGCACAGATTTATCCTACCATCTAGGCTCCAACGATAACCCCGGAAACATTATCACTCCGGTTTAGTTGAATGGGCTAGAGTCATTCAATACTCTTTGAATGCGAAGTGGAAGTCTGGTTTTTTGGATGGCAGTATCCCTAAACCTCTGGAGTCCAACACAGCAGTTCACTCCATGTTGATTGCGTGGCTGCTTAACACCATTGAGTCATCAATATCTTATTACACATATGCGAGGGATTTATGGAACTATCTTAAGCAACGTTTTTGCGTGATGAATGGCACTCGTCTCTGTCAATTGAAGGCAGCCTTGGTGAGTGCAAACAAGGTAAACATGAACTTATCTCGGTTTACTATGGGCGTTTAACTAAGCTTTGGGATGATTTGGTGACATACTCTAAGGTCCCTGTGTGTAATTGCGGTGGATGTAAGTGTAATATCACTGCACAAGTGGATGCACTTGGACAAGAGGATTATCTTCATCAGTTTCTTATTGGATTGGACAATGCATATGCATCTGTTCGATCAAACTTGCTTGCCCAGGACCCTTTACCTCCTCTTGGCAGGGCAAATCAACAGGTGGTGCAAGAAGAAGGGCTTCGTTTAAAATCATCCGCATCCCATGATCGTGACAATATCATGACATTCAAGGTGGCTTCAGACAACCGAGGGAAATCCAAGTCTGTGGACAATGCTGATAAATCTTGTACCCATTGCAACCGTGAAGGCCATGACGAGGCTTCTTGCTTTCAACTCCATGGGTTTCCCGAGTGGTGGGGTGATCGTCCTGATGATGCTGCAGCTAGACCTTCTGCTCGTGGAGGTGGACGTGGCAGGGGAGCATCATCGACTCACGTCAGAGCCAATAAAACTATAGGTCCTCGTACCATGGCACAGCAACATGGCAGTACCTCCCAACAACTTCATCCAGGTGATGCAAATGTAGGTTTGACAGGTTTATCTCCACGACAATGGCAAGCTTTGCTTGATCTTCTAAACACGACAAACACCAAAGATCGCTTTATTGGTAAGAATGCATGGATTATAGATACAGGGGCATCTAATCATGTAGCAGGTTTTTTGAGTTGTATGATTAACGTGAGAAAAACAGCCAATTGTCATGTTGGTTTGCCAGATGGGAAAAATACAGTCTCAAATCATGAGGGAAGCGTGATTTTGGATGGTGGATTGAAATTAGATAATGCTCTTTATGTTCCTGATCTAGATTGTAATTTAATCTCTGTCACACAATTGATAGATGAAGTGAAGTGTATTGACTTGAATTTAAGTACTAAAAAGTATGCTTTGAGTAAATTAGGGTTTCTGATGTTTATTGCTATAATACCATTTGATACAAACTCATTGTGTATTTATACAAATCGTTATCAGTATTTGAGGTACCTTCTACTACTAATTCAACCTAATCTTATTCTAATCTTTTACTTAACTTTATCTTTTACCCAATCTTATCTTGGTGCAATCTTATCTTCTCAACACTCCCCCTCAAGTTGGGCGTAAGGTATTCAACACCCAACTTGCACAAGACCTTTTTAAAGTCGATTACATTTACCCCTTTAGTCAGTATATCAGCTACCTGGTCTTCTGATCGAACAAATGGTAAGCTTATAACCTTTGCATCAAGATTATCTTTGATGAAGTGTCTATCCACCTCAACATGTTTTGTTCGGTCATGTTGTACCGGGTTCTCCGATATACTAATTGCAGCCTTGTTATTGCAAAAGATCTGACAACTTTCTTCTAGTGAGAAGCCTATCTCAGACAGAAGCTTTCTCAACCATAAAACTTCAGCAACTCCTTCCGCAATACCTCGAAATTCCGCTTCTGCGCTTGACATTGCCACAACTTTCTGTTTCTTACTTTTCCATGTCACGAGATTACCGCCTAGTAGAGTGAAATATCCTGAAGTCGACTTTCTATTGTCTCTATCCCCTGCCCAGTCAGCATCGGTGTATGCTTGTAACTTCAAGTGACCATTTTTCCTAAAGAATACTCCCCTTCCAGGTGTACTCTTAAGATATCTCAGAATTCTATATACAACATCCATATGTTGCTCCTGAGGCTTATGCATGAATCTACAGACCACCCCTACTGCATAGGCAATATCTGGTCTGGTATGAGACAAGTAAATCAGCTTCCCTACTAACTTCTGATATTTAGGTTGATCTGTGGACTTCGCCTGATCATCAATGTGCAATCCATGATTAGTGACTATAGGTGTATCTGCTGGTTTACAATCCAACATTTCAGTTTCAGTCAGCAAATCTAGAATATATTTTCTTTGGGATATAAAAATACCCTGGTTAGATCTCAGCACTTCTACTCCCAAAAAATATTTTAGTCTTCCTAGATCTTTCATTTCAAACTCCTGGAATAACTTCTCCTTCAGCTGTCTGATTTCTTCTTTATCATTTCCAGTGATAATCATATCATCTACATAGATGATTAAGCACGTTATCTGATCTCCTCTCCTCTTTAGGAACAGAGTATGATCTGAATTACTATGTCGGAAGCCAAATTTTTTCATGGCTACGGTAAAACGACCAAACCAGGCTCTTGGAGACTGCTTCAACCCATACATCGCTCTCTTTAGCCTACAACCTTCTCCAAGAAAAAAGCTTTGATCAAAACCAGGTGGAGCTTCCATATATACTTCTTCAGTAATCTCACCATGTAAAAAGGCATTTTTTTACATCTAGTTGATGTAGAGGCCAGTCGTTGTTTGCTGCTACTGAGAAGAGGACTCTGATAGTATCCATTTTCGCAACTGGAGAGAAAGTTTCAGAGTAATCTATCCCATACACCTGTGTGTAGCCTTTTGCCACTAATCTTGCTTTGTATCTCTCAATGCTGCCGTCAGCTCTATACTTAATAGTAAACACCCATCTGCACCCTACTGCTTTCTTTCCTTCAAGAATGCCACATTTTTCCCAAGTATCATTTTTTATCAGCGCCTCAAATTCTTCCTTCATTGCCTGAGTCCATACTTTGCTCTTTAGGGCTTCTTCCACCGTTCTTGGGGTTTGAGTTGAATATATTGCCGTATTAAAACATGTTTCTATATTAGACATATTTTCACTCAGTCCACTTTGTACAGGATATCTACTCTGCCTGGGCTCATAAGAAGGATCATATCTTGTCGGAGGAATCCCCCTTGTACTCCTGGCTGGCAAATGATACCTTCCAGTCTCTGTAGTTCCTTCAACACCTCTTCCTGTGTCCTCCTGTATATCATCAGACATACCTATTGGATTCTCAGTAGGTATATTATTCAGAGTTTCAAGATTTACCTCTTCATCCTCCTGATGCTCTTTCTGGGAAGATGCTCGTAATGGTACTGATATAGGTGTAGGCTGAACAATGTCGATTCTGTCAGTAATAGTAGTATCATCTTCAGAAGTATGATGCATCAACCAACTGAGATTGTCAACTAAATTCTCCCCCTGACATCAAGGTTGGGTGTAAAAGAAGGATGTTTCAACAAAGTCGCAGTCCATAGTGATATACATATGGTTGTCGATAGGGTCAAAGCATCGATAACCTTTCTGAGTTGTTCCATATCCGACAAACACACATTTTTTTGCTCGGGGTTCTAATTTATGGCGACTTCGTTTGGGTAGGTGGACATAGGCCACACACCCAAAGACTCGGGGTTTCAGTGAGTGAGATGAGGGCGGTGTAACTAGGCTGCTGCAAATATCAAGAGGGGTTTTATGATGAAGGACTTTTGTAGGTAGGCGGTTTGAAAGATAGTTTGCTGTAGCAATTGCTTCCGGCCAAAAATATTTTGGTACCTTAGACTCAAACAGCATTGCTCGTGCATTTCCAAGAGAGTTCGGTTTTTTCGTTCTGCAACTCTATTCTGCTGAGGGGTGTCGGAGCATGTGGTTTGATGTATTACTCCATTGTTTTTGCAAAGGATTCCATTTTATGATTGACAAATTCTCCCCCATTATCTGTCCTAAGGATATCGATTTTGATCTTAAACTGAGTTTCAATCATACGATAAAAGTTAGTAAAGACATCATAGACCTTAGATTTCTGTTTCAGAAAATATATCCAACTCATACGAGTGCAGTCATCAATGAACAAAATGTAATATGAAAAACCATGAATCCCAGAGTCAGGCGCAGGGCCCCAAACATCAGAATGAATAATATGAAATGGTTTATTAGCTCTAGTTACACTCCTAGGATACGAATTTTTATGACTTTTAGCTAGAAAGAAGGCTTCACAGTTAAACGATGTTTTTGATTTAGCTAGTATAGGAAGAAGGCGTTCTAGATACCCCACAGACGCATGTCCCAATCGTCGATGCCATAACCGGAGCTGGTCATTCTCTGAGCTTTGTCCAATCAGCACATCACCACTAGAAATTTCATCAACAAAGTACAGTCCATCCTTCTTAGTACCACGCCCAATTATCTTCCCTGTCAGAGCATCCTGCACAATACAACAGTCGGGTTTCATTAGTACTGTACAATTTAATTCCTTCGTAAGTTGACTTATAGACAATAATTTATACGAAAGTTTAGGAATAAAAAGACAGTTATTTAAGGAGATTTGGGATCCCATTGTTATTTTTCCCGCTTTCATCACATCCATACAGTCTCCGTTTGCAGTTTGAACAAGAGTTTTTTCGGGTTTTCTGATGTTAAAAAATCTCGTTCGTCATAAGACATGGTGTCTGTGGCACCGCAATCAAAAATCCAACGTTTGTTGGACAAGGTATGATTCGTGGCTTTTAGCCCATAGCATTGGGCTATATTAGTGTGGGCCGAATTTGTCTTGCCCTGCGTGACATATGAGCCGTAGGATTTAGGTTTTTGTTGCACATCTTGCGGTCCACATTCACCTTGCTTCTTATAAGTGGGAATGCCTTTGGGGCCGTAGGATTGAGGGTTTGTTTCCCCATCTTGTGACACTCCTCCCTGCGCTTCATAAAAACGCATGATTCTAGGGTTAGGTTGAGAGAATCCTTTACCTTCTTTCATTTCTTCTCTCGTGTCTCCCTCCTCCTTCGGTTCTCCATTTGCGGCTGAGCTTACTCCCTTCTTCCTCCCATCCTCTCGCCTCTGTCCCATGTTTTTCTCTCCTCTCTTGCGTGAATCTGACCACTAATCGGGGTAGCCAACAATCTTGAAGCACCCCTCCTTGGTGTGCCTAGATCCGCCGCAATGTGAGCATTTAAGGTGGCTCTTGTCATCTTCCTTGCGTGAGGATGGCTTGGTTGTTCGGGAGTTTGAGCTTAGCCCACTCCCTATTCCACGCGCCGCCGGTGCGTCAGGTAAGTGGGTCTTCATGATCTCCCTTCTCGCTATTTCTCTCCTGATGGTGCTATATGCAACCTCTACTGTAGGTAGAGGGTCTTGGCTGACCAGATCTCTCCGGTCTTTGTTGTAATCTTCATTTAGACCGGCTAGAAACTGGTATAACCGGTTTTGTTGGGTGATGTTGTTGTGTATTTCCATGTCCTTTGCACATGTCATTCGGTTTGGCCTTCTTCGGTCCATTTCTTTCCAAATTACGGTCAATTTTCCGTAATAGATCTCAAGGGAATCAATTCCCTGTTTGATATTATTCGCCCTTACTGCTAGGTCAAAAATCTGGAGTCCATCTCCACCACTACTAAAGGTGGATTCGATACTCTTCCATAACTCTCTGGCTGTGGGAAATTCCAAGAATTGGTTAACCAATTCAGGGCCAATATTTTCTATAATCCATGATTTTACGGTTGAGTCTCTTTGGGTCCACCTTTCGTAGTCTGGTGCGTCTGAGGGTGGGGTTTTGGCAATGATATGGTTGAGCCTTCCCCTCCCCTCAATTGCAAGATGCATCAGCTTTGACCACGTGATGTAATTCTGTGTGTTTAATTTTTCTGATATATTGACTGAGTTTGTTGCCCCATTATCGATGCTCCTAACTTGGAATTTATCAAAGAATTCCATTAGTTGAGCAACAGTAATGGTGGAAGCCTCAATCAATTCCTTCGGTGGCTCACTCATCATCAGGTAAGATGTTGGTCTGTGATGATTCATGTGCCGCCAGAGAAAAACACCGGGAAACGCGCCGGCTCTGATACCAACTTGAATTTAAGTACTAAAAAGTATGCTTTGAGTAAATTAGGGTTTCTGATGTTTATTGCTATAATACCATTTGATACAAACTCATTGTGTATTTATACAAATCGTTATCAGTATTTGAGGTACCTTCTACTACTAATTCAACCTAATCTTATTCTAATCTTTTACTTAATTTTATCTTTTATCCTAATCTTATCTTGGTGCAATCTTATCTTCTCAACATATTGTTCTGTTCACTAAAACATTATGTGTTATGCAAAAACCTCACGACGAGGATATTGATTGGAGCGGGTAAATGAGAGGACGTACTTTATTTTTTTCGTGGTGTGGAGAATCATCAATACATTTGTGGCACAAACAGTTGGGACATCCGTCGGAGAAAGTATTGCAGTTTGTACCATCTGTGAGTCAATCTGGTGGCCGGGAAAAACAATAAAGCATGTGATGTTTGTCTACGTGCAAAGCAGTGTAGAATTAGGTTTCCTATTAGTGAGAACAATGCTAGTGGTTTGTTCGATTTGATCCATTGTGATCTATGGGAGCCATATCAAACACCTTCATCGTCTGGTGCTTCATATTTTCTAACTATTGTAAATGATTTTTCATGTGCTATTTGGGTTTATTTATTAAGGAATAAAAATGAGGTTGTTGACATGTTTATGAGTTTTACTGCTATGATTAATCATCAGTTTAATAAGAAGTTGAAAGTAGTGAGGAGTGATTATGGTACAAAATTCATGTGTTTACAAGATGTTTTCTTTACACACGACATTTTGTTTGAAACCTCTTGTATGGGGACCCCACAACAAAATGGCCAAGTTAAGAGGAAATATAAACATATTTTGAACGTTGCTAAGGCTCTCTATTTTCAAGGGCATTTACCTATTCGATTTTGGGGAGAATGTGTGCTTGCAACATGTTATTTAATTAATTGAACTCCATCTAGTTTGCTTAATTTTAAAACACCTTATGAAAAATTATTTGGTAAAATTCCAAATTTTGCCTAATTGCGTGTGTTGGGTTGTTTATGTTATGCTCATAATCAAAAGCATAAGGGAGATAAGTTTGCTAGTAGAAGTCGTAAGTGTATCTTCTTGAGGTGTTCTTTTGGTAAAAAGGGTTGAAAATTGTACGATTTGGAATCTAAGGATTTTTTTGTATCACGAGATGTCGATTTTTCCACTGTCATTGGGGGGGGGGGGGGGGGGGGGGTATAATGTGCCCACTAATAATATGAGTAATGAGGATATGGGGTGGGGTGTATACGATGAGGAGTTTGATGCTGATGAAGGCATTAGGGCACATATAAATGTGGTGTATGACGGGGAAGGCAATCAAATGTGGTTCAGCCTACTACGGATGTCCATCAACATCCTGAGCCTACAAGAGTAATTGAGGTTGGCGTGGTGCAACTTGAGAATTGTCAAGATACCGAGAATGGAGTACATAGCAGTACGGTGGCACATCCGACTGATGATGATAGCATGGGCAAGGGAAAGAGGCTTAAATTGCCATCAACAAGACTTCGAGATTTCGTTACTAACACCATTTGAAAAGTAAAGTCCTTTGACAGTTCATTTGCACAACAACATTCCTCAGGTACTCCCTGTCCTTTAACACACTTTGTGAATTGTGAACGTTTTCACCAAAATATAGAAAATTTCTTGCAGCTATAACTTTAGGGAAAATACCGACCACTTTTAATGAAGCAATGAAGTATGCAGGGTGGCGCAACGCCATGGCTGCAGAGATAGAAGCACTTGAAGATCAAGGGACTTGGATAATGCAGAAATTACTACTTGGAAAAAAGAGACACTTGGGAGCAAATGGGTGTTTACTGAGAAACGAGATGAGGTTGGAAATCTGTTGAGATTAAAGGCTAGATTGGTAATTTTTAATAATGAACTATTGGTTCTAAGTCGTCTCTAGCAACGATCTTTGGTCACCATCAAGTTGAAGGATTGGATTATAATGAAACATTTTCTCTCGTGGCAAAGATGGTGATAGTTCGTACTTTCTTAGCAATTGTGGCGATAAAACAGTGGAAAATGCATCAGATGGATGTGCATAATGCCTTCCTACATGGTGACTAATTCGAGGAAGAATAATACATGAAAATACCTCCGAGATTTAAGAAAGGGAAATGTGACATGGTTTGTCGTCTGAAGAAATCTAAATACGGGTTAAAACAGGCTCCTCGATATTGGTTTGCTAAATTAGCGACATCATTGAAGACTTACGGATTTGTACAATCCTCTTCTGACTATTATTTGTGTACTCTATGCAAAGGGACAATTCAAATGAATGTGCTGAAGGGATTTTTATGTGTCAGAGAAAATATTCAATAGGGACATTAGGCGCTAAACCAGCTGATTTTCCTGTGGAGCAGAACCATATGTTGGCGTTGGTAAAGGAACTTTAATGGATGAACTAGAGCAGTATAGAAGACTTGTTGGGAGAGTGATTTGCTTGGTAGTCACGAGACCATATCTAGCTTACTCAGTTCATATTTTGTCACAGTTTCTACAGCATCCACGGGAGGAACATTAGGAAGAGGCGCTTTGAGTAGTACGGTATTTGAAGAAGAATCCAAGACATGACATTTTACTTTGGGTTGATAGTGAGTTACGATTGGAAGGTTAGTGTGATTCGGATTGGGCGAGTTGTCCACTTATACGACGTTCTTTGTCAGGATGGTTTGTATTACTTGGACATTCTCCAATTTCTTGGAAAACCAAGAAACAACACACAATATCACGACCGAAGCAGAATACCGAACAATGGCAGCAGTAACATGTGAGCTAAAATGGCTACGACAACTTCTGAATGACTTAGGTGTGAAACGTGGAAAAGGCATGCGACTTTATTGCAATAGTCAATCGACATTGCATATAGCTCATAATCTAGTTTTTCATTAGCAAACAAAACACATTGAAGCCGATTGTCATTTTGTGCGAGACGCGATTCAAGATGGGTTGATTGCACCATCTTATGTGCCTACGAAGGTGCAATTGGCAGACATTTTTACTAAGGCCTTGGGAAAAACACAATTTGATTTTTTGTTAGGCAAGTTGGGTGTTTGTAATCTACATGCTCCAACTTGAAGGGGGTATTGGATTATCTTATCTTATCCTTTGGTATCTTATCCTTTTTGAAGAGCAGTAGTATTGCTAAATCTCGGTTTAGAGTTTGGTGTGCTTAGGAGTCTAGGTTCCTTTCATATCAAGGACTTTTGTACATTGTATATATATTGTTGTTGATTAATGGAAGAAGCATAAGAACCTAAATATACTTTATCAGTCTCATATATACCTATGATCAATGACGAATCTTTTCATAGGCCTAAGGGAGCTTGGCCCCCCTGAAATTTTATGAGTCTTTACGACTTAAAATCATCTAAAGATATTGCTCAAAGTCGACATAAAAAAGTTATAACTTAATGATTACATGTTTAATTTTTGAATTTGAAGTTGAGGCTTGTCCCTTTAATTTTTTGGCTTGGAAAATAACATGGTCCTCCTAATTTTTTACCCAAGATCTGCCACTAACTATGGTAAAAATCATGGCTTAGAAACCGTGCATATCATTGTCTCCACTCTCTCCGAGCATCAAAAGCCTCTAACAGGATTACATTATATCCAATCGTTTCACACTAATTGTGCATAGTTCCTTTAACTTTTGTATCAGGCATATGACAGTCACTCGGATCACTCCAAGGATTATTGAAAATTGGCCGACTTTAGGTGAGTAACTGTAAGATTAAATGATCGATATAATCCATAGTTATGTACTAATTAAATCCAATAGGTATTTGTACAAAGCTCCAACAATCCGTAGGTGCAACAACTAAATAATCGATCAAGATCTGCTGATTGCTCGTACTTGCCCGCAAAGAACCCTTTTTTACCCTTGCATCTTTCATTCCTGAACAACCAACATCTCTAGCTTTCGCCCCCTTCCTCTCATCACTTGGGGCTAAAAGCCTGAAATAAGCACAATTGCACTAATTAGAGTCTCTTCAATTGGGTTAAACACTATATTGCCTTGTAGAAACAAAGAGGTTTATTATCATTAGACAGCTACAGGGTCATATAGGTGTCTAATGCTATAAAAGGTATCATTTGGAGTAAGAGAAATTCCTAATTTATATCTGATATAAATATATTACAAGGTATTTTTCGTAATTTTATTTTAATATATGAGATTATAATGTCTATACCTGATGTTAGTTTTTCAGCATTTTTATATCTTCTGTATTTCTATATCTAATATAACAATACCTATAACTGATATAACAATGTTTATATCTGAGATCTCAATACACTGATATAATTTATATTAGGTATGAATTAGAAAAAGCTCTTAGGAGTAATATTATCGATAGTTTAAGCATGGGTCATACAACGAAGAAAATGGCCTATTATTTTGGGACATGCTTAATTTAAAGTTGTATTTTGCGTTAGACGATAAAATGAAGTTAATATATATACTTACAGAAAAAATTGTGGCATGGCCAGGATCAGCAAGGTGGGCAAAGAGGTTATCAATTGGTCCAGTCCCAGTGTAAATGTGTTGGAACCAAGCACCCATAACAGCCAACATAGCCAACCTTCCATTCTTAATCTCCTTGGTCCTCAACTCCTTGACCTTCTGAGGCGAGCCCGAACCCCAGCCCAATGGGTCAAACCAAAGCCCACCAGGGTAACCGACATCGGTACCAGTGAGCTTGTTGTTGGGGAAGATTGGATCCGTGTTGACGCAACCGGGTTTGATGATGTCAGCCCATCTCCGGCCCTCGGCCCACCCGATCAAGACCATTTCGATTACGAAGAGCGTGGTGGTGTCTGTGAAATACTCAAGTTCACCAGCAGTGTACCAGGAAGGGGTGTTTAGGATGCCAATTTTGGTGAGGAATTCTGGGATGAAAATCCCAGCTGCTCCCAACATGGCCCACCTACAATGTACTATTTCTGATTGTACCATCCATCTCAATGTCTCTGGGTCAGAACCTGCTCAAAAAATGTACACACGTTTGTCAGAGAAACTCATACTGTGAATTTTACTGTTTGAGTTATAGCAAACTCGGCCAAGTAAATGTTTCTAGAAGTTTTTGGGATGTACACCTCCTTACAAAGATACCAATATTGTACAACATGTTTTGATGTATACGTATATTCTTAAAATTATCAGTATGAGGCAAGAGTATGAGTCCATTTAAAGAACAGGATTTTGACAAAACAAAGCATAAACTTGGTACGGTACAAGTAAAACACTTCACTTTGCTCTACTCCCTCCCCCATCACCTTTAAATACTTGTTACAATAACTTTTTTAACCTATACATTTCACGGGAGTTGTTTTATACATATATGGAGTAATACCAAGTCTAGCTTATTACTCATAAACGCTACTTGAGCTTCGCAATGTTGGAGTTGGTGCAAGATGAGGTAAGTAATCCTATGATCCCTAAGCTCCATCTCAGCTCGATGCGTCACCTACTTGGTCAATAATTGTAAGAAATCCAATCATAAACACAATCCCTCTTTTTCGCAAGGAGTTCCAAGTGAAAGCTAGCTGCTACTTAGTGACTTACAAAAACGGGCAAGTCCATTTGGTTTACATGCGTAACTTCACAATACTACTCTACTCGTACCTTTGCTAGTCATCTTAGGATGACTTTAAGTGGGGGAGTGACTTTTATGGATCGATACGAATCCAGACGCGCATATAGACAGGCGTGAATACTGGTAGGGATACGAAAAATAACAAAACTATTTAATTGCTAGTAAATTATATATATTGCAACGATATAAATCCGAATAAGGGTGCGGATATGAATACGGGTATGAGAAAACATCCGTGCAACGTAGGAATCATGAATCACACAACTTTCCACCAAGTTAATGATGCTAGTTAAGATCTAAAGTGGACTTACCAAATCCAAGAGGATCGAAGCCAAAGTCTGCTGGAAGGCTGCACTTTTAGAAACAAACTTGTCACCTCAATTGTATGTAGTAACCAATCTAGTAGGTTAACTCAAGAGATGCACAAAAATAAAGCTGACGAGACAAAAAGAACGCGATCTTAATATTAACTACAACGTTACCCTCGCAAAAGCAGTGTTAAGAGAATCATATTAAGGGTGCAGGGTGAAGGTTAATATCAGTGGAAGATGAATATATAATAAGTAAAGACCTTCCATCAAGCCATGGGGGAGGGGTGCTGCCAGGGAACCAAAGAGGCCTATCAGGGTCAGCTGCTGCTGCCGAGACACTGAAGGACTTTGAGGAAACTGGTGCCCTGTATTTGGCGTCTCTCAACTTCTTTCCGCCTAGAAATGATGCCCTTGTTGATCCCAATACATTTCCTTTCTTCTGTGAACTGTAATAATTTGCAACAAACTTTTGTCACATAACATTTCTTATGTTAATATCAACATATTGTATTATAAAGTATTTTGATTTATGAATAAACAGCAATAGTTGGTAGATTTATTTAGTTCAAATGTTAGCAATAATCTTTTAAAAATGTTAAAAGTAGTTACTATAAAGTCTGTAATCATCTTGATATTTTCGATTTAGGATGTTCACTAGGAATTTAGAAAATTCTAAATTATACCTAACATAAGTAAGAAGTGTTATTATCTCGGATATAAATGATATTATCTCAGGTACAGAAATAATAATTTTAGGAATAGAAAGTATAATCTCACGTATAGAAGTAATATCTTAAGTATAGAAATAACGATCTCTAATACATAAATGAAATTATTAAAATAACCCTTGATATATGCACAATAATGTACACCAGATATATGTATTAGAAAAGCCTCATTAGAAATTAGTGCATTGATCATCTCAATAACTAGACGGTCTACTTTTATTTTCAATAAAAACTACAAGGATGTCCATTAGGAAATTTGTGTAGAAATACAACAATAGACAATAAAAGAATAATATAGCAAGGAGACTGAGGAGTGAGCTTGCCTGGCAGAAGAAGCACAAACAGCAGTTGTGGCTGAAGAAGCACACACAGAAGCCATATTTTCAGACTCTTAAAAAATATTAGTGAATGCTCCCTTGTGTATTTTTGATTGAATTATATGCCTAATGGGCTTTTTGATGCTACAAAGAATAGGTTAATGGGACCGAAGGGGCCTGGGCTTATCTTGGAGGATAGATAAGTTTGATTTCCAATTGGCTAATGGATTGCCATGTGGCATACAGAATCTGGCAACTTATGTATTGCTTGGAATAATCAGCAACTGGTGGCTCTCTTTCCATAATAGCATGGGGTGGAACTAATATCTCTGTCATACTCCTTATTTGTATGCTTTCACCTCAGCTATGACAGATCATTCAAGTCAGTTGTTAATTTGTTATGCTTGTGGTAAATTTTTATATTGGAGATGTGTGGACAGTAAGATCCATTGTGTAGATATTATCATATTATCAACTAAGTTTGTTCTAATCATAAAGTGATATGTTGATAAGATTAGAGTATACCGATAAAGTTCAATTGAATTTTATTTGGCCATACGTAGACTTAACATGCAGACATACACACCTATGTGGTTATAATCAATAGTAATAAAATATACACAACCTGCTACTCTAAAGTGAAACAACAATATGTAAATTTAGGGCTCAAAATTATGCATAATTCACACTTTCACCTCCTTTCAAAATTCTGGATCCTATACCTTGAAAACTTCGTCGCATAGTTGTAGCTGATGTTAAGGGAGTTTTTACTCGTTTTTATTCCTCCCTAACCTTGTGCTAGGTGATGGCTGAGAGGTTGTTCTTTTGTTTCTGTTTAAGGGCAACATATTCAATTGTATTTTAAAACAGATATATTTTCTAACAAAACAATACAATTTCAAAGTAATTTATTAACACAATTTTTGCAATAAAGAATGAAGGGAATCATTTTCATAAGTGTACCATCTTCAAAGTCTGCAGGGAGCAAGTTAGAGAACTCTTAACCTGGCTAAGTCTAGTTTGTGTAATTTATTTTCCTTTCGTTTTTCTCCGTGAGTAAAAAAAAAAAAAAAACACAGGTTACTGCAAGAACCTCATACATGATACCAAACTTATTAATATTAATTACTAATTAAAATACTTGATATAAACTAAAGAAGAAGCTTCAAAAATCCAAACTCCACTACTGCAAAACAAAAAACGCACCAAAAGGGTCCCATGGAAATCAGAAAAGAGCAGTCACTACTGGCATGAGACCTTCACGTAGCTCTGGCTGTGTACAGTAATCTCCATGCTCCATGTTGCAGAATCTTGTTCAAGTAAAGCAGCAAAGCTAGTCGAGCTTTAAAAACTAAAAATTTGCAAGCTAGTCAATCATTGTACATGCGGCAGATGCTCTTATACACCAAATAAACGCAAATTGATACAAAATTTCAAATACATGGGCATAGAACAATAGTATCACAAGACTCACACCGTCATTTCCCTTCTATCAATTACATACAGAACCACAGTCCACAGGTGCACTTCAAATAAAGCTCCTCATCATTAATCTGCATTTAGAAGCTATAATAACTCTCACTTCGAGGATATACCCGAATTATCACAGCATTGGCATTTTTTGGAAAAAATCAAGTCGACCAAGCTAAAAAAGATCTTGAAGCTTTAGCCTCCCATCAAACAATCAAAAAGTGAGGTCACCAAAAGAATTCTGAAAAATGGAATGATTCATTTCTGGAAGCCACCATACTGATACTGGCTGCTGCTGGTAAAGCTAGAGAAAAAATCATCTCCCCCTGTTGTTGGAATGACACCAGTTCCACTAAATCCAGTACCCATGGCTGATCCCATGTTGCCCATGTAATACGATGCCGCGTGTGCCTTCTGCTTTTCCTCTGAACCATCACTCAATCCACCAACTATCCCGATATCTGCCAGATTTACCTTCTTAGCTGCACAGAGATTTCAAATATAGGAGATTTAATTAAATTAATGATCACCAACAATTCAACAAAGCAGCAATTTTTGATCGCTGGAAAGTCTAGAATCAAACATAACTATGAACAACAAAAGTTTTAACCGCATGCATGGAAATTAGAAACACAGATTAAAGTGGACATATCTCACAAATTTCCAATCATAGAAAAACTTACGAGCAGATATATTAAGATCAATTATTCCACGGCTCAGAGAATCAGCCCAAATTCCAGATTTAACCTGGAAATTGTCCTTTTTCAGAGGCACCTTTGAATCTGATAAAGATGTAGCATTCAAGTCAATTACAGTATTATTCTTAAGGGGATTTTCAGTGGGTTCTGCAGGTGATTGATCACTTTGAGCAGCAAAAGCTCCAAAAAGATTTGAACCCTCAAAGTTGTTCAAAGGAATAGTTGCAAATGGATCTAAAAAGTTCATGGTTGATGACCCAGTGCTTTCAGATTTTGCTTGCAGTGGCACGACTGGATCAGATGCTGCAAAGAAGTCCACTGTTGAAGAAGCTGCAGCAAATGGCACTGGTTGAGCAGTGGATGATGCAGGTGGAGCTGCAAATAGATCAAAATTTGGCTGCATGGTTGTCCAAAATAATTTAAGTTAATTGTGGAAACTCTGAAAGATATTGTATGGAAATAGAATATCGCAGGTAATAACAACTTTGCTTCCAAAATGATGAACTCCATAAGAAGGGTATTTGTAACAAACCGAGCAGAAGCAAAAGCATTTTGAAATTCTTTGCCCTCTACACATTAAAGAGTCCTAAAATAAAAATCAGCACCACAGGTCCACACATGTAAATGATAGAGATTCCAAAGGCAAATAGTAAGTACAAGTGAATGAACCACCACTAATTTTCAAATGGCATCCACATCAAGCTAAAATCTTAACATAGCTGCTCACTTTTATATCAAATGTTTGTGAAAACTTAAAAATCTAAACTAATCATCCAACCTGAGTCTGCGAATTTGCTGTTTTTTCCAATGGAAGAGCAGCTGATACAAAATCTGCATCTGCAAAGAGATCAACTTTGGACGACTTGCTATTCATTGAACTGTTTTGAGGGGGAGCAGTTGTAGGAGCATCCAAGAGGTCTCCGATTAAGCTTTCTCCAAAGAGATCCACTTGTTGTGAACTTCCAGGAGCAGGCTCTGCATATAAATGCATTTATCAGAAACAATACGCATAAGCAGGCAAAAATGGGAAGAATATGTAGGCAAGTGATAGGACCTCAAGCAGCTCAAAGCTCCAACAGTGATTTTGGGTTCAAGTTCCAGGTGATACTGATTGTTAAAAAGACTCATCCTACCATTTCTTTTAATTAAGGAAAGTCTCATTAATATCAATTATGCACAAATTAGAGTGTAGTGAGCTGCAGTCAGACTCCTACGCAGAATTTTCCACAAAATCAATGACAATTCAAGATCAAGATGTTTATCAGTACAGGTTCAGTTCACAGTAAAGCCACCTAATCATGAATATGAGCTTCACATACATGAATACTTGCAACCAAATTGATCATGCTTTGCCTCTGAAAACAGAGTAGGCGTCATTCATAACTTTATTGCTTGGTAATTGGTATCATTATGAGACTAATATATCAACATCAAAATCTCACTTATTAGTAACCATCACAAAAAGATGAATCAAGATATTAATAGGCTAGGATGCAATTAGAAAACTGACTATGCAATGCCATTCAAAACATAGGAGGCGTCATCACAGCCTCCCTGTCTTGGTAATCATCAAAAGCCCAATATATCAGAGTAGATTTTGAATCAAAATCTCATATCATATTGAACAGTATGCTTACATTTTTTCTTTTTGACACTCAATGTCAACGAAAATTGTGTTTCCATAAACAGCAAGCTATTGTTATCTACTACTGAGTCAATACTCTACTAAGCACAAAACTCATACAAGTTGAAGAGTTCCAGTACATCCATAAGCAGTAGCATCTGATTCAACACAAGATTGTATGACTCCACTGCATCCATGATTGCAGTATCTGAATTCACAGCCTTCAGCTATAAAGTATGTCAATGAAACCTTGGGGATGAATTCCTAAGGGAATTTCTTATTTTAGACTTTACAAACATACATCGAGCAACTCCTTTTTAAATTGATAAGAGGTACAATATCGGTCCTTATAAGTTAATCGCCCTTATAAGTTCATAGAAATCACATACATTATAGTACGAATTCAAGCATTTGATTAACACAGTCATCTCAACACCGTTTCAGCCGTTCAGCATATGCACTAGATTCAGTATCCTGAATCCACAAAATAATGGATTGAACTCTCGGCCCAACCCAGTGAGTAAAAGGAAAATTTTGAAATCAAATAAATGTCCCAAAAACCTTGTTTCGACCTGGAATGGCCATTAGAAGTATCCACTGAAAACTGAAGGAAAAAATTGAGATCGGTAGGAATCAATGCCAAGAACTTACTTGTAGCAGCAGTTCCCCGAGGGTCAAAATCATCATCATCGTCATCTATTTGACCATGTGAAGGTGCATTTGCATTCTGATGTGAAACGGCAGAGTACTGGTCAGAATTGATCCCTGAAGATGGTTTTGAATGGCCTGCTAAAGGAAGGACTTGATTCCTGCAGCAATTGACATAGAATCAGCCAGACTTGAGACTACATCCTTCGATTCACACCATAATTTCAGTAAGTACAGAAGCATAGGCGGAAGAGAACAAGCAAATCATATACAAAATCCAACCTAAGGTAAAGAAACAAAGATCTAGCAAATACACTACATCACACATCATTCCCTTCAATATATGCATCCTTGCAGAACAATTATTCAATTGGTCTAGAATTAACAATTAAACAAGGTAGCTTCAGTATTTTACCCAGGTCTTAAAAAAATCATTGAGGGAGCCACAAAAATGGAGAACAAGGCTGCATCCTGTGTGTACTATAACCCTTGGCCACCAAGTCTGTCCTAGGCAGGAAAAAGGATTCTTGTAAATAGTATAAAGGCAGTTCCAGTCTTTCAAGGCCAATTAAAAATGGATATTCAATTTCACAGTTACTTGAAAAGCCAAGCCATAATGTTTTAGAACCACACTTGCTCACCACTGACATCCTTATAAACAATTGCCTTAGTACATTACCGTATCAAAAGTTCTCATCTGTTATCAAGGCTGTCATACACAGTCATACTATCAAATTGAGTCATTGACATATAACTATATAAGCTAAGTTCACACTCATAATTTTGAACTGATATTTAGTTAGAACCACTTATTTCTTCACAAACCAAGAATACAACGTTCAAAAAAGTACATTTCAACTATTAAGGCTCTAATCTTTATAAAAAAAAAAAAAAATCATTCATGAATTACAGTTGTAAAGAGTTTCCAATTCACAACATGATGGCTGCGAAGCAAGACAACACCCCGAGAAGCCATTTTGTGACCCTACAAATGCGATTTTTCATATGGTAGGCTTGATATAAGAATTTCACTCAGATGGAAGTTAAGAAAATATTCACACTAAAAAAATTGAACAAAGTGAAAACCTCAGCATGGAAGATTCGTATAGTAAATTTTGCATATGAAATTAACTTTTTACGACCACACCCCTTCCCAGCATGGGGAACTGGGGGTGGAGGAAATAGTGGACACTTAATTAGCAAAGACAATTATTGAATAAACTTCATATCATGAAGACTTCAATAGAAGGGGAAGAACCAAGAAATAGAAGCCACCAAGGAACAATTACTAAATCATAGATTCTCTTGGGCAGATTATCTAGAGACCACAACCCTGTATCAGAGAGCTCAACATACTGTAATTGTTTGAAATCATCCCAGCATCCAGGTAAAACTTTCTAATGATCAATATTTAATGCTCTTACCAAGCATATAATGGCAGAAAATAGGAAAAAAAACATTTGTTGCAAGATGGATGACCATATTAGTGATTTTCCTAAGGAACATATCATCTCACTCCATTCATTACCACCCAAGGTTTCACCCTTCCTCCCCTTTCCTTCCTCCTTTAAATATGTTTTCTTCGTCATATATAATTTAGTATGTAGAGAATTGGACTGTTGGGAGACTGGAAATATTAAGTAAAAGAATTCCAGTCTAGCAATATGACCTCAACTGCAAGCAAAACAATTACTTAATGGGACAAAGAATAGAAAAATAGAAAGATAAATTAGAAGCAACATGCCAAATTTTTAGCACTTTACCTGCTATAACTAGATGTGTTTCTTTCAGCAGAAGCTCCTTCATGAGACTTGGGAACAAATTTCTCGAATTTATCTTGTCCAGAATAATCTTCATCTTTGCTTCTATAACCATCATCATCATATCTGCCACTGAAGCCTCCATACCTGTTGCTGTTCTGGAAACTGCTACCACCATAAGAAGCTGAGCTTGACTTGTATGACATCCCTGTAGATGAGAGGCCAACATACCTAAAAAGATGCACAAGGTGTTTTGTAAGTGTTAGCCACATACACAAAAGGATTAGGTCTCTTTTTATAAAACTTTTAGATGTACTTTTCACGTGTAGTCGCAGCTTTTTTCCGCGCTTCTTCTATTTTATCCTTGTTATTTAAAAGGGCAACAATGTTTTCTGCCTTCTTCCTGACATTGATCCCCACATCCTTTCCATTAGGTTCAACATATTCAAAGCCTGCCAGCGACTTTACCAGTCCAAAGCAGTATGAAAAGAAATATAAGAAAATATAATCCATTTAGAATAATCATGATTACAGTGAAAAGATAAAATGAGAGGATTCATACTGAGATTTGAAAAGTATGTTCTATGATCTCATCAACAGCTCGTTCAGATCCATTGGCTATGAGATACTCTATCACCGCCAGTGCCTGGATAAGAGCCAATACAGAAATAATGATGAAAAAGATACTAGCACGAAATCTTTGTAGGATTATAAACCTTGGCCTCAACAGCAGATATGAAAATTACAGGACCTTGTAAACATAACGCCAATCCTTGCCAGTTTCACCCACTCTTGTCCAGAGAACATTCATAACCAGCTGACAATCAGAACTAGTAGACAACAAAACAAAAGGCCAGCGCACTAAGAAATTAGTAGTCAAAATCCCCCAACTCAGCTAACAAATTTAAGATTACTGAAATTTACAATTTCTTGGTGGCTTGAGCTATTTCTGCCAGCACACTTCCATGAGGACCCCAAGGCTCATTATCAGTCGCATCCAGCACCTGTCACAAATCATGGAAGTCAAATATCATATTCAGAAACTAACTGAATCAAAGATTTTGAATCCTAAATCCCCTCAGCAGATGCAAACTACATTATCATCTTATCTTTGGATAAGCAGGTCCGATACTATTTTCAATTGAATAGTATTTATTTTGTAATTTACTTGTTTCAGTTATATCTAATGTGGAGGAGTACATTTGGAGTGCCAATCAAAATCCGACAGAAGTGCTTCCCAAATTAAAGGGGCATGGTTTGGTACTATAGGCCCAAACTCTGTCTTAAGGATGATAAAAGGTTGTAACTGTTACATGTCAAAATCTAAAAAATGATGACAACAGCAACCTCAATCAAGCAGTTCATGATACTACATCCAGGCAAAAATTTTGCTACTGTCTAAACAACTGTCTAACCTCATAATACAGGACTTTAGCAGTACCTCAAAGGCACACATTAGCTTGAACCCTCTAAAATCTAATAAGTGGACTGCCTTGGAAAATAATTATGTCAGCAATCTGGTAGTGCAGGGTATAGCCTCCCCTCATCAAGGTTCCTAGTTCCTTTTTTTGAGGCTATTGTGTAGCTAAAGTCCAGTTTTAGAGCCAGAGAGAATCTAGATGTTTCGAGATTTTTTTGATAGATTCCCTTATATAGTAAGCTTGAGAAAATCCAAAATCCCAAATTCGAAGTACATTGTTTCCAAGTACTCCGTAAATCTTTTCCTCATCGAGCACACAGTTGAAACAACAAAATCGCCAGATCAAACCCCACCCTTCGAGATAAAATAATCAAGGGCAGGCAGGCAATTTTCCTATAAGTCATCTAACAAGTAACAACACCATAAATGTAGTCATTCAATTACTCAGGGAATAACGCATCATGATCAAACAATTGAAGCAACCCATTTAAAATACTAATCAGCCACCAACCTAGTGTTTTGAGTAATACGAAACGTAGGGAGCAAATTGAATCTGGTATATCATCAAATTCCATAATTTTCAGCTTCGGGGTACACGAATTTCAATCAAAATAGTAGAAAAATCACACAATTTAATCCAATTAACTAACCTTTTGCTCGATCTCAGGAACCTTCAAAACCTTCAAATTCACCTCTCGTTTACTGCAATCAAGAAAACATCACAGCCACAAACATTTAATCAAACCCCAGATGAAATTCACCGAAACTCAACCAAATTCAACATTTAAAATTTCAAATTTGACCAGAAAATTAGGAGAATAATTACATTTCTCGAACAGCTTGATCGACCACCTTCATGAAATCCATTGCTGATTAAGATCTGGGAGGTATTCAAAATAAATTTAATAATGGTTACTCAAATTATGCAAATAATTTCATGGATCTGAATTTTTGTTAAGAAAAATCGAATTTTTTGGTGAATTTATTGAAAAACGAATGTAGGAATGATACCTAGTTGAGTAACGAGAACCGCTAATTGGAGGGAAGGCGTGATGGAGAAAATCACGAAGATTGGAGAGTTGGGAAATGGTAACGGAGGATTACGTATGCTTATGGAATGATGTGATATTACTGTAGAGTGAGCATTTCGCAAGCTTTTTTTCCCCCTCCTTTTTCTTTATATATTTACACAAATGAATTTATTTAGTGCATAATATTTGAGGTCATTTACCATATCTATGCTTTAATTTCAGTGGGTTTTTTTTTTTTTTTGTGTGTGTAAAGTGTGTAACAAATATTTTAGATAACATTTGATAACAATTGTAAAGTTATTTATTTTAAATTTAATCAACTAATAAGATATACATCTATACTTAATTACAATTGTAAAGTTATCACCAAGAATTGATGGAATGACCATTGTGGTGTTATGCAACACCAAATGACAAATGTGTTATTTGTTATGTTCTTATGTATTGTCCAAATTAACTAATTAAAATACAATTGATAAAGGAGATTTTCGAAAGGAATCAAATTTGTGCTTATCTTTAACTAATTTAGGTCAATTAACTTAAGACGTTTCAATTTCATAAGGAATATGAGCTATGTATTGGTTAGTTAGGGTTTGTGTCTGTAAAAGTAATTGAATTTATCGTAGTAGCTATAAACTATACAATTAGCCGTTAGTTGTCAAATAATGATTAATTTTCAACTAGTTGTTGCATATTTTACATTTTAATTTTTGACACAACAAATTGACCATTAAAAGCTATCTAATCTAACACTACTTAAAGCTACCCAAAAACTACTTAAAAGCTAAAAAAATACTTAGAAGTTATTGCCAATTCATGAGGAATATGATCCTCCTTGGCAAGAATTCGGCATGAACAAAAAGAGATACTATTGCTAGAGTGGGCATGGCCGTGTTTAGGGGTGTCAAATTGGGTCCACGAGTCGGTTCTGGGTTGACGAATCACGGGTTGATTCTTATCGGTGTGGGTTAAATCGAATCAATTTAGCCTGTCGATTCAGGTCGGGTTGGGTCAGGTCATTATCAGGTCGGATTAAATTGGTTATTTGCTTGCTCGGGTTCGATTTGGGTTCGGGTTAGGTTGTATTTGGTTTCGATCAAGGTCGGTTCAGGTAAAGTCGGGTCGGTTCCTAAACGAGTTATAGCAGGTTATTTCGGGTTTGGGTAGATTTAGGGTCAAGTCAATTATGGTAACGGATTGCCTCGATTTCGCTTGAAATTAGGTCCAAACTTTATCGGGTTCGCAGCGGGTCATTAATGAAAATATTTGGTTTCAAGGTTATTCGAAATTTGGTAAAAATAGATCGGGCAAAATTAGGTCACATTGACATATATTCAAATTGTAAATATATCGAGTTAATTTGGTCACTGTTGTTATAAATTAGGTCATATCGGTTATGGGCCGGGTTCAATCGATTTCGGGTTCTCTTTGGGTCGGGTTTGTAATGGGTCGGTTTTGTAACGAGTCGGGTTTATAATGGGTCGGGTCCCTAACGGGTTGGACACAGATCGGGTATTCAAATATCGGGTCAAATCGGTTTCGGATTGACTTCATGTCGAGTTGGGTCGGTTTTCGGGTCTCACTTTTCGGGTCATAATCAAGTCGGGTTTGGATCGGGTCTGATTTTGAAAGCTCTAGTCGCGTTTATCAGCCTCTTAGTTGTATTCCTTTTAATTCAAGCCATAGGTGCATACTACATATGACTTATTAATGATTAATTATTATTTTTTTTGTTTTTCAAAAATCTTATTCCCTTACACTTCGTATATGCTAAGACTGTGATCTAGGGATGGCAACGGACCGGATCTGGACCGGGTCCTTATAGATCCAGATCCGGATCCGTTTTTCAAGGATGGATCCAGATCCAGATCCGCTGGGTATGAAAAGTAAGGATCCAGATCCAACGGATCCGGGTCCAAAACGGATCTTGCATATTTAGGTGTATTTACCACCATAAGGGATAATTTGGGCGGGAAGACATTTTTTTGTGCTATTATATTATTGTTTATAATACTCCGTAACTAGAAAAATGAATTTGTAATTGAAATTATGGACTTTATTATACACATTAGAACATTTGCCTAGCATTAATGAGAAAAGAACTTTATTTTTCAGATCTAATTATAAAGCAAATTACAGTATTTCAAATTAGACAAATTAAAAAAATATTATCAAAATCAATTTTTCATTCTTTTTTAATAGATATCCAAATCGACCTTATTTGAATACTTCTTACTAACGGTCGAACTTTACCTTACTATCATTCTCTCATTTCTTTGTTGGTTACTGGTTTGTAAATATATTAGTATCACGAAAAATATTTCAAGACGGGTTCAAAACGGGTATTATGGTTGGACCCGTACCCGGATCCGTTTTTCAGTCATAGGACCCGGATCCGTCGGGTCTAAATTTTGAAGACCCATATCCGTAAAAAACGGATATGGATCCACGGATCCGGGTCGGATCCAATACCCCTTGCCATCCCTACTCTGATCAGTAACCATTTATGGCGACCTCTGCTCTGCAATATTTTCTTTCCAGATGAGCATCTCACGAAAACGTAGCTCCTTGAGTTAATGAAATTTTACGGTAAATTTGATTGATTTATAAAAGGGTTGAATGTTTAAATGGGTTGATTCTTATTGTTGTTCACGAGGGAAAGCTTTGACAATTTGTTTGATGGTGCCGCCATAGTTTTCAACCTCTAACTGTTTTACTCCTGCCGCCAGTCCGGCACCAAGTACGAAAAGGCAGTGTTGGAATTTCGGCACGACCATGGCGGCCCGATATTTAGGCCTGAGACAGCCTCGAAGATTCTAAAGGCTAAATGCAATGCTGCAGCAAACTCCCACTACTTAATAGTTTTCATATTGATTGCTGGATGAAGTTGGTTTTTAGATTTATTTTTGTTAATATTTTCTAATGTCCAATTGTATTGTAATTGTCCGAAAATACTAATATCATCAATTAATGTATCAGATTATGTTATAAATTATCCGGAATTATTTTTCTGAATTAATTACAATTATTCCAAATTAGTTATTCCAAATTATTGAGCACCTTAAAAAGTTAAAAAATAATAATTTATGGGCTAACATGCTAAACAGCACGAGCCAGCAGACCAGGTCATACCATGAGTCTGGTTTTCAAGGAGCGAAGCACAACACGAAATGATCACCACTAGACACGGCCCACTGCAGAACAGATGCCTAGGTCTAAGGGAAACCATTCATTTAAGAGGTGGGATTGGTGTCAATGGCAGAGAAAATGGTTATAGTTGGAGAAAGAAATTTGGATCTTGGTGGTGGGTCTTATAGGTTTAATGGTGGGTTTTGAAGGGTAAGGAAGAAACCTTTTGGTAATAGAGATGGAAGAAACTCAGTATACTGTTAGACATAATTCTTGTTAGAGCTGAAGCAAAAGATTTGATAAGGAAAAAGAAATACTAAGTAAAATAGTTTTCTAGGCAGAATATGTTCTTTTCTTTTAGCAAAAGTGAAAATCAAAAGAATTTGTTTTTGCCTACTAATGCAGGTCATATTCTCCAAAAGACCTACTACGAATAGCTAGACTGTATAAAAAAGGGCGTCCGTAATTGAGAATGCATCAATTTTTCCCAAGAAAGAAGAAAGTTCACCACCTTATCCATTCGTAATACTTTGATATACATGTCGGTGTTGTTGGATGATCTTACATTAGTGGCAGTACAATGGCTGTCTTACACTTTCAGATATTTACTGATGCCTTAAACACTAGAGGTTTGATGAATTATGGTCAAATGCTATAGCCTATATTTCTAGTGACTACTTCAGGCCCGCCCTATAGCCATTATATACCTCCAGGCTCCAACGGAGCCCTAGCTATACTTCATGTAAATCCACTGCATGGTAAAGGAAGGAAAGGGGAGCTTGCTACCTCAACTAGAGCCCAATGTACACTACCATTTGCTTCACCAAGGGAACTAGAAGGTAAGGTGACGCAGGAGGGAGCTCATCTTTATTTTGTTCAAATACGAAAAGGATGGGAACAGAAAAATTAGCGTTCTTTCCCTTGTCATAAAATAAATCCCATCAATGTCAGCAAAATACTGAGATACTGTCTATCTAATACTCGAGCCAAAGTAAAATTGTGAAAATATTTGGACAGCCTCCTCCAACCTTCCACACACTCATCTTAAAGTTATAGAACTAAATACCTAAGGGCAACTTCAACCCTAATCAGGAATTACATCCTCTTTTGAAAGTCACCAGACACGCAAAGGCTACTCTGCTCCGATTTGCTTGGCAGGTATTCAAAGAAGATCCTTGGAGAAGCTCTAATAAACTAATACATATTAAGAACTGGAGAGCAAGCAGTCCTGAAATTCAGAACAGGATAGCAAAACTGTCTTAAAAAGGTTCCATTAATTTTATTATTGCAATATCAGTTCAAACCAAAGCATCTATAAGACTATTTTTTCAATACATATCCAGCATTCTTCCCCTTATCATAGCCTCTGCTTTCCTCACTTGCTTCACTGGGCCTATAATGAAAACCTACACAAGGCAACAGTCCTGTTTAAGAAACACAGTAATGGGTACAGTTTTGAGCAAACATTAGAAATGCAGTGAATTCATCATTAGATGAGATAAAATAAAATCATACATTATTGGTACCTTCCCCTGAAAGGAAGATTTAGTGCAGGGTTATGTAGTACCATTACTATAAAATTACACCAATGGCTCTAATGAGGTTCCTACTAATACAGCTCCATTGTTATATAATGAAGGTTTCAAGTTAGGTATATGCCTCAGTGTAACATCACAAGAGCAACAAAGAATCACTAGATTACCAATAGGGTGTTTATGTTGTACTTTCATAGATTTCCAAACTCACCTTATCTGGGGGACCTTTTGAACCTCCAATGAGAATCTCTGCACTGTAGATCAAAAACATATACGACTGCATCAGAAGTGATTCTCACAATTTAAATACTAGGACAGGCAGAAATCCTATAAATTACTTTTTAAGTAAATTTTGAAAGATGTAAGACAAAAAGCCAAGGAACCAACTGATGCTTCTAAGTTTAAAGCATTAAGAAATTGTGTTCAACTAAGAGGGAAGCAAAGAGGGAATAGGTGAAAATTACTTGCAAGATTGTTTGATTGACAAAATCGAAGCTCCTTTTTTGCCAATCACACGTCCCATTTTTCCAGGTGGAACATCAAGAACAGATAGGATTTCCTCTTCAGGAGGTTTTGCGTCCACAGGCAGGTCATCTGGACAATCAAACACACCAGGTCAATGAGGTCTGGCCACTTCCAAAATGCCAATCAAATCATTATTTGACCACTCCTATTACAAAAATCATGGAATGAACTTGAAACACAGAATATTAGTGATTACCAATAGGCTTAAGCCTCCAAAAAAAACTAAAGTCTGGTATTACAAGCAAAGGAGAACAAGTGAACAACAAATTCAATGCTATCATTTAGCAACAAGCATCACTTGCCACTCTTCAGAGGGTGAGCTGAGGTAACAATCAACCTCAAGACCAGACAGACAGAAACAAAAACAATTACATGTGCACATAAAAAAAAAATTTAATTCAAAGGGAAACAACAAACAAACAGAAAGAGCAGCGCTAACTGATCCAAACTACAACAACCAAATCAAGTTATTCCCCACTGAACTATGTGCTGATGCACCATCCATCCCCATTAAGGCCAATAATATAGAGAAGCTCAGTATACTTGCTCTGTTTTATTATAATTGCATGTTTGAACCAACATTTTTTTTTTTTTTTGAGTAAAAGTGGAGAGATCCAAATTTTCTCCTGTGATTACAAACAAAAGGGAATGGAAAGGGGGGGGAATGGTTTATGTAAAAAATTATTAAGGGTAGAAAGGGTATTGATAAAGATAAAGTGTACGAAAGGAAACTAAAAGAGGAAATGGTGCAATTAATATGCACTTCTATAAAAGGCAAATGGTGCCATTAAAAAAAACACAGAGGGAGTATTAAAAATCAAAAAGGGTTTTCTCTTACGCTTACCTCTACCCTTCTTATGGTACATATCAGGCTCCTCACAAAAACAAAAGTTGAAAGCTTTGACCTTATTTTCCAGATATGTTCCTTTATTTTTCCCCTCCATAAGGTGCTACTACCTCTCCTCAGCTCTCGAGGCTCTCCACTAATGCTAAACATGTTTGCCATATGCCCATATGTAAGAAACCATCCTTACTTATACAACAACCATCACATAAAATGTTGATACAGAAATGAATTTGCCCACTGCATTTTCCAAGACTACAAGTAAATTAGTGTTGGGCTGGACCAAGAAGCAGAAACAAAAGATTCTTAGACAGAATGTTTTGGCAGGATTTTTTATTCTATTTTGACCCAACTTCCCAACCCAACTCTAGAGCCTTTGAGGTAGGACAATTAACCAGGCAAACAAAGAGGTCAACCGTTTTACATTACAGGAAAATTGTGCCACAATGTAATCATGATGCAACAGAGGACATTTTAGCCTATCACTCTTCCTACACACTTCATCCACATGCAGTCTAAAGTTGGTTTGAGTCCCCGAGAAACTCATTCAAAAAATAGAATTTAGTCACTCATACAGATTATTCAAAGTAGATTTCACACGGGAAGATACAACTGCTACAGCAATGCTGGGTAAAGCTTCATAGATTTGATTTTAATCCTCAATAAAATTGCAAGCGAGCAACAATTTTTGGAACTTAAAGAGACGGATGTACTTGAAATTTTATTTTATCCTATAAAGACTTCTATAACACTGGTACCTACAGATTTAGTAACACTTGGACACATGGCTGAAAGGAATTACAAACCTGGAAAAGGAGGCAAAGCAGGCCAATCAGCCAAGTAATTGTCACTCATACAGAAACAGCGGCAGTACAATTCACCACGAACTGCAAGGTTCCACTGAGATTGAGCATTCAGTTTCTCCATCATTTTGCGATAGATGTAAAGCAGAAAACGGACATCATCGGCAGCTGCGCGGATCATGAGTTCAGATAAGGGTCTGTATTTCCAGAACTTTGGATCCTGAAAATTAAAAAGAAAAACGCATGAAGCCATCAAAAGTCACTGTGCTGTAAGCTGAAATGGAGTGTGTTGAATTCCCAAAGGTGTATATATAATAGGTCCAACCAATATTTAGTTTAGGTTAACACGCTAACACGTCTGGCCATTTAAGTCACAAAGCAAGTCATTTCTTTTTAAAAACTCAAAATAGATCAAGTAACAATGCATCTGAATCACCAGCAAGCATGCAGAAGCCAGTCAGAAAATTTGATTTGATAGGAAAATTTATCTATATATAAGGCAAACTACACATTGTGCTTATTGGAACACATCCAACTGATTCAAGTCCATAAACTTCTAAACAGAAGATTGATTAACTATCCTGAAGTTCTTTCTACAACCAAGCCCCAATCTAATCATAAAAAGACCCATGAACAAAGCAATAATTGCATGGATCTTAAGAATGCCAGTGTAATTTCCAATGAACAAAATATGGAAGAATCGAAGTACATTGATTTAGGAATATAAGGATCAAGCAATCTATCTTTGAAAAATGTCTAATTATGTGGAGCTCAAAAGTCATAAACTTTTTTAAACTCACCTGCCTTAAGAGTACACGAACCTCCTCCTTCTCAAGATAAGCCATTCCTGCAGCAAATAGCAAATGTTAAAAAAAAAATGGGAACTAAACAAATGAAAACAAAGCTTAAGAACAGGAGTTCATACATGATACAAATTAATGATTCACATGGCATAAATATCCCATCAGAACACAATCATATGGAGGTCATCAATACACAACAGCGCAGCTTAATCCAGAAAATTTTAAAGTTTGACAAATTAGGTCATACCATCATACTGATGAGAGTATTTAAGAATGATAGCATAGTAAAGAAAACTTGGAAAGGTCAGCTAAGACTCATTGCTGGCTGAAATTCTATATTCTGACTTTGTGACATGAAAAAGGTTTTATCCCACTGAAAATTTGAATCATGCAGGATAAAGGACTTCCACTATCATGTTAATGCTAACTTCAAGGTTAAGTGACACAATTACGTGAAACCACACGATGATTACTTGAATATTGCGCAGGTTTCAGTTAACAGTTAGAATATATCAGGATGATGGGTGGTCAGAATAAAGTTCCAGGTAAAAGAAAAAGTACAGAAGTTATAATCCCTTTGCAATCTTATGCATCAGGATAGTACTTCTCATGCTGCTGGTTCTTATACAAAGGAATTTAAGATTTCTCTTTTCCGCGTTGCACTCTTGTTGGGAGAATTTGTCAAAAAAGCCAAAATTAGAGGGAGCCAAGTCATACAAAAAGGAATCTAGTGATAGGGAAACCAAATCACCACATCTAACGTATAAGATGCACGTCATTTTATAAGCATCAAGATGCAAGATTTTATGCTTCCATCCCTACCTACAATCATTAACAGATAATTCTGCATTTTAAAGCAGACAACCTCTGAAGGATCACTTAAAATGAACAAACCAGATAAAAAATTTTCCTGAGGAGTTATCGATTTCTTGCTCCTATAACTAATTAAGTACTACCAAATTGAAAGTTGAGACATCCTATCCCTCAACCTTTTCCAACCTACAATTAGCAAACGCAAAAGCTGATATCAAAGCTTCTAAATGCCCTCATAGCTTATTCTGTAAAGATATGAGTAGCTAGACAAACAGAGGAAGACATGGTTATTCGAGTGCAGCAGTTAAGGAAAAAGCAGTCAATATGGGATAATGGGCAACGCTGTCATTTAAGATCAACATGTCAAAGCACCACTATCACATCTTATCAATTGGTAAATGAAACAAAGCAATTTAAGAGGGCACCCATCTGGATTCCAGAAGAGAAAGACAATCCCAGGCTTGCTATGCAAGATTGCTTGAAAGGCAGAAGCTAAGTTTCAAATTCACTAATTTAACCACCTCTATAAACAAACTAAGATTGGAACCCAAGCAATGGAGAGCCATTAATACTCTTCTACTGTAGCTGTAACTAAGATGAACTTTCCTAGTTTCACTGTCTAGTAGCTAGAAAGAAGTTTTAATCCAACGAAGCAAGGATATAAAACACAGGATAAATCTGGATAGAGTCTCAAATATTTGCCAAAACCACAAGCATAATCGGTGGTTTGGTCTTAGCTAGTTAGCTCAAGCACAGCCAACCCTATTACATTTAACCTATATTAAAAGAAATATTCCCTATGATTAAAAGTTGTGAACTAAACTGTAATCCCCTTATCCTTAATGTTAGACACTATATTTTCTGTGGAAAAGCATGTTAAAAGTTAGGCACAATAAATAAATACCGTGACAAGTTTAATACCACAATAGCGTGGATCTGCAAGAAGAGAAACGAACGAGATGTAGTCATCGGGCACTCTTGGTCGTCCTTCCTGTTCCTCAATCAAGGAATATGCTATCTGTGAAATTCAGATAGATTATGTCAAACCATGTATAATTTAAAATTTGCTACTTCCATGATAGAAAAATATTTGATGCACTACAATGACTAACATCAAGTCATCTAGTAAAACTCCCCTAACAAGAGGATATGCATGAAAAAAAAAAACACAGAGATTTAAAGTTATCAATTCTCAGAAACCAATCCAGAGAATAATCTCACTATGAAGCAAAATAAATCATGAACTGCAGGAGTTCTTAGACTAGAGAATAAGCCACATCTGAATTGACAGGATTTGTTTGTTATACATAATACATTAAAACAAAAATAATGAACAGTTCAACACAAGGAAATTTAAGAAAGGCAGGAACTCAGAAGCTCACATAGATAAGTTCCTCAGAGAAGCACAACAGCTAACTGATTACGATTCAATAAAATTTCTCTATTCTAGAAGACCATCAACAAGTTTAGAAAAATTCTTCAAAATAAAATGAATTTCTAGTTTCTATGATCAGGAACCTCAGAATCACGATCATCAAGTACTGTAGAGCTGGAAGAAAGACATTAGATACCAAAAAAAGTAAAGAAAACTTTGGCTTTTCTCATCACTTAGCAAAACATAAGAAGCATGAATTCAGCTACAAGCAAAATGCTCACCTGGGTATCCATGACATTATGCAACTTGATGCCAAACTGGAAATACAGAGCCTAGAAAAAGGAAAGCCAAAAAATGAGTCTAGCACAAAGAAAACCAAAAATCAAAATTCAAAAATGAATAGACTAATTAGAGACCTCACTATCACGTTTGCAGTCATGTATAACTTTAGTGATGTATTTAGATTCAAGAGCAGGCTTACATGCTTCTATGAGCATGTTTCCACCTTCTATGGCGTCCACAAGATAAATAGCATCAGGAAATGCAAGCTGCGATAGTGCAATTCACATTCAGCTCTAATTACGGAAAACGATCTAAACAAGACAGCTTATAAGTAATAGTCATGCCACAGTCATCAACAGCTACAGAGTAATAGGACTAATATCAATCTACAAGTTCCGCACAAAATAAAGAGTACAACGAGATTTTATAGCTTAAGACTTGCAAGATCAATTACAAATTCAGTGCTCAAGAAATCAAACATCCAGCAACAATAAACTGTCTTCACCCCCATTTCCATCCAAACACCAGCCAAAACAAAAAATGAAAACACATAGAAAAACAGCAAACAAAGTCAATATTGTCCTGATGGTTTATATATCTCTGACGAATGAAATTAAATCAAGATTACAAGGAAAAGCTACACACCTGCATAATACAAAGAGCTCCATTACGACACAGGTTTTCACCCTCACAATCGAAGCCAATCACCAGCTTTGTTTCAGGACTGGGCTCTAAGAACTCCACTGGAAGCTGTGAAGCTTCAGTAACAATATAAATAGGAACCAGAGGAACATTATCTAAAACAAACCCACCTGTACAAATTTCAGTTTCTCGTGTCAACTATCAAAATATACAATTGATGATTTCCACGTATATGTCTCCATAAAAATTTCATGGCAACATTTTTATCAATTAAAAAAAAAAATATCTAATCATGGCCATTCATAGGTAGTAAGGTAAAAGAACACATTTTTCCCTTAGGGAAAAACTTCTCCACGAGGATTTCCTATCTACATCCTTTCAACAATGATCTACATCAGTTACCAAATAGGCACCACCTCAACGATCAATAATAAAGCTGCCCTAGCTACTACGGATCCAGTCAATCACATAAATTGATGTGACAGAAAATCTAATCACCCACTCAAACTGCACCTCAATATAGATATATCCCAAAATACAACCGCAAATAGAAGATGAACGACAGAAAACCATGCACTCCACATACAAACACACACAACAACAGCAACAAAATCACCAAGTACGTATTCCTCACCGCCACAAGAGATTCTAACATCGTCATATTTAATAACTTCTACACGAAGAAAATTGACTGTTTAAGAAGTAGTAAAAAAGGGATGAACTCCAACTCCCATCTGCACAAAAAGCTAAATTCCAAAATCTTCTAATATTTATGTCACTCATAACCCATAAAGTTACAAAAAACAATGACGAACATCATGCTTCACAGTTTAATATTTTTTCTCATCATACCCTTAAACCACAGTCAATCAAAAACTTATAAAACAGTTCTACAAGCCTATATACAATGGCATGAAAAAAATTGACCTAAATACACAAACCCACTTCCAAAAACAACAAATTCTCATCAAAAATAATTTATAATCACATTCCCTTTTTAGTATAAGGATCAAAGACTTAAACTTAAATATAAAAACTAAACCTTGAACCCAAATAATTAACCAACAAATTGAAAAGACAGGCTAAAAATATTTCGAAAAATCAATGAATTTTTATTTTATTTTATTGGAATTAGGAGAAAGAACCTGGGTCGGAACGTATCTGGACATGGGCGAGGTGGGAAGGAGGATCGTCCGCCATCTGATCAGACCATTACAAGACTGATCGGATTTTTGGCTCAAACCCACTTTTTTTTTTTAAAAAAAGTTTTACTTTGTGTGTTTGTGTGGTATTTTTTGGTTGAGCTCTATGGTTTATTTATAGTCAATTTATTTTCAAATTTCACCTTTACTACTTGAAAAATTTAGACTATGGTTGCACAAAAATTGAGCAATAAGATTGTTCCACGTAGTCCAAAAAGTTTTAAATGATAGATGATTGATTGGTTTTAAGGTCACTTGTAATATTTTTTATTAACGTTTCTCTAATTTGTTCCTCTAACTTATTATTCTAATATGTACACAAAATGTAACAATAAACATATATATGACAAAATGTTAGAAATATGGAATAAAATTATAGGTGTTGGTAATGCGACCTATAAAGATTGATCATAATTGGACTGTGTATCATGATGGATTTTCAGATAAAGTGATAATCTCAATCTTTTTAAATGGCAAAATATAAATTATTTTTAAGTTGATATGTAATAGTTGTGATTAACACGCCTCTAGCTTGTTATCCTAATATGTACTCAAAATGTTACAATAACATATCAAATGATAAAATGTTTGAAATAAGGAATAAATTTTTAGGCTTTTAGTGTGAAAATATATGAGAATGTGATCTGTAAAGATTGGTCATAATTGGACCGTGTATCACGGCGGATTTTCAGGTAAAGTGATAATCTCAATCTTTTTATTTGGAAACTAACATGTGGATACTGGCAATTCATGTGCTTGATACTTTGAAAATCAAATTTTGAATTTGGCTTTAAATGTAATAGTGTGTTACTACTACAAAATTTAGAGGGAATTATCAAGTAACATGAGAACAACTGAAAGAAATTTGTAAAAATTAAACACTCCAATGTTCCAACTTATATAAACAATTGGGTTTAGTTAAATACTTTGTACAACATAACTAATAGTTACATATGATAGTAAGAATTCTAATTTAGTTGTTGATTTCATTATCAAACCCTACTAAAGAACTTGTTAAAACTATTAAGGCTTTGTTATATCGAATTATTTATTTATGTTTCAACAAAAATACATGTTCCAAAAAGAAAGTTAAATTCAACAAAAGATGAGTTAACTAAATATATAGAAAAGACAAGAGTCTGGATATATTACATAGTGATTCTTAGTAAATGAGAAAGTTTCGCGTGATAATTTTAAATGGATTAAAAGGATATCGATTGGTTAGTTTTAGGGTGACTTTATAGTGGCTATGTGTCACTTATTAATCATATGTGTTATTAACTTGTTGTTCTTAGTAGCAATTGAAAAGATATACCAAAATGCATATAATATATATTATATCTTAGGCTTCTCGTGTGAATGTACATAAGGACACAACCTGTTGAAATTACTAATAATTAGATCGTGTAGTTTGACAGGTTACAAGTTAATTAATACTCATCACAATTTTTTTATTAGGAAACTAGCGTATGAGACCAGCTATTATGCGATTAATATTTTGAAATTCATAATTTCAATTTGGCTGAAAATGTCTTCACCTTATGTTGTGAAAAAATAAATAATTAGATTGTGTATCCTGACAAGATACAAGTGAATTAATACACATTAACATTGGTCAAATTCCTTACAGAAACTCCAATTTCTCTACTCCACGAATACTATTTTTGAAATTCATAATTTTAATTTGGCTTAACACGTCTTCACCTTACTTTGTGAAAATATAAGTAATTAGATTATGTATCTCAACAAATTACAAGTAAATTAATACACATTAATATCAATCAAATTCCTTATAAAAACATCATTTTATTGGGTTTATTACAACCCATTTTCTCTTGTCATTTCAGTCCTTGCAATTCCTCACAGGGTTCCTCCAATAATCAACTAACTCCTTGACCGCTTTCTTCTTTAATAAACAAGGGATCTTTAGATACCAGACCTTAAATATGTACTTTGGAGGATAGTTTAACAATAAATTCCATTTCAAGATTTTTCTTTGTATTTCACTGGCCCTATCTTACAATTTTCCTCATTGTATTGTGATAATCTGTCATCCTCCACTCTTAGAAAAAGCAAAAATTCGTCTAACGTGGCTTATAATTACCCAAAAAATTGTTGATTTACCTTGCTACCAACAAAATAAATAAATTAATTAAAACTTCCATTTCATTGTCCCCTGTTTGATTAGATAAACATAAACACGATCCTCAAAGATCAAAAATCCACAAAATTTAGGAGTTTTCTAAGTCTATCCAAATAGGCCCCACAGAACCTCAATAACACTTTAACTCTTTCAAGACAAACAATAACAACAAAAAGAAGCTTCAGTCTTTCTATCCCCAATTCCCATGCATCTCTCTCTAACAATTGGGCTTGAAACTTTTTTGGAGTCAATTAGTTCCGGGCTAAAGTGGAGGTGGTGGTGTTGTTCCCGAGGAGGTACCGATCATAGATTTTGGCTTTTGGGTGTACCATAAAGTTTAGGTTATTTTCAATTAGGGTTACTATTTTGGGAAGCGTAAAGTTTCAATCTTGTTAATTTTACTTTGGTGGGTTGTGATTGGTTGATTGGTTGCAAATTCTGATGATTTTGGCCTCTATGTATCTGTAAATTTTATGTTTTGTGTTTATCTGAGTGTAGTAATTGGTATTGTGTGTTTGATCTAGTAGAACTGAGGGGTTTGCTAATATAGTTGGGTTTTGAGTTAGGGTTTGTTTGTTTGTTGATTAGATGGGGTAGTTGGGTTTTTTTTATTGAGGGGTTGTGTTGTTTCTTTGATGATTGAATGGGTGATTGGTGTTTTTTTTGGATTGAGGGGTTGTTTGGTATTTGAGAAAAAGTGTGAGTTGAATTTTGATAAACATATAGAGGAGTAGGTGGAGGAAGAGAAAAGAGGGACGTACAGATGATAAAATGATGGGACTTATGTTCTCGAGGTTACATGTTAATGATTTAGGTAAAGGAGGTCCAAGAGCACCTCCTAAGTATAAGATGGCTCTCTATGAACAGCTTACGATTTCGTCTCAGCGGTATACCATTCTGGTACTATGCCTCCTCATCACAATAGCAGCAGTGGTATGACACCCTCATCCTCAACTATGTAGGTAAGGGTTTTGTTGATATTTCATATCATGATAGTATTCAATTCTTGCCTATCGTTTGATGTTATTTGTATTGTACTGGAGTTGATTGATTTCTATATAGTTTTATTGATTGTGTGAATTGCAATAATTCGTTGGTCCTTGCTGTTGGTTATATTTACTTGTTTGAGTTTAGTATTGCGTCTAAGACTTGACAATTTTTAATAAAGTTTATGTGTTTAGTGAATAGTTGAATGATGTAGGAATGGAGGAATCCTCATAGTACTGAGCTACCTAACCAAAGTAGCATGCAGAAGGGTGTAGAGGGCTTCATAGATCGTATAGTATGTATGATTAAAAAAAAATAATAAATTTTATCCTTATCCTATCCTTTTTCTATGATTTATATTTCTAAAAAAAATTATTATTATAAAAGTTTATCTTTTTTAACTAATTTTAATTGGTTTGTTTTTTATTAAATAATTTTAATTGGTTAAATTATTTAATAATTTAATTATTTTATAATTAAAAGATTTTTTCTGAAATTTTGAGGATAATTATCAATTTAAATTCATATTTATCTTTTAGTGTTTTAAAATCCTAAAATTCATCCTAATTTCTACTATAAATAGACCCTTAAATCTCACCTAATTCTTCACACAAAAATCATTAAACCCTTTCTCTTTCTCTCAAACTTTCTCCTTCTCTCTCAAGCCACTCTCTGCATCTCTTCGGCCATCTGGTGCCACCAACAACCACCAGCCTCCGTGAGCATCCTATTTCCCTAACTATTTAATTGTTTTAATTATTTTGCAAATTGTTTAATTCTTAAAACTATTTCTAAACGTAATTAAAGTTTCAATATTATATGCATAATTATTGTGTTGCATTGTGTTGATTAGTTTGTCATAAATTGATAGGAGGATCAACTTGAAGTTTAGTAAAGAGTTGCTAGAAAGTACTAGAATTTAAGGTACGTATATGTGTTAAATTTTTTTATGTGCAATTGAATATATTATATTTATGAATTATATTGTGCTAAAATATTTTTAAATATATGTTTATATATGGCTATTTATTTGAAATTTCGATAACAAAAAAAGGGTGATATACATTTACCTTATTTTATTTAATATGTATCATGTTTCAAAAGGGTCGAATGACATTTGAGATTTTATAAATTTCAATGAACTTTAATAATTAAAGCAAGGTATTTGTATTTAAAGGAGTTATAAAAGGAGAGTTATTATTATTATTATATATTACCCCTTGATTTCATAATCAAGAAGGGTTCATGCTTCAAAGTCCACTTGTTGGCAAATAAAAGGAAACTCCAAGGATAGATCCGTGATGAGATAACTAACTTGGGGGTGTGCACACTTAGGATCAAGGAGGGGATATAAGAAGAGGAAATTGTTTTTATTAAGTGTTTTAATAATTCCATTTGTATTGGATTATTATAAAGAAAGGTTCGAAGTTTATTAATATATAAAAAGGCAAGTTTGAAATGAAGGAATTTAAAATTCAAAGTATTTCTTTTATCATGTATACGTACACAGTGTTTTTACACTGACACGTATTTTCCTATTTTATATGGTTCGCCCTACTTATCATTTATGGTGAGTAGGTTTGCAGGAATAAATATACATGGGAGCATTACATCAAGGGGCACATACTAGTTAGGAGTTTTATAATTTTTCTTAATCAAATTTTGTACCTTTGGATAATCAAAATTATAATTCTTTTTAATAAATAAATTGAGTTTTTCTTCCGCTGCAATATAGTAATTATTTAGTACAGCCGAAGCGTGGTGACACATGGCGGTAATACCCCTAAGTTACTAAAATTACTATCATTATTATTATTATGTTAGTAATTTGGGGGTGTTACAAAGTGGTATCCGTTTTCTAGGTTATAAAAGATTAAAATTTGAAATAATAAACCTGTGGGTAGACATAGCAATGGGCATGTAGGATAGAGTTCCGCATTCTCATGCATAAAATAAAGTATGTTTTTTTACAAAAAATTATTTTTGTTTTGGAAAGATGGAAATGTTGGTGATCAAGTGTAACACTATCTGTCTAAGGAAGGTTCGACCGACTTGGGAGAGTGTTCCGTTAAGTAATGGTTTCTGGCTAGGAAAGGCTCTCGTCAATGTCGTACGTAACTTACCTGGGAAACCATTGACTTGATTTACCCGCATAGACATCAAGTACACTATTAAAAGTTTCAAAATTAAAATAGTTGCAAAATAAAAGAATTTCAAGCATACTTAAATACAATCAAGGATGGTCTAATAAAATGACCAATCTGGATTACTTGTTGCAAATTTAGGTTATAAACTTTCTCAAGGATAGGAGAAAGTATGTTTCCTGTGCATGAAATCAAGAAATTGTGAATTATGTGCTTAAATGTATCCAATTTTTCATATGCCTATCTATAGTCAAGTAAAGCCAAGTATTTTAGTCGAGAAGTTCGTTACATGCAAAATTTATTTGAATAAAGTGAATGTTTGTTCTAGGATTTATATGTTTCAAAGTATTTTCAACATGATTATTTGATCATTCAGGCATTATGTCGAGTCGAATGCTTAATCGAAACTTTCGAACCACCCGAAGTGGCTTTAGGAGGACAGTCAAGCACCTAACTTCTTTAACTCAATCTCTAGCTCAAGTAATGACTAATCAATTGAATAGGCAGCCAATAAATGACACTTTTGGAGAGATTTTCAAAAGAATTTCAAGTAGCAAACCTCCGAGTTATAACGGAAAAGAAGACCCAGCTAGCCTAGAGAACTGGATTAGGGAGTTTGATAAGCTTTTTGATGCTGTAAATTTTCCGAGAATATGAAGGTAAATAGTGCAGTCCTCTACCTTAAGGAAGAAGCTGACTTATGGTGGTCTCAATCTAAGGAAAATATCGAAAGAACTCCTGATTTTGGATGGTCAACTTTCAAAGAATCCCTTAGGAGTAAGTTCTATCCGCCTTACCTTAAGAATACAAAAGTGCATGGAATTTACAAACCTTAGAATGGGAGGCATGATCGTTAATGAATATTATGCTAAGTTTATTGAACTTATGAGATTCGCTCCAGAGGTAGTCCTGACCGAAGCCATGAAGGCGCAGAGATTTGAACAAGGCCTAACCTTAACCTTACAAGGGAAGTTAGGAGGGGTCACTTTCGAAACCTTAGATGAGGTGTATGGGAGAGCCGCTCACTCGTATGGGATTAGGGGAAGAGAATTAGAGAACCAAATCTTAGGGGAAAAGAGAAAGGGAAATGGAAACTTCTATGGAGGTGATAAAAGAGTTAAAACCAATGGGAATTTTCAAGGGAAAAGAGAATTTAAGGGAAACCTTGGAAAGGGAAGAGAAAACCAAGGGGAGAGTGAGAAGTCTAAGAGAATTTTCCATTGCAAAAGGTGCGACAAGAATCACCCCGGGAGAGACTGTGAAGGAAACCTTGTAACCTGTCATTTTTGTCAAAAATTGGGACATCGAGAGTATGAATGTTATAAAAAGACCTCTGGTGGCCCTAGTGTCCCTACTCAAAATGACAAACCTCCTCAAAATGGTCAGCCTAGTTCAATCCAACTAAACGAGAATCATAAACCTGCGTTAGGTGCAAATTACAATCCTCCTAAAGGCCGAGTATTTGTTATGAATAGTCGTGAGGCTGGATCAACTTCTGAAGTAGTAGTTGGTACTTTCTCTATCTGTAAATTGCCTGCAAAAGTTCTTTTTGATTCAGGAGCATCTCATTCATTCATTTCTAAGAGTTTAGTAGAAAGTCTAAAGTTAGAAGAATCAGAATCCATTTCTTTAGACGTGGCTTTACCGTCTAGGGAAGTTATGTGTTTTACTAAGTTGCATTCTAAAATACCTCTAGTAATTGCCGGAGTTGAATTTCCATCAGACTTAATAGAATTTGAAATGGGTGGCTTAGATGTGATCTTGGGTATGGACTGGATGGGAAATTTTAAAGCTCGAATTGATTGTGAAGCTTAGAAGGTATCATTGGTTAGACCTAATAAGGTCAGGGTTACTTATCGTAGAGAAGGGAAGAAACCTGGATTGAAAATCATCTTTGCCTTACAAATAAAGAAATGTGTGCAGAAGGGCTATCCTTTATACCTATGTAGTGTTCAAGAAATTCGAGAAAGAGAAGATGGAAATAAGCAAGATATTTCAGTTGTTTGTGAATTTCCGGACATTTTTCCAGAAGAGATTCCAGGAATGCTTCCAATAAGAGATGTTGAGTTCACTATAGATCTAGTGCCTGAACAAGACCGATCTCTAAGGCCCCCTATAGGATGGCACCAGCTGAATTAAAGAAGTTGAAAGCTCAATTGGATGATTTACTAGACAAAGACTATATCAGGCCTAGTTCGTCACCTTGGGGAGCCCAGTGTTGTTTGTCAAGAAGAAAGATGGAAGTTTGAGGTTATGCATTGATTATAGAGAATTGAATAATGTGACTGTGAAGAATACATACCCACTTCCGAGGATAGATGACCTATTTGATCAGTTAAAAGGGGCAGGGGTATTTTCTAAGATTGACTTGAGGTCTGGATATCACCAGTTGAGGATTGCCAAGCAAGACATCTCAAAGAGTGCGTTTAGAACTCGTTATGGACACTATGAATTTATAGTAATGCCATTTGGGTTGACTAATGCACCAGCGGTGTTCATGGATTTGATGCACCGAATTTTTAGGCCTTACTTAGATAGGTTTGTGATTGTCTTCATTGATGATATTTTGGTGTACTCAAGGGATACGGAGGATCATGAAAAACATTTGAAAACGGTCTTGACAACTTTGAGGGAAAATCAGTTATATGCGAAGTTTTCTAAGTGTGAGTTCTGGATGGAGAAAGTATCCTTTTTGGGACATGTGATATCTAAGCAAGGGGTATCCGTAGATCCAGCAAAGATTCAAGCAGTAAGTGAATGGCCAACACCGAAGAGTGTATCAGATATTCGAAGTTTCTTGGGATTAGCAGGCTATTATCGGCGATTTGTGAAAGACTTTTCGAAGATATCTAGACCCATGACCAGCCTTATGAAAAAAGAGTGTAGGTTTATCTGGACTCCGGAATGTGAAGAGGCATTTCAAACTTTAAAGGATAAGTTAACATCGGCACCAATCTTAGCCTTACCAGATGGAAGTGACCAGTATGAGGTATATAGTGACACATCCAAGTTTGGGTTAGGTTGTGTATTGATGCAAAACAGAAGGGTGATAGCCTATGCCTCTAGGCAACTGAAACCATATGAAGTTAACTACCCGACTCATGATTTGGAGCTAGCAGCGATAGTTTTTGCCTTAAAGATTTGGAGACATTACCTTTATGGAGTAACTTGTAAGATTTATACGGATCATAAGAGTTTAAAGTATATTTTCACCCAGAAGGAGTTAAACATGAGGCAAAGGAGATGGTTGGAGCTTATCAAAGATTATGATTTGGAGATTCAATATCACGAAGGTAAAGCCAATGTGGTGGCAGATGCATTAAGTAGGAAGTCAAACCATTCGATGAATGCAATAATTTTGCCTGATCAGTTATGTATAGAATTCCAGAAAATGAACTTAGAGGTAGTGGAACAAGGGGGAGTACAAGAATGTATTAATTCCATGGAAATCCATCCATCCCTTTATGATGAGATTCGGGAAAGCCAACTGAAAGATGAAAAATTAGAAAATATCAAAGAGAAAATCCGAGAAGGACATACCCTAAACTTTACGATTGCTGATGATGGTAGTATTAGGTTTAAAGGAAGATGGTGTGTTCCATCCAATAAAGGAGATTTAAAGAATAGATTGATGGAAGAAGCTCATAGTTCACCTTACTTTATGCATCCTGGAGGAGATAAGTTGTACAAAGACATGAAGAAGACATTTTGGTGGCCCAATATGAAGAAGGAAGTAGCCGAGTTTGTTTCTAGGTGCCTTACTTGTCAGAAGGTAAAAATTGAGCATAAACGTCCGCAAGGTAAGATTCAACCATTGGAAATTCCTAGTTGGAAATGGGATTCGATCTCTATGGATTTTGTAAGAGCTCTACCTAGAACAAGGGCCGGTAATGATACTATTTAGGTGGTTATAGATAGACTCACTAAGACTGCCATTTTTATACCCATGAAGAGTACTTGGACGATGAACCAATTAGGAAAAGCTTATGTGAAATTCGTGGTGAAGTATCATGGGGTGCCTAAGGACATTGTGTCGGACAGAGATTCGAGATTTTTGTCCAATTTTTGGAAGAGTTTGCAGAAGGAAATGGGAACGAAGTTACTTATGAGCATATCATTCCACCCCGCTACTAACGGTCAAACTGAAAGAACCATTCAAACCTTGGAAGATATGTTAAGGGCATGTGTGATGGAGTATCAAGGGTCATGGGAGGATTACTTAGACCTAATCGAATTTTCTTATAATAACAGTTATCATGCCAGTATTAGAATGACACCTTTTGAGGCACTTTATGGAAGAAAGTGTAGGAGTCCGGTGTGTTGGAATGATATAAGTGAAACTGTAATACTTGGACCAGAAATGATCCAAGAAACTATTAAACACGTGAAGATGATCCAGGAAAAGATTAAAGCAGCACAAGACCGTCAAAAGAGCGTTGTAGACTCAAAGAGGCGAGATGAGGAATATGAAGTTGGAGAAAAGGTTTTATTAAAAGTTTCTCCCATGAAAGGAGTGATGAGGTTTGGGAAAAAGGGAAAATTGAGTCCGAAGTACATGGACCCTATGAGGTGTTGAAAAGAGTGGGCAAAGTGGCTTATGAGTTGGAACTGCCTAATGAACTAGAGAAAGTGCACAACGTATTTCATATATGTCAATTGAAGAAATGTGTACCGGATGCAAGTCATGTGTTACATCCTGAATCAATATAAATGGACGAAAATTTGACTTATGAAGAAAGACCAGTTCGAATCTTGGATAGGAAGGTAAGAAGCACCAGAAACAGAGATGTAAAAATAGTGAAAGTGCTATGGTCAAATCATGAGACCGAAGAGGCAACTTGGGAGGCAGAAGATGAAATGAAGAAGAAATATCCAGACCTATTTTCTAAGGTTAGTAGTCGAGTCACGGGGACGTGATTTTCTTTTAAGGGGGGTAGAATGCGATAGAGTTTCGCGCTTTGCTATTTTCAGGACTTGCAAGAGTCAATTATATTAGTTATAGGCATTAGCTTCATATGTCACATGCATTGCATTCAAAAGTTTCTTTAAAATGTTTTCAAAGTTTTGCGGACAAAACTTCTTTTAAGGGGGGTAGACTGTAATACCCCATATTTTATACATTATATTAAGAATATTTTAGTACAAAATAAATAATTTAAAAATTATTTTGGCACTAATCACAATTATGGAACTTCATTTATATATTTATTTTATAAATTTATTAAGAAAATTATTTAATTTTATAAATAAATATTTAATTCCTCAATTATACCATTAAAATTCCAAAAAAAAGCCCTCTAAAATATCCCAAAAAAATCCAAAGTATCCACTTTTATTCTAGAATATTCTAAAAGCTTTTAAAATATTATTCTTAAGAAAAAAAATATAGTTTAATATATTTATAAAGATTATTTTTAATTTAAAATGGATAATATTGAAAATATGATATATTTACCAAAGAAAAAATATATATATATTTAAAAATAAAAAAATTCAACCATATCTAATCATGGTCAGCTACCATGATTAGAATTTTAAAAAAAAATTATTATTATATATATTTAACCCTAATTTAAAGGATAATTTTAGTTGAAAAGATAATTTTAAATTAAAAATAATAGATTTTCAAAAAAAATAAATAAATAATAAATTCTATCCTTATCCTATCCTTTTTCTATGATTTATATTTCTAAAAAAAAAATTTATTATTATAAAAGTTTATCTTTTTAACTAATTCTAATTGGTTTGTTTTTAATTAAATAATTTTAATTGGTTAAATTATTTAATAATTTAATTATTTTATAATTAAAAGATTTTTTCTGAAATTTTGAGGATAATTATCAATTTAAATTCATATTTATCTTTTAGTGTTTTAAAATCCTAAAATTCATCCTAATTTCTACTATAAATAGACCCTTAAATCTCAACTAATTCTTCACACAAAAATCATTAAACCCTTTCTCTTTCTCTCAAACTTTCTCCCTCTCTCTCAAGCCACTCTCTGCATCTCTTCGGCCATCTGGTGCCACCAACAACCACCAGCCTCCGTGAGCATCCTATTTCCCTAACTATTTAATTGTTTTAATTATTTTGCAAATTATTTAATTCTTAAAACTATTTCTAAACGTAATTAAAGTTTCAATATTATATGCATAATTATTGTGTTGCATTGTGTTGATTAGTTTGTCATAAATTGATAGAAGGATCAACTTGAAGTTTAGTAAAGAGTTGCTAGAAAATACTAGAATTTAAGGTACGTATATGTGTCAAATCTTTTTATGTGCAATTGAATATATTATTTTGTGAATTATATTGTGCTAAAATATTTTTAAATATATGTTTATATATGACTATATATTTGAAATTTCGATAACAAAAAAGGGTGATATACATTTACCTTATTTTATTTAATATGTATCATGTTTCAAAAGGGCCGAATGACATTTGAGATTTTATAAATTTCAATGAACTTTAATAATTAAAGCAAGGTATTTGTATTTAAAGGAGTTATAAAAGGAGAGTTATTATTATTATTATATATTACCCCTTGATTTCATAATCAAGAAGGGTTCATGCTTCAAAGTCCACTTGTTGGCAAATAAAAGGAAACTCCAAGGATAGATCCGTGATGAGATAACTAACTTGGGGGTGTGCACACTTAGGATCAAGGAGGGGATATAAGAAGAGGAAATTGTTTTTATTAAGTGTTTTAATAATTCCATTTGTATTGGATTATTTAAAGAAAGGTTCGAAGTTTATTAATATATAAAAAGGCAAGTTTGAAATGAAGGAATTTAAAATTCAAAGTATTTCTTTTATCATGTATACGTACACAGTGTTTTTACACTGACACGTATTTTCCTATTTTATATGGTTCGCCCTACTTATCATTTATGGTGAGTAGGTTTGCAGGAATAAATATGCATGGGAGCATTACATCAAGGGGCACATACTAGTTAGGAGTTTTATAATTTTTCTTAATCAAATTTTGTACCTTTGGATAATCAAAATTATAATTCTTTTTAATAAATAAATTGAGTTTTTCTTCCGCTGCAATATAGTAATATTTAGTACAGCCGAAGCGTGGTGACACGTGGCGGTAATACCCCTAAGTTACTAAAATTACTATCATTATTATTATTATGTTAGTAATTTAGGGGTGTTACATACATATTGGAATATTTTTATGGTAATGCCACAAATCATATTTTGTGACTTCTTTTGACATTGGATTAGTTTTATACCATTGTATGTTTTGTTTCTCCTTCCATCTATTTGCACGTATTTTTTATCCCTTGGTTGACTTGACATTTGGTGTTGGCCTGTTACTAGCAAGTGAGTTCTTTTATGTAAATCAAGTATTACTGGGGAGGCCCTTTGATTGAAAGAATTATAGTGCTCACTACATCCTTAAAAGTTATTGACAATTTCAAAATGAAGAGAAATGGGTAGTTCCATTCATTACTCATACACTTTTCTTTTCCCTTATTCCAGTATAAGTTTAGTCACTTAACTGGAAATATATTCTGTATTTTAAGACAAACTATTTTAGAAAATTTTATAAACTGAGGGGTCATGTGATGAACCTTCCAAGAGCAGGAGACAACAAGCACACGTATAAAAGGAAAAAGCGGGACAAAGCAAAAACAAAGTGAGCAAGGCACAATATAAGAGAAAGAGAGGAGAAGATAAGGGCAAAATATAACTAATTTCTGTTAAGAAGAGCACAGGAGTAGAGCAAAAGGAATATTCTATAAGGGTGGGGAAGGGTAGTATAAATACACAAAGAATATTGTAATTAAGTAAGAAGAATATTGTAATAGTTATAATTGGAGAGTTTGGCCTCTCAAAAGCCAGTGAATGTCATACAATAGCCACACTACTTTACATATTGCTTCAACAATACAACAATCTTGCCTTGCTTGAGTCCATATTTGTCTTGAGAGTGCTTGAATACTCGATACTTCTGTGATGGTGATTGAGGGGGATTGGCCGAGTTTATTACAGGTGGTATCAGAGTGGCGATCATGGCACCGCCGACAATGGGTTCTCGGGTGGATAGTCTGGAAGAGCAGTTGTCCATGTTACATGCTATTGTTTCAAATTTGAATGGAATAGTGGGATCGATGAAGGAAGAGTTGGCCAGTCATATCCGAAGAACAAAGAATCAATTTGATGCGTCCTTGAAGGGGTTCAAAAAATGGTTTGAGGATCTTATCGAACAAATTTAACAAACTAGGGTCCAACTAGAAGAGTTATCACGTCTCTAGAATGCCGAGTTTGTGGCGGCTACTCATCAATTAGAGGGAAGAATCTCAAAATAACCATGGCAGAGATACGAGCGTCAACTTCTCTTAGAGTTAGTACACAACCCGTGTCTAATTTGCAGGGGGAAATAGATGGAGGAAGGGGAACCAGAGGTACCATGAGGTTTGGGAACAATGGGGGAGGGGAAGTAGTTGTTGCACTCAATTGTTGGGCTCTTGGATCCAAGAACCATGAAGGGAAGAATTGGGGACGGGGAAGTAGTAGTGATGATTGACCTTGACGCCACCCACAACTTCATTTCCAACTCATCAGTGAGATCTCTACAACTTCCCATTACTAATACTAAGGAATTCGGGGTTTCTTTGGGGAATGGCGAGGCAATTAACGGAATAGGAGAATGTAGATAGGTGGAGGTTGTACTAAATGGGGGAGTGAAATAGTGGAAGACTTCCTACTCTTAGGGTTGGGAAATACATACGTTATTTTGGGGGGTACAGTGGTTAGAGAAGTTGGGGCCAGTGGTGACGAATTGGAAAACACAGTTG